>JBAFXK010000024.1:0-384539 GCA_037113605.1 Calophaca sinica
CACCGACCAATGACTCGGAGCGGTGGTTGCGATTTCCGTGGTGGAACTCCGTGAAGGTGCTTCGCTTTGAGCTCGATTAAGGGTTTTGTTGTCTTTGACGGAAGAGGAGAACACGAATATCCAGTCTATTTTCCAATTGGAGGCTCACGGTGGCGGAATCTAGGAGAGAAGGTGCGGACATAAGGTTTTGAGATCTGTCCGCTTAGGACCTTTTTCATGGAGAACGTAGAACCGGGAGGAGAGGAGAAGAATAGTGGTGGTGGTTCTTCGATTCGCGACGCGAGTCGAAAACGCCATTAGAGGTCGCGGTTGGGGTTTCATTTTGGTCCCTGCTTTCGTGAAGTCTTGATATGGGTTTTGTAGAGAATGAAGAGAGGAGAAGAATGGTGGTAGTTTAAATAACGGAGGATGGGCCTGACAGTGCAGTGGCTGGAAGTGGGGCGGCGGCGGTCCTTGATGAGAGAGAAGAGAGAGCTTTCTTTTTTTTTTTTTACTTGGTTACTGAAGAGAGTTTTCTATGCAACCCAAAAAAAAAAATGAAGAGAGTTTTCTAACAAGGCTTTTATTTTTCTTTTTTTGACGGAGAGTTTTCTAATAAGGCTGCTACTTGGCTTATTGTTTTTTTTTTATACGTGGTTTATCATATCATATAATATATAACTATCTTCTTAGTAGTTAAGAATCTCAAGTATGAGTTAAATTAGTCCATAATATGAATAAAATATCCTTAAAAATTATCTTAAAAATATTTAAAATCAATCAAACACACAAATATTTTCTAGAAGAATTACGTGACTTTTGAGTCCTCATTTCACCGGAAGATACGTAGGAGCGGGTCAATTCCGTCAAGTCAAATTAAATTTTTTCCAATTTAGTTTCTTTAATTTTTTATGTTCATTTTGTACTTAATATTACTTTTATTTAATTTTGGGTTGAAACAAATATTTTTTTTGAACGAGAATGAGTGAGTGAGGGTTTAATAAAATAAACTTAAGCTTCAGCACCCAAAAAAAAAAAAAACTTAAATTTAGCGAATGATGTAGAGACCGATATTTCGTCGCTAATTATCGCCTCTAAATCGATCGCTAAAGAGAAAAAATAAGAATAAAAAATCAAATTTAGAGACCGATATTTCCGCCGCTAAATATAGCTCTCTAAATCGGTCGGTAAAGTTAGAAAATAATTTTTAAATTTTTGCAATGCAAATAAAAATCGGATTTAGAGACTGCTATTTAGATTACGCTAATTATCGGTCTCTAAATCGGTCGCTAAAGATAAAAATAATTTTAAATTTTTAATGCGAATAAAAAATCGATTTAGAGACCGATATTTGATCGCTAATTATCGGTCTCTAAATCGATCGCTAAAGCTAGAAAATAATTTTTAAATTTTTGCAATGCAAATAAAAATACGAGTGAGAGACCGATATTTCGGTCGCTAATTATCGGTCTCTAAATCGGTCGCTAAAGATAAAAAAAAATTTTTAAATTTTTAATGCTGAATAAAATTCGATTTAGCGACCGATATTTGATCGCTAATTATCGATCTAAATCGGTCGCTAATTTATTATTTGCGACCGATTTGGCGACCAAACATTTTTTATCAATAACTCGAAGAATTCGGTCTCTAAATCGGTCGCTATTGCGACCAATTTTTTTCGGTCTCTAAATCGGTCGCTAAATAGCTAATTTCTAGTAGTGTATTACCATTACTTTCTCTTCTTTTTGTTTTAAAAACATTATTAACAAAATTTCTGAAAGTCCTCCTTCGTCCCTTTCTTTCTGTTTCCTTCTTTCAGACTCTACCAAAACTGCAGCGAGACACAAGCCCACCGAAAATGGAAGGGACCACTGTGAGCAAAGGGGAGATTTCGCGAAGTACCCAGCGGCACCACTGCAAACGAACGCGGAACAAAACAAAACACGAGTAGGGAAGGGGGCGCACACACTTGGAAGATGATGGCGAAAACAGCGTGTAATCAGAACGAGGCAAGTGGGTTGAAGGTTCGTGGTGACTATGTGAGTTAGCAAGGCAACTAGGAAACTTTTGGTTCTTTCTATTTTTAACGACGCTGTTTTTTCATCCGCAAGGCCAGGAAAAAATTCTATACAAGACCTAGTTCGGGTCACATTGACCCACCGAGTCACCAGTTTTTATGCGAAACCGGCCGGGTTGTACCTGGTCGCACCGGGTCCATGTCATTTCCAATCGAACTATGCGCTCGAATCGGTCACATCACCAGTTTTCGATCGGACCTGTCGGTTCGAGCCGAGTTTAATAACACTGATTTAAATTACAAAGTAAAAGCATATAATAAGTAGCTGAAATTTGTACATTAAACAATACTAATATTTAAATTACCACAGATAAGTATTTTCATATGACCTTCACATTAATATAAATTTGTAATATATTTTTTGATGAATAAAAATTTAGGTTATGGTGATGATGCCCCAGTCCAAGGTAGAGAATGTAACATCCGCAATTTTCTAAACCTTGCTTAGTATGTGATTATGTGGGATTAAATGTAATTGTGTGTGCCTAGGTGTGTTCTATGGAGTTTGATAGTGTACTTGGGTATTTAGTGGTGTATTCGCTCTCTGTAACCTTGTGTAAGTATGAGACTAGTGAGGTTGTGAAGGTTATAAAGAGGTGAAGAAATGCTTGATAGGGTTTTAGTATTAGTCTTAGAAGCCTCGTAAAATTTGAGAACAATCAGAGTAGAGTTAGGGTTTTGGTGTACTTGTGACCTAGAGCGAGTATGAGTGTTCGATCGAGTGATTGGGATTCTAAATCCTTAATTCTAATGTCAATTAGATGTCCTAGGTGTTTAGAATGAGGTTTAAGTGCTACGGTATCAAGTTACAGCTGATCTGACGTCGGAATCAAGAAATCGTGCAGCAGACGGAGACAACATAGATACGCGGGACGCGCACGTGAGGTACCTTGGGGCGCGTGTGGCACGTGCAAGACCATTGTGGACCACCAGATCTTTATCCGTTCGTGACACGTGGTGCATTGTGATTGGATTAACTGCTGGTCCAATGAGAGGTTGACACGTGGTAAGCATGCATTGGAGTTTCTTACCTCTTCTCTATATTCCTTTGTTTGCTTGTATTGTTGTTTTGAGATTAGAAGACGGTGAATACATAGTTGTTGGCGAGAGCGTTGAGGAGATTGATATTGATCAAGGTGGAAGACACTCTTGGTGAGGTTGCTGATGTCTAGGAGAGACTGTTGAGTCTCCTGTAGTTTTGTACAACTACCAATGGAGAGTCTGTTGTTTCTATTATTGTACGCAATCTGATATGAATACTTCGGTATTAAATTCCTGTATGTTTTCATGTGTTTGATTAAAGTTTTAAATTTTTCTGATTTTTGGCTTATTGGATTTAGGTGTCACATTTATGGTATCAAAACAGTTCGGTTCTAACCGGACTGTGGGATGAGGTGTTGTTACTGGCCATGTCTCCACACCAGGTAATAACTAAGTCTAAAAGTTTGGTAGGGTGTCTGATTTGCGAGTTATCTGTTGCTTCCACTTTAGGAGGCATTGATAATTGTCTCAGTATTCGTAAGATGTTTCTATCCATGTGATATTTGTTGTATATCTCATGGACACGAGCTAATGGTTGCTTTTACAGGAACCTATGGCTCGAATGACTCGTAGTGGAGAACGTAACAGGACCCATGTGGCCGACAAGGAGATTCCTAGAGGAGGAGGGGGAGAAGAGTCTGAAACTTTAAGGATCGTGAGAGAATTAGCAACAGCCATGTTACAACAATCCCAGCAGATTGCACAAACGGTGATGCAACAACAACAGAATTGTTTCAAGAGCTAGTGCAAAATCAAAGGAGAGAAGAAAGATTGGTAGATGTAGGTTTGGTTACATTTATGAATGGTAAGCCACCTCAATTTTGTGGAGAATATGATCCAGATGGGGCAGAATTATGGGTGCAAAAGGTGGAGAAGATCTTTGTAGCTATAAGATGTCGAGAGGACAGAAAGATCACCTATGCCGCTTTCCTGTTAGTGGGTGGTGCAGACTCTTGGTGGAGGAATCAACAAAGGATGTTGGAGATGAACAGGAGGATAATTACATGGGAGCTATTTGTAACACTGGTAGTTTTACTACGGCTTAATTATCGCTACTGTATTATAATTCCCTGTATTACGCATTAATATGCATAATTAATATTTTGTGTGCTGTTAATCAAGTGGATGAATTTAACTAAAATAAAATTATATTTGGGACTTAATATATTATATTAAGTTACAGTTAAATTTTCAGTTCAAAATTCCACCGTTTTCCGGTCGCGTTTTGAACTACCCGGGTAAGTTTTTGCCCGATTGAAAACTCTAATTTGACCCGAATATTTAAATATTTGGGAATTTGATGTTTTATAATATTTCTGATTTACTAAAATTTTTTTGGCAATTTTACTTAATTTTTAATAATAATGTATTTTCTACGCACCGGAGACGCGAGACACGTAAAACCGAACGTGCGACGAAACTGGAAGCTGAGAGAACCTCGAGGGAGGGGCGAAAATTAGAAGAAAAGGGATTAGATTGTGGTAGATTTTAAGTCATGACACAAAGAGATAGTGATGTGATTAACCTACCAAAAATGTTAAAGTTTAGTTCCATTTATGGTAAGAGTTAGTAAGGTCTTTATGCTAGCTTGCACCCATGGATTTGGCCAAGATTTCCTCCTCTCCTTTTCAGCCCATATTGGTCGCATCATGCAGCTGAATTTGAGGAAAAATTCCACTCCTAAATCATTCACCAAAATCTTGATTTCATGCATGATGATTTCCTACCTTTTCCTAGTTTTTTCTACCATCTCCTAAGATCACTTCGACACCAAATCTCCTTCTTTTTAACATCAAATCTCCCCATTTGCTGGCTGAAAATCAGCTTCTTTCATTGACCAAATCATTTCTTTGATCTTCCATCACAAGGTATTAGATGAACACATAGGTTATTAACTTATGGTCTTGCATGGTTGTACTTGGCAAGGGAAACAATTAATTTTTTTCCTTCCTCCTTCCAGCTGGGGCCGTGGCCTATATAAGGGGAGGGAAGCAACTCTTTTCAGCTGAACTTTGATGTGTTTTAGTGCCAAGAAGTAGTGGAGAGGTAGGAGTGAAAATAGTGGAAGAAGTGAGGTAGTTGGAGAGAGTATTGAAGTTGTTTTGTTCACAAAAATTCTGCACTTGCTTCCCTTTTTGCAAACAGTGACCAGTAGCTCTTTGTGGTAAGAAACACCCTTCTTCTTCCTTCTTAAGCTCACTTTATATCACTAGTAGTTGGCCATGATCCCTACTTAAGTTCTTCCAAAGCAAAAGAAAGATTTTACACTACTTGTATTGCCATTTTCCTTCCATAGTTCTAGTTACTTAAGCATGTGTTTTCTTTTCATTTCAAGCTTGACGAGAAGCCAAGAACATAGATGGATACATATATATATGTGTCATGAATGGTCTATGTGAAGGCTTGAGAGCATTTCTTGAAGTTGTGACTTAGGTTTTGTAGTTCTAAAAACTAACATATTGGTTAATGTTACTATCAAAGTTTTGAAAATGAGTTAATAAAATTTTGAACCTTGGAGAAAAGAACTCTACTACATCATTTGTAATATAGTAATAAAAAGGTTTTTTTGAAACAACAAAATATTTTCTTGTTGCTTCTTGTTGACCACCCCTTTCTTCATTTTGGGGGTAAGAATCAAAAATTTCCTCCTTAACTTCTTGAATACCATGAGTAGAGAAAAATATGTATATTTTAAAACTCCATTGTTTGGGCTATGATCTAAAAGAGAGCCTCACTTTGAATGGGTGAAACATCTACTTGATGAAAGGATGTAACCCATGACAAGTTTCTTACTACTTTCATTCTCTTATCATAATTTGTTGATAAAGGGAATGGATATTTAAAATAAGAAAGAATGATCTAGGCATTTTATGGCCTTGAGGCCGTGAGCTCCACTTGGAGAAGGAGACAAATTCTTCATTTGATTCCTTGTTTTCTTGATAATAAAGAATAATGTTTTTTTTAGTTAAGTGATCCTACACTTTTTTTGAGAAACAAACTCTCCTTGCCCTTTCCTTGTAGAACCGTGGCCATAGGGTAGGGATTAGGACACTAGGTTGGGTTTCTAACTTAGCTAAATAACTTGATTGGTTGAAGGTGTGAGAAAGTAAACTTGTAGAGCAAAATCGTGCGTTGGAAGGAAAGCGTCTACGGTAAGGGCAACTCTTAGATATTATTAAGGATTATGTTTTATATGTTATGAGTAAAGGCTACTTCTAGATATCTCTAGGCTTATGTTTCATATGCTTTATATGCTTGTATTTTACATGCTTATGTTCCATATGCTTATGTGTAAGAACATCTTTAAGTGTGTATATTAGTAATATGTGAATGCATAAATTAAGTATGTGACAATATGATGAACAATGTGATGGAATGATTTTCTTGAATGATGCCTTGTGATTATGATTATTGTGTTGTGATCATTGACTATATTTGAGAATATATTGTTAAATGACTGTGATAATTTGGGAAAGTGCCGAGAGCACGTGAGTTGGGTTACCGTCGCATCAACGTCAAGTAAATCTTGGATTTTGAAATAAAAACTAAGAGGCATTTTATTAAAATCAAAGAGACACTTAAAAATAGATCTTTCTAAAACCCTAATTAGTAATGGACTAACCACCTTTTCATTAAAAAGAATTAAGTGAGAGTTAGAATAATTAAATTAATTATTTTGAACTATTAGTGGATTTCCAACATAAATCATTTCATAACTAGTAGGAGCTTTTCTAAAGAAAAGAGACTTAGGACTATAAAGGGAGATCTTGAGCCGAAAATATGGGGTTCTAATTTAGGGAGTTGGTACAAGAATAGATGATCTCGGACACTCCGTGTGAGTGATCCCGTCGAGGTAAACTAACTATGATGATAGAGTTGCTTGTTCATGCATACATCGATGCCAGAAGAGAGGTGTCGTAGAGTCGCCCAGATCTAGGTGCGAGCACGTACTGATAGTCAAGAGGAAAAACGGGCGTTGTGTCATCAGGGGGATTGCTCTGGGCACAAATCCCTGCGGGGAATAGCGTTTGAGGAAGCCTGGTAGCGGACTCCAGAGCTCCTAAGGCCCTTGCGAGGGTGATATTCCGGAATCATGTGCATTGGCATATAGACTGACAAATAGGGATTTGTGGTGCATCTTATTTTGTGGACTATTCGTTATGATATTGTGTTATGCTTGCCTATTCGTATATGTTGTCGTTATTTATGTCTTGTTAAGAAGTTGACCCTTGCCCGTGGTTCTTTCAATCAATGAATGTATCCTAGACGATGACAACGATCGAGCTGACCCCGCTAGTCATGTCGTCCATGACGACATTTGAGTTCCCGGACTCGGGAGCCACGTTCGCCTGGGAGGTAGACCACGCCTCAGGCCAGGTGACGTACACAGGAAACGTGGTCGAGACGACGCATACCGACGGACAGGCTACACACATAGGGATCACGCGCCGAGTGATGCGGTTTCGTGCCGCCTTCGCACACATATTAGTCGCCAGGTAGACGCACACCCCGATGGAGACACCTCGGTTTGAGGGCATGTCCGAGATTCCACGTCGGACCACCTTTCGCGTGAGCCTCGGGCTCTGATTCAGCGTTACGCGCTACTCCCCTTAGATTTGTACGACGCATGCGACCCAGGAGGATGGACGTTGGAGCACCCTCTTCTCACGCCGCTGTAGACCCGTCGAGTTCCCCTGCTAGATCCGTATCACCCGTAGAGTATACTCCCTCGTCTTCGATTCCTATCCCTGAGACTACTCCCTCGACGGATCCTTCTGTATGCCCTCGCTGTGGCCAGGTAGGGTGTGGATCCGGAGGTTGGATCATAGATTCATCTGACGAGGAGGATAGTACTGGGGAGGCACCTCTCGATATCGCTACTGTCGACGCCATTGGTGACGACGACGTCATTACGCCCGTGGTAGATGATATAGAGGAGGATTCGATGGTGGAGGATGAGGAGGAGGAGGAGGGCCTCTATGAGCGGCAGGCACCGCCCTTGGTAGTTCATTTTGAGGCGGACCGAGATCACATAGCCGCCCCTGCTGCTTGAGTTAGCGTGTTGATCAGCTTAGTGTTTCTTAGTGTCTGAGATGCATGCATTTGTATTTTGGGATTATGTACATTCTTGTAGTAGTTTAGTAGTCGAGTGAGGCTCTACTTTTGGAGCAGCCCTCTGTGTAGGTGTCTGGCGGGAGTCCCTCAGAGGTATGAGTATTTCTTATAGGAAATTCATATGTCAGATGTATTCCTATTTTGATGTTGTATTTTGTAAAACCTTGTAGGATGTATTGCCTCGAGATTTTATATATGTATTCCAGACGCATTTCCTTTTATTCTCTTTGTATGCCATGTTACATCCCGTATTTACTCTGTCATGTTATTTGCGAAAGGGTTTTATAAAAAAAAAAATTAACCGTGATTTCTATCGAACAGTATCAAAACTGTTTCATACTTGGTGGTTTTTGTCTCGTAAGTAGCGCCTGGATTTCGGGGTGTTACACTATTCAGGGAATGCTTTCTTGAGAAGTATTTTCCTGAAACCGTTAAGCATGACAAGGAAAAGGAGTTTCTCAGTTTGAAGTAGGAAGGTCAGTCTGTGGGTGAATATGCTATGAGGTTTGAGGCTTTGCTCAAATTCTCTAAGTTCTATCAAGTGAATCTAGAAGAAGCTTGGGTGTGCAGGAGATTTCAGGATGGTTTGAGACATGAATTGTAGAGGGCTGTGATACCCTTGAAACTTTCTAGGTTTCCAGATGGAAGTTCAAAGTAAGAATACTGGAGGACCGATAAGGAATGATCGAAGAGGTAGAGACGAGAGGAAACAATAGGAGCAGAAAGTATATGATTGCCCAAGACAGCAGGATGGTGTGGCTAGAGGGGAGCAACGAAAACAGATCAGATGTTTCAAATGTGGAGGAGCACACTTGATCAAGGATTGTATTGCAAAAGTCTTCGTTTGTTTTCGATGTGGAGAATCGGGGCATATCTCTCGTGATTGTGGAAAGGGAACCGTGTCTTCTAAGTCTTGAATGGTTATTCCTTACTTTCTTTCGTTCGTCATAGTTGGAAGTTTCCTTCTTTTGATGTATTTTGTGAAACAAGATCCTAATGTTTGTGTTACTCTTGTTCTTGTGATGTTATCTTTTTGAAGCCTTGTTATCTTTTGCTGAGAATAACATATGTACTCTCTAAACTCTTTTGTCAATGAATCTATGAAAGTGTGTTACTTATGTTCGCATCGTTCTTAATTGTTTCCGGAAAGGTGGAAACTTGTTTTCCTCTATCCGTATTTTTTGAAGATTATCACTTATTGAGAGCTATTGCAGTCGGTTCTTCCTTATCAGTATCATCCTTATCCATTAAACTTTCTCAGAGTTGCGCTCCTATTCGGTCCTCTCCCTTGTTCCCCAGCTCCATCTACTACATTCTTCGTACACGATATGGAGTATTAAGTTGATCAGGCTTAATATTTCATACTAAGCATAAGAATATAAAGAAAAGTTCTCGAATAAAAGAAAATTTTGGCTAACTGACTACAGTCCAACAAGGACTAATTGACACTTCCTAAACTGAGTCACTACTAAACTAGTGACTCACAGTCCGATAAGATCGAACTGCTCTGATACCATAATGTAACACCCATACCTCAATATAAAATGAACGTACGACAAATTACATTAAAGCACAGGAATTACTAATAATTTACAAACTTGATTACAGTAATCCAAGTCATAAATTAAAACTCAATACATAATCTAATAAATAGATTACAACCTTAATGAATAAATAAAACTAAAATCTGGATGCCAAGCCTGGAGCTTCGCCTCGTCATTCATCGGTACCTACTTATCTGAAAAACATAAAAGGAACGGGGTGAGATTAAAAATCTCAGTGAGCCCTTCACGGACTCCTCACCATCCTCTCACGACTCTTACTAGACTGAAAAGACTTACTTAGACTTTATCTATCGAGCCTTACTTTTCTTCTCTCTCGAAAATTAACTTCAAGCATAATACTTAATAGGCACCTTAAGTTTGAAACCATAGGATGCACTACCTTAAACTTAAACCTTAAACTTTAGCTTGGAATGTTACTGGTTGTAATACTCCCAGTCCACTATTCATAGTGACAACTTGTGATAAAACTAGACATAAACATATATCGCAAACACACAACATCATATGAACATTATTTTCTATGTTGCTTTTATTGTAACGCACAGGGATTATATTATCACCACTGGCCTTGTTCAACCACGTGACTTACCTGCTACGTCACTCATAGGACTTATGGTAACAGTAGGGACTATTCACCGCTGGACTATTGACCACTGGCCTTGTGCCAAGTGGCTACCAGATGGCTACCCATACTGCCACTCAACATAACTATGCACCATACAAATATTCTTTTCTATGTTGTCGGATTTGATCATATGCTTAATTCCATAGACCCCGCTCAACATAGCTTTCGATATGGTGGTTAGACGTCTTAACCCTCCAAGTGGCGTCCCACGAGGCTAACCATACCGAACATCTCCTCTTATGAGGAATCTTGGTGTCTTTTAAGACTCTTAGACTTAACTTATGCATCTGTGCATGACTACAATCAAGTAAAACACACCAACTAAGAAATTAAATCCACATACTCATTTAACTGTTTCAAGAAGCTTGCATAAAATCAAGGAATCTAACATAACATGTAATTTGAATTTTATCTTATTCCAAAACATGCATCTCTAATGATCATAAAGACAAGACAACATAAATTCATATTACACTCAAACACCACTAAACATATTTCACCATTTAGCTCTTGTTGTCTTATAATTATTTAACTTCATCTCAGACATTTTCGATACACATATATAAGGAAAGAGATTTTAAGAAATCATTCACTTATACATTCTAGGCATTTAGGCCACTTAACCTTATGAAAGCTTTACTTATCTAAACTTCCATCACTTGAATTCTAATCAACCCAAGGATTTAAGTTTGGCAAGTAAAGTACTCTACATACATTAAATTCACCTTAATAAATTTTCACATAATCATAATAACATATTGGATTACCTAATCATATGAAACTTCACACATAATCTCAAGTTAAGAACTCATTTCAAAACAAGGACAACATCCCATTGAAGCTCTATGGAGCATTCAAGGGTTCAAACATCAAATAATAATTAGGGGGGTTAGGGACAACATCCAACCCTATTTTAGTCAAACACCATATAGTTTTATGACAATGACCTTAAATTAAATTTAAAATCAAAGGGCTTACAAACCCTAACTTTGAACCCTTTGGGGTTCAAAGACTTCTTTGAGGAAATTCCTATATGTGGGTCTTATTGGTTGCCCATCACCTAAGGGATGAAGAACTCACCACGAGTCTTCAAGACCTTGAGCTAGAAGGGTTGAACTTAGGCCTCCTTGCTCTCCTTCAAACTTTTCCCTCTTTGCTCAACTTAGAGCTTTTTCAAATACTTCTCAAATCTTGATCTACAACCTTCAACCTTCTTTCTCAATCCAAGAACTTGAGCCATCCTTGCTGGAGCTTGGTCTTCTTTCCCTTCTTCTTCTTCTCCAATTCGTGCTTCTTCTTCTTCCTCTTGGTTAGGGTTTCCCAAATCTTCAAAATACCCAAAAACTCAACCTCACAACTTTGATTCAAGCTAAGATTTGAGGAAATCTAGCAAGAATCCTTCAATCTCTCATAGGATTTGAGAAACCCTAGCATTTCTCTCCCTTCTCTCTTCTCCCAATCGCCCCATTCTCTCTATTTTCCCTAAAATCGCGTTCTGCTGGTTTTCTGCTGCATTTTATGCTTTTAACAGGATGTGAATCGATTCACAATGATCGTGAATCGATTCATCCACTTAAAACTGCACCTGCACTTCGTGAATCGAATCTGTGAATCGATACACAGACTCCTAATTCGATTCACAACATCATTTTGTGGTCTGGAATACAGTTGTGAATCGATTCAGGCTTGTGTGAATCGATTCACACTATACTAAAATGTGAAAAATCATCTTTTAACATCAAATCTTTATCAATTAACTCTTAATTAACACTTCCAATCATCTTAGGATTAAATCCAACTTATTTCTCAACTCAAAATCAAATAGCTTACCCCTTAAAACTTTGTATAATCATATTCACTCAATTTGAATCCAAATTAAGCTTGAATACAATCACACAACTCCTCATAACTTACTCTCAACTTAGCTAGAAAATTTGGGGTGTTACATAATTAGGCTGTATTGATTTTGCGGTATGTAATTGGACTTTACTTATGTTACTCTAGCCTGCATGATTTAGGATTTATCGTGCTCTAGTCTATAATTAGTCTTAGTATGTATTATTTAGGATTTATGTGAAAATATGACATGAACTACATATGCATCTACTACTTGGGTTATCAGTTTCGCGATTTTTTTGCTGGTCATTATCTAGGCTAATTATTAATATCGAAGAAAAACTTTAGCTTATGTTAAATATATTAGAGAACCATAAAAATATTATCGTCAGATAAAATGTATTATTGTTAGATATATTAAATATATTAGAAATATGAAATATATTTATTCATTTTTTTATTAATTACAGTCGAAGAAGTTAGGTAGAGAGGTACAGTTGCACAACCTCCATCGTGCAACTCATCTTAGGAAGAGCACCCATGATTTTGTCGATTTAGCCATTAAGGCAGATCCAGGTAATTATTAAATATAATGAATATTTTTATAATGTTTATATTGTTTTTTTACAAAAAAAAAAATTTGACTTCATTGTTTGTTTATGCATGATTGGAGGAGTTTGAGACGAGGATGTCTCAGATTAGATCTCAGACATCATCATGTTACTCATTTCAGAGCCCGACTACCCTTGAGGATCCATTTATACCACTAAAGGTTTGGGCTGACATTGTTGGCGACAAGAAGGGTTGCCTATACGGTGCTGGAGACTTTGCCAGCAACTACAAGAAAGGGACCATCGCCTCAACATCGAATCATCATCGAGTAGTGGCGATCATTGCTTTATCTAGATAAGTAGGAGTTTGCCGAGATGAAGCGGCGGCCGCTTCCGAGGAGGAGAACCGTCGGACTAATGCGTTGTTGGCTATAGTGCTGGAGCAACAGGAACAAATGTACGAGATGCTAGCTCGCCAGCACCAGCAGCCTCAGCCTCATCCTCATCATCGGTCGCCTCCGCTGCCTCCGCCACAATCGCTTCATGGTACTAATGATGTCGACAGCACAAATGGTTTAGACCACCTTGTGCATGATCAAGATTATTAGTTTATATGATGTTTTGACTTATGTTTTTTATATTTTGATATTATGAGGATATTTTTCATCTATATTACGTTTCTTTTTTCCTTTAGTTTTTAATTCATCTATATTATGTTTCTTTTTTACTTTAGTTTTTAGTTAATGTTATCACGTTTCTTAATTTTTTTAAATTAATAATTAAATAATTAAATCAATAAATAACTAATTAAGTAATTAAAAAATTACAAAAAATACAAAACGTTATCGATGGCCTGACTTCACTACCGACGGGCTACTCCTTCGGTAATTACCGACGGGCTTGTTTGCAATGCCAATATTAACAATGGGCTAAGGGCCGTCGGTAATTCGTCGGTACGGACGGTCTTTTCGCATTACCGATGACCAAAAGGCGTCAGTAACGCCGCTTTTTCCAGTAGTGTATTGTTGCTTTAATTATTATACAATGAAAATTTATTACAAAGAACATTATTATTTTATTTAACATGATGTACATTTTAATAGAAATAACACATTAACATTTTTTTTATCTAAGAAAATCTTAATTTTATTTTAGTATAGTATATAAAGCATAAGACACAGGGAGAAAAAATTTAAAAGAAAACACATCAAGAAAAATTATATTCAACACAATATTATACACGAAATTTTTGTTCATTATTACTCTATATAATTATGTTTTAACTCTTGTTACTCTCCATGTTTATACCAACAATTTTTAACATAAAATATATTATATACAAACAACAGTGTACTTAGGGTATACCAACTCATTACAAATAGCCGAGACCAGAGGCAACCCACGAGGAGTTGTACACCAAGAAGAAATCACCAAAAAGGCTCCCAACATAATACACCCCAAAACACCACCCCATACCTGAAATGCTACTTCCTATCAATACATCTAAAAGAGTTAACAAACCAGCCATAAAACAGACACAGGTCGCCTTTGGCTCTTGCCAAAAACCACCTCCATGACAAGGCGATAATCCTCTCAATCACATGAGCAATATTCAGTGTTTTCCCTGAAAATATACATCCATTCCTATCACAAAACCCACAACATCATGTGCCAAACCACCCCAATCCTGATTTCTTGCGGGACCTCATCTCAAAAGAGGTAAGGAGAAGTGTTTATAACTATAATTAATAAAGTCTATTTAATATAATAATTTATTTTTCACATCAAATATCTCTATTCTACTAAAGTTAAATACTCTGTGCATGGCACGGGTCATTTACTCTAATAATAATAAATAACAAAAAACGCACCTTTTATGCATGTTAGATTAAATAAGAGTTGGAATTTAAAATTTTAAAAAGTTAAAAAAAAACAATTTAGACCAACTTTTACTCCTGTTTTTTTTTTGGTAACACTTTTACTCCTGATTTTCATGAATTTGAAACTGCTTTACCGCTTCTAGCAGTTAGCAAATCCTTTAACACGATGCAACAAAGTTGCAAGTAACATTGGAGGTTCAATTTCATCAGTCACGACTGTTCATTCAACCAGGGAGTATAACATGTAGCTAGTATCTTTATTAATTACAGTCGAAGAAGTTAGGTAGAGAGGTACAGTTGCACGACCTCCATCGTGCAACTCATCTTAGGAAGAGCACCGGCGATTTTGTCGACGAGCGGTCAAGGCAGATCCAGGTAATTATTAAATATAATGAATATTTTTATAATGTTTATATTGTTTTTTTACAAAAAAAAATTTGACTTGATTGTTTGTTTATGCATGATTGGAGGAGTTTGAGATGAGGATGTCTCAGATTAGATCTCAGACATCATCATGTTACTCATTTTAGAGCCCGACTACCCTTGAGGATCCATTTATACCACTAAAGGTTTGGGCTGACATTGTTGGCAACAAGAAGGGTTGCCTATACGGTACTGGAGACTTTGCCAGCAACTACAAGAAAGGGACCAGTTGCCTCAACATCGAATCATCATCGAGTAGTGGCAGTCATTGCTTTACTGTAGATAAGTAGGAGTTTGCCGAGATGAAGCAGAGACTGGCCGCTTCCGAGGAGGAGAACCGTCGGACTAATGCGTTGTTGGCTATAGTGCTGGAGCAACAGGAACAAATGTACGAGATGCTAGCTCGCCAAAGACCAAAGACCTCAAATTTCATCCTCATCATCGGTCGCCTCCATTGCCTCCGCCACAATAAGCTTCATGGTACTAATGATGTCGATAAAGACAAATGGTTTAGACCACCTTGTGCATGATCAAGATTATTAGTTTATATGATGTTTTGACTTATGTTTTTTATATTTTGATATTATGAGGATATTTTTCATCTATATTACGTTTCTTTTTTCCTTTAGTTTTTAATTCATCTATATTATGTTTCTTTTTTACTTTAGTTTTTAGTTAATGTTATCACGTTTCTTAATTTTTTTAAATTAATAATTAAATAATTAAATCAATAAATAACTAATTAAGTAATTAAAAAATTACAAAAAATACAAAACGTTATCGATGGCCTGACTTCACTACCGACGGGCTACTCCTTCGGTAATTACCGACGGGCTTGTTTGCAATGCCCATATTAACAATGGGCTAAGGGCCGTCGGTAATTCGTCAGACGGACGGTCTTTTTCGCATTACCGGACGACCAAAAAGGCGTCGATACGCCGCTTTTTCCAAAGAGTGTATTGTTGCTTTAATTATTATACAATGAAAATTTATTACAAAGAACATTATTATTTTATTTAACATGATGTACATTTTAATAGAAATAACACATTAACATTTTTTTATCTAAGAAAATCTTAATTTTATTTTAGTATAGTATATAAAGCATAAGACACAGGGAGAAAAAATTTAAAAGAAAACACATCAAGAAAAATTATATTCAACACAATATTATACACGAAATTTTTGTTCATTATTACTCTATATAATTATGTTTTAACTCTTGTTACTCTCCATGTTTATACCAACAATTTTTTTAACCGCAAAATATATTATATACAAACAACAGTGTACTTAGGGTATACCAACCCATTACAAATAGCCGAGACCAGAGGCAACCCACGAGGAGTTGTACACCAAGAAGAAATCACCAAAAAGGCTCCCAAAATAATACACCCCAAAACACCACCCCATACCTGAAATGCTACTTCCTATCAATACATCTAAAAGAGTCAACAAACCAGCCATAAAACAGACACAGGTCGCCTTTGGCTCTTGCCAAAAACCACCTCCATGACAAGGCGATAATCCTCTCAATCAAATGAGCAATATTCAGTGTTTTCCCTGAAAATATACATCCATTCCTATCATAAAACCCACAACATCATGTGCCAAACCAACCGAATCCTGATTTCTTGCGGGTCCTCATCTCAAAAGAGGTAAGGAGAAGTGTTTATAACTATAATTAATAAAGTCTATTTAATACAATAATTTATTATTCACATCAAATATCTCTATTCTACTAAAGTTAAATACTCCGTGCATGGCACGGGTCATTTATTCTAATAATAATAAATAACAAAAAACGCACCTTTTATGCATGTTAGATTAAATAAGAGCTGTAATTTAAAATTTTAAAAAGTTAAAAAAAAAAACCAATTTAGACCAACTTTTACTCCTTTTTTTTTTTTTTTGGGTAACACTTTTGCTCCTGATTTTCATGAATTTGAAACTGTTTCGGCTGTTTCTAGCAGTTAGCAAATCCTTTAACACGATGCAACAAAGTTGCAAGTAACATTGGAGGTTCAATTTCATCAGTCACGACTGTTCATTCAACCAGGGAGTATAACATGTAGCTAGTATCTTTATTAATTACAGTCGAAGAAGTTAGGTAGAGAGGTACAGTTGCACGACCTCCATCGTGCAACTCATCTTAGGAAGAGCACCGGCGATTTTGTCGACGAGCGGTCAAGGCAGATCCAGGTAATTATTAAATATAATGAATATTTTTATAATGTTTATATTTTTTTTTACAAAAAAAAATAATTGACTTGATTGTTTGTTTATGCATGATTGGAGGAGTTTGAGACGAGGATTTCTCTGATTAGATCTCAGGCATCATCATGTTACTCATTTCAGAGGCCGACTACCCTTGAGGATCCATTTATACCACTAAAGGTTTAGGCTGACATTGTTGGCGACAAGAAGGGTTGCCTATACGGTGCTGGAGACTTTGCCAGCAACTACAAGAAAGGGACCAGTCGCCTCAACATCGAATCATCATCAAGTAGTGGCAGTCATTGCTTTACTGTAGATAAGTAGGAGTTTGCCGAGATGAACCAGAGACTGGCCGCTTCCGAGGAGGAGAACCGTCGGACTAACGCGTTGTTGGCTATAGTGCTGGAGCAACAGGAACAAATGTACGAGATGCTAGCTCGCCAAAGACCAATGACCTCTCACCTCATCCTCATCATTGGTCGCCTCCGCTGCCTCCGCCACAATCGCTTCATGGTACTAATGATGTCGACAGCACAAATGGTTTAGACCACCTTGTGCATGATCAAGATTATTAGTTTATATGATGTTTTGACTTATTTTTTTATATTTTGATATTATGAGGATATTTTTCATCTATATTACGTTTCTTTTTTCCTTTAGTTTTTAATTCATCTATATTATGTTTCTTTTTTACTTTAGTTTTTAGTTAATGTTATCACGTTTCTTAATTTTTTTAAATTAATAATTAAATAATTAAATCAATAAATAACTAATTAAGTAATTAAAAAATTACAAAAAATACAAAACGTTATCGATGGCCTGACTTCACTACCGACGGGCTACTCCTTCGGTAATTACCGACGGGCTTGTTTGCAATGCCCATATTAACAATGGGCTAAGGGCCGTCGGTAATTCGTCGGTACGGACGGTCTTTTCGCATTACCGACGACCAAAAGGCGTCAGTAACGCCGCTTTTTCCAGTAGTGTATTGTTGCTTTAATTATTATACAATGAAAATTTATTACAAAGAACATTATTATTTTATTTAACATGATGTACATTTTAATAGAAATAACACATTAACATTTTTTTTTATCTAAGAAAATCTTAATTTTATTTTAGTATAGTATATAAAGCATAAGACACAGGGAGAAAAAATTTAAAAGAAAACACATCAAGAAAAATTATATTCAACACAATATTATACACGAAATTTTTGTTCATTATTACTCTATATAATTATGTTTTAACTCTTGTTACTCTCCATGTTTATACCAACAATTTTTTTAACCGCAAAATATATTATATACAAACAACAGTGTACTTAGGGTATACCAACCCATTACAAATAGCCGAGACCAGAGGCAACCCACGAGGAGTTGTACACCAAGAAGAAATCACCAAAAAGGCTCCCAAAATAATACACCCCAAAACACCACCCCATACCTGAAATGCTACTTCCTATCAATACATCTAAAAGAGTCAACAAACCAGCCATAAAACAGACACAGGTCGCCTTTGGCTCTTGCCAAAAACCACCTCCATGACAAGGCGATAATCCTCCCAATCACATGAGCAATATTGAGTGTTTTCCCCGAAAATATACATCCATTCCTATCACAAAACCCACAACATCATGTGCCAAACCAACCCAATCCTGATTTCTTATGTCCTCATCTCAAAAGAGGTAAGGAGAAGTGTTTATAACTATAATTAATAAAGTCTATTTAATACAATACTTTATTTTTCACATCAAATATCTCTATTCTACTAAAGTTAAATACTCCGTGCATGGCACGGTCATTTACTCTAATAATAATAACTAACAAAAACGCACCTTTTATGCATGTTAGATTAAATAAGAGTTGGAATTTAAAATTTTAAAAAGTTAAAAAAAACCAATTTAGACCAACTTTTACTCCTGTTTTTTTTGGGTAACACTTTTACTCCTGATTTTCATGAATTTGAAACTGTTTACTGCTTTCTAGCAGTTTGCAAATCCTTTAACACGATGCAACAAAGTTGCAAGTAACATTGAGGTTCAATTTCATCGATCCACATTGCTCATTCAACCAGGAGTATAACATGTAGCTAGTATCTTTATTAATTACAATCGAAGAAGTTAGGTTGAGAATGCAGTTGCACGACCTCCATCGTGCAACTCATCTTAGGAAGAGCACCACGATTTTGTCGACGAGCGGTCAAGGCAGATCCAGGTAATTATTAAATATAATGAATATTTTTATAATTTTTATATTGTTTTTTTACAAAAAAAAAATTGACTTGATTGTTTGTTTATGCATGATTGGAGGAGTTTGAGACGAGGATGTCTCAGATTAGATCTCAGACATCATCATGTTACTCATTTTAGAGCCCGACTACCCTTGAGGATCCATTTATACCACTAAAGGTTTGGGCTGACATTGTTGGCGACAAGAAGGGTTGCCTATACGGTGCTAGAGACTTTGCCAGCAACTACAAGAAAGGGACCAGTCGCCTCAACATCGAATCATCATCGAGTAGTGGCAGTCATTGCTTTACTGTAGATAAGTAGGAGTTTGCCGAGATGAACCAGTGACTGGCCGCTTCCGAGGAGGAGAACCATCGGACTAACGCGTTGTTGGCTATAGTGCTGGAGCAACAGGAACAAATGTACGAGATGCTAGCTCGCCAGCACCAGCAGCCTCAGCCTCATCCTCATCATTGGTCGCCTCCGCTGCCTCCGCCACAATCGCTTCATGGTACTAATGATGTCGACAGCACAAATGGTTTAGACCACCTTGTGCATGATCAAGATTATTAGTTTATATGATGTTTTGACTTATTTTTTTATATTTTGATATTATGAGGATATTTTTCATCTATATTACGTTTCTTTTTTCCTTTAGTTTTTAATTCATCTATATTATGTTTCTTTTTTACTTTAGTTTTTAGTTAATGTTATCACGTTTCTTAATTTTTAAATTAATAATTAAATAATTAAATCAATAAATAACTAATTAAGTAATTAAAATTACAAAAAATACAAAAGCGTTATCGATGGCTGACTTCACTACCGACGGGCTACTCCTTCGGTAATTACCGACGGGCTTGTTTGCAATGCCCATATTAACAATGGGCTAAGGGCCGTCGGTAATTCGTCGCAGGACGGTCTTTTCGCATTACCGACGACCAAAGGCGTCGATAGCCGCTTTCGATAGTGTATTGTTGCTTTAATTATTATACAATGAAAATTTATTACAAAGAACATTATTATTTTATTTAACATGATGTACATTTTAATAGAAATAACACATTAACATTTTTTTTTTATCTAAGAAAATCTTAATTTTATTTTAGTATAGTATATAAAGCATAAGACACAGGGAGAAAAAATTTAAAAGAAAACACATCAAGAAAAATTATATTCAACACAATATTATACACGAAATTTTTGTTGATTATTACTCTATATAATTATGTTTTAACTCTTGTTACTCTCCATGTTTATACCAACAATTTTTTTAACCGCAAAATATATTATATAAAAACAACAGTGTACTTAGGGTATACCAACCCATTACAAATAGCCGAGACCAGAGGCAACCCACGAGGAGTTGTACACCAAGAAGAAATCACCAAAAAGGCTCCCAAAATAATACACCCCAAAACACCACCCCATACCTGAAATGCTACTTCCTATCAATACATCTAAAAGAGTCAACAAACCAGCCATAAAACAGACACAGGTCGCCTTTGGCTCTTGCCAAAAACCACCTCCATGACAAGGCGATAATCCTCCCAATCACATGAGCAATATTGAGTGTTTTCCCCGAAAATATACATCCATTCCTATCACAAAACCCACAACATCATGTGCCAAACCAACCCAATCCTGATTTCTTGCGGGTCCTCATCTCAAAAGAGGTAAGGAGAAGTGTTTATAACTATAATTAATAAAGTCTATTTAATACAATAATTTATTTTTCACATCAAATATCTCTATTCTACTAAAGTTAAATACTCCGTGCATGGCACGGGTCATTTACTCTAATAATAATAACTAACAAAAAACGCACCTTTTATGCATGTTAGATTAAATAAGAGTTGGAATTTAAAATTTTAAAAAGTTAAAAAAAAACAATTTAGACCAACTTTTACTCCTGTTTTTTTTTTGGTAACACTTTTACTCCTGATTTTCATGAATTTGAAACTGTTTCGGCTGCTTCTAGCAGTTAGCAAATCCTTTAACACGATGCAACAAAGTTGCAAGTAACATTGGAGGTTCAATTTCATCGATCCACATTTGTTCATTCAACCAGGAGTATAACATGTAGCTAGTATCTTTATTAATTACAATCGAAGAAGTTAGGTTGAGAGAATGCAGTTACGACCTCCATCGTGCAACTCATCTTAGGAAGAGCACCGGCGATTTTGTCGACGAGCGGTCAAGGCAGATCCAGGTAATTATTAAATATAATGAATATTTTTATAATGTTTATATTGTTTTTTTACAAAAAAAAAATTTGACTTGATTGTTTGTTTATGCATGATTGGAGGAGTTTGAGACGAGGATGTCTCAGATTAGATCTCAGACATCATCATGTTACTCATTTTAGAGCCCGACTACCCTTGAGGATCCATTTATACCACTAAAGGTTTGGGCTGACATTGTTGGCGACAAGAAGGGTTGCCTATACGGTGCTAGAGACTTTGCCAGCAACTACAAGAAAGGGACCAGTCGCCTCAACATCGAATCATCATCGAGTAGTGGCAGTCATTGCTTTACTGTAGATAAGTAGGAGTTTGCCGAGATGAACGGTGGTGGCGCTTAGGAGGAGAACCATCGGACTAACGCGTTGTTGGCTATAGTGCTGGAGCAACAGGAACAAATGTACGAGATGCTAGCTCGCCAGCACCAGCAGCCTCAGCCTCATCCTCATCATTGGTCGCCTCCGCTGCCTCCGCCACAATCGCTTCATGGTACTAATGATGTCGACAGCACAAATGGTTTAGACCACCTTGTGCATGATCAAGATTATTAGTTTATATGATGTTTTGACTTATTTTTTTATATTTTGATATTATGAGGATATTTTTCATCTATATTACGTTTCTTTTTTCCTTTAGTTTTTAATTCATCTATATTATGTTTCTTTTTTACTTTAGTTTTTAGTTAATGTTATCACGTTTCTTAATTTTTTTAAATTAATAATTAAATAATTAAATCAATAAATAACTAATTAAGTAATTAAAAATTACAAAAAATACAAAGCGTTATCGATGGCACGACTTCACTACCGACGGGCTACTCCTTGATAATTACCGTGAGCTTGTTTGCAATGCCCATATTAACAATGGGCTAAGGGCGTCGCCGGTAATTCGTCTGCAGACGGTCTTTTCGCATTACCGGCGACCAAAAGGCGTCGATAACGCCGCTTTTTCGATAGTGTATTGTTGCTTTAATTATTATACAATGAAAATTTATTACAAAGAACATTATTATTTTATTTAACATGATGTACATTTTAATAGAAATAACACATTAACATTTTTTATCTAAGAAAATCTTAATTTTATTTTAGTATAGTATATAAAGCATAAGACACAGGAGAAAAAATTTAAAAGAAAACACATCAAGAAAAATTATATTCAACACAATATTATACACGAAATTTTTGTTGATTATTACTCTATATAATTATGTTTTAACTCTTGTTACTCTCCATGTTTATACCAACAATTTTTAACATAAAATATATTATATAAAAACAACGATGTACTTAGGGTATACCAACCCATTACAAATAGCCGAGACCAGAGGCAACCCACGAGGAGTTGTACACCAAGAAGAAATCACCAAAAAGGCTCCCAAAATAATACACCCCAAAACACCACCCCATACACAAATGCTACTTCCTATCAATACATCTAAAAGAGTCAACAAACCAGCCATAAAACAGACACAGGTCGCCTTTGGCTCTTGCCAAAAACCACCTCCATGACAAGGCGATAATCCTCCCAATCACATGAGCAATATTGAGTGTTTTCCCCGAAAATATACATCCATTCCTATCACAAAACCCACAACATCATGTGCCAAACCAACCCAATCCTGATTTCTTGCGGGTCCTCATCTCAAAAGAGGTAAGGAGAAGTGTTTATAACTATAATTAATAAAGTCTATTTAATACAATAATTTATTTTTCACATCAAATATCTCTATTCTACTAAAGTTAAATACTCCGTCCATGGCAGGGGTCATTTACTCTAATAATAATAACTAACAAAAAACGCATCTTTTATGCATGTTAGATTAAATAAGAGTTGGAATTTAAAATTTTAAAAAGTTAAAAAAAACCAATTTAGACCAACTTTTACTCCTGTTTTTTTGGGTAACACTTTTACTCCTGATTTTCATGAATTTGAAAGCTGTTTGGTGTTTCTAGCGATTAGCAAATCCTTTAACACGATGCAACAAAGTTGCAAGTAACGTGGAGGTTCAATTTCATCGATCCACGATTCATTCAACCAGGAGTATAACATGTAGCTAGTATCTTTATTAATTACGATCGAAGAAGTTAGGTTGAGAGAATGCAGGTTGCACGACCTCCATCGTGCAACTCATCTTAGGAAGAGCACCGGCGATTTTGTCGACGAGCGGTCAAGGCAGATCCAGGTAATTATTAAATATAATGAATATTTTTATAATGTTTATATTGTTTTTTTACAAAAAAAAAATTTGACTTGATTGTTTGTTTATGCATGATTGGAGGAGTTTGAGACGAGGATGTCTCAGATTAGATCTCAGACATCATCATGTTACTCATTTTAGAGCCCGACTACCCTTGAGGATCCATTTATACCACTAAAGGTTTGGGCTGACATTGTTGGCGACAAGAAGGGTTGCCTATACGGTGCTAGAGACTTTGCCAGCAACTACAAGAAAGGGACCAGTCGCCTCAACATCGAATCATCATCGAGTAGTGGCAGTCATTGCTTTACTGTAGATAAGTAGGAGTTTGCCGAGATGAACCAGTGACTGGCCGCTTCCGAGGAGGAGAACCATCGGACTAACGCGTTGTTGGCTATAGTGCTGGAGCAACAGGAACAAATGTACGAGATGCTAGCTCGCCCGGCACAGCTGACCTCGACCTCATCCTCATCATTGGTCGCCTCCGCTGCCTCCGCCACAATCGCTTCATGGTACTAATGATGTCGACAGCACAAATGGTTTAGACCACCTTGTGCATGATCAAGATTATTAGTTTATATGATGTTTTGACTTATTTTTATATTTTGATATTATGAGGATATTTTTCATCTATATTACGTTTCTTTTTCCTTTAGTTTTTAATTCATCTATATTATGTTTCTTTTTACTTTAGTTTTTAGTTAATGTTATCACGTTTCTTAATTTTTAAATTAATAATTAAATAATTAAATCAATAAATAACTAATTAAGTAATTAAAAATTACAAAAAATACAAAGCGTTATCGATGGCACGACTTCACTACCGACGGGCTACTCCTTGATGGTAATTACCGACGGGCTTGTTTGCAATGCCCATATTAACAATGGGCTAAGGGCCGTCGGTAATTAAATCGATGCACGGACGGTCTTTTCGCATTACCGACGACCAAAAAGGCGTCGATACGCCGCTTTTTCGATAGTGTATTGTTGCTTTAATTATTATACAATGAAAATTTATTACAAAGATGAGTATTATTTTATTTAACATGATGTACATTTTATTAGAAATAACAGATTAAGATTTTTTTATCTAAGAAAATCTTAATTTTATTTTAGTATAGTATATAAAGCATAAGACACAGGGAGAAAAAATTTAAAAGAAAACACATCAAGAAAAATTATATTCAACACAATATTATACACGAAATTTTTGTTGATTATTACTCTATATAATTATGTTTTAACTCTTGTTACTCTCCATGTTTATACCAACAATTTTTTTAACCGCAAAATATATTATATAAAAACAACGATTATTACTTAGGGTATACCAACCCATTACAAATAGCGAGACCAGAGCCAACCCCGGAGGAGTTGTCCACCAAGAAGAACTCACCAACAAGGCTCCCAAAATAATACACCCCAAAACACCACCCCATACCTGAAATGCTACTTCCTATCAATACATCTAAAAGAGTCAACAAACCAGCCATAAAACAGACACAGGTCGCCTTTGGCTCTTGCCAAAAACCACCTCCATGACAAGGCGATAATCCTCCCAATCACATGAGCAATATTGAGTGTTTTCCCCGAAAATATACATCCATTCCTATCACAAAACCCACAACATCATGTGCCAAACCAACCCAATCCTGATTTCTTGCGGGTCCTCATCTCAAAAGAGGTAAGGAGAAGTGTTTATAACTATAATTAATAAAGTCTATTTAATACAATAATTTATTTTTCACATCAAATATCTCTATTCTACTAAAGTTAAATACTCCGTGCATGGCACGGGTCATTTACTCTAATAATAATAACTAACAAAAAACGCACCTTTTATGCATGTTAGATTAAATAAGAGTTGGAATTTAAAATTTTAAAAAGTTAAAAAAAAAACCAATTTAGACCAACTTTTACTCCTGTTTTTTTTTGGGTAACACTTTTACTCCTGATTTTCATGAATTTGAAACTGTTTCGGCTGTTTCTAGCAGTTAGCAAATCCTTTAACACGATGCAACAAAGTTGCAAGTAACATTGGAGGTTCAATTTCATCGATCCACATTTGTTCATTCAACCAGGGAGTATAACATGTAGCTAGTATCTTTATTAATTACAGTCGAAGAAGTTAGGTTGAGAGGTACAGTTGCACGACCTCCATCGTGCAACTCATCTTAGGAAGAGCACCGGCGATTTTGTCGACGGCGGTCAAAGGCGATCCAGGTAATTATTAAATATAATGAATATTTTTATAATGTTTATATTGTTTTTACAAAAAAAAAATTGACTTGATTGTTTGTTTATGCATGATTGGAGGAGTTTGAGACGAGGATGTCTCAGATTAGATCTCAGACATCATCATGTTACTCATTTTAGAGCCCGACTACCCTTGAGGATCCATTTATACCACTAAAGGTTTGGGCTGACATTGTTGGCGACAAGAAGGGTTGCCTATCACGGTCTAGAGACTTTGACAGCAACTACAAGAAAGGCACCGCTCGCCTCAACATCGAATCATCATCGAGTAGTGGCAGTCATTGCTTTACTGTAGATAAGTAGGAGTTTGCCGAGATGAACCAGGTATGGCCGCTTCCAGGAGGAGAACCATCGGACTAACGGCGTTGTTGGCTATAGTCTTTGGAGCAACGAGAACAAATGTACGAGATGCTAGCTCGCCAGCACCAGCAGCCTCAGCCTCATCCTCATCATTGGTCGCCTCCGCTGCCTCCGCCACAATCGCTTCATGGTACTAATGATGTCGACAGCACAAATGGTTTAGACCACCTTGTGCATGATCAAGATTATTAGTTTATATGATGTTTTGACTTATTTTTTTATATTTTGATATTATGAGGATATTTTTCATCTATATTACGTTTCTTTTTTCCTTTAGTTTTTAATTCATCTATATTATGTTTCTTTTTTACTTTAGTTTTTAGTTAATGTTATCACGTTTCTTAATTTTTTAAATTAATAATTAAATAATTAAATCAATAAATAACTAATTAAGTAATTAAAAAATTACAAAAAATACAAAACGTTATCGATGGCCTGACTTCACTACCGACGGGCTACTCCTTCGGTAATTACCGACGGGCTTGTTTGCAATGCCCATATTAACAATGGGCTAAGGGCCGTCGGTAATTCGTCGGTACGGACGGCATTTTCGCATTACCGACGACCAAAAGGCGTCAGTAACGCCGCTTTTTCCAGTAGTGTATTGTTGCTTTAATTATTATACAATGAAAATTTATTACAAAGAACATTATTATTTTATTTAACATGATGTACATTTTAATAGAAATAACACATTAACATTTTTTTTTTATCTAAGAAAATCTTAATTTTATTTTAGTATAGTATATAAAGCATAAGACACAGGGAGAAAAAATTTAAAAGAAAACACATCAAGAAAAATTATATTCAACACAATATTATACACGAAATTTTTGTTGATTATTACTCTATATAATTATGTTTTAACTCTTGTTACTCTCCATGTTTATACCAACAATTTTTAACATAAAATATATTATATAAAAACAACAGTGTACTTAGGGTATACCAACCCATTACAAATAGCCGAGACCAGAGGCAACCCACGAGGAGTTTTACACCAAGAAGAAATCACCAAAAAGGCTCCCAAAATAATACACCCCAAAACACCACCCCATACCTGAAATGCTACTTCCTATCAATACATCTAAAAGAGTCAACAAACCAGCCATAAAACAGACACAGGTCGCCTTTGGCTCTTGGCAAAAACCACCTCCATGACAAGGCGATAATCCTCCCAATCACATGAGCAATATTGAGTGTTTTCCCCGAAAATATACATCCATTCCTATCACAAAACCCACAACATCATGTGCCAAACCAACCCAATCCTGATTTCTTGCGGGTCCTCATCTCAAAAGAGGTAAGGAGAAGTGTTTATAACTATAATTAATAAAGTCTATTTAATACAATAATTTATTTTTCACATCAAATATCTCTATTCTACTAAAGTTAAATACTCCGTGCATGGCACGGGTCATTTACTCTAATAATAATAACTAACAAAAAACGCACCTTTTATGCATGTTAGATTAAATAAGAGTTGGAATTTAAAATTTTAAAAAGTTAAAAAAAAAACCAATTTAGACCAACTTTTACTCCTGTTTTTTTTTTTGGGTAACACTTTTACTCCTGATTTTCATGAATTTGAAACTGTTTCGGCTGTTTCTAGCAGTTAGCAAATCCTTTAACACGATGCAACAAAGTTGCAAGTAACGTGGAGGTTCAATTTCATCGATCCACATTGTTCATTCAACCAGGGAGTATAACATGTAGCTAGTATCTTTATTAATTACGATCGAAGAAGTTAGGTTGAGAGAATACAGTTGCACGACCTCCATCGTGCAACTCATCTTAGGAAGAGCACCGCGATTTTGTCGACGGCGGTCAAAGCGAGATCCAGGTAATTATTAAATATAATGAATATTTTTATAATGTTTATATTGTTTTTACAAAAAAATTGACTTGATTGTTTGTTTATGCATGATTGGAGGAGTTTGAGACGAGGATGTCTCTGATTAGATCTCAGACATCATCATGTTACTCATTTTAGAGCCCGACTACCCTTGAGGATCCATTTATACCACTAAAGGTTTGGGCTGACATTGTTGGCGACAAGAAGGGTTGCCTATACGGTGCTGGAGACTTTGCCAAAGAACTACAAGAAAGTGGACCGATCGCCTCAACATCGAATCATCATCGAGTAGTGGCGGTCATTGCTTTACTATAGATAAGTAGGAGTTTGCCGAGATGAAGCGGTAGCCGCTTCCGAGGAGGAGAACCGTCGGACTAACGCGTTGTTGGCTATAGTGCTGGAGCAACAGGAACAAATGTACGAGATGCTAGCTCGCCAGCACCAGCAGCCTCAGCCTCATCCTCATCATCGGTCGCCTCCATTTGCCTCGCCCGCAATCGCTTCATGGTACTAATGATGTCGACAGCACAAATGGTTTAGACCACCTTGTGCATGATCAAGATTATTAGTTTATATGATGTTTTGACTTATGTTTTTTATATTTTGATATTATGAGGATATTTTTCATCTATATTACGTTTCTTTTTTCCTTTAGTTTTTAATTCATCTATATTATGTTTCTTTTTTACTTTAGTTTTTAGTTAATGTTATCACGTTTCTTAATTTTTAAATTAATAATTAAATAATTAAATCAATAAATAACTAATTAAGTAATTAAAAAATTACAAAAAATACAAAAACGTTATCGATGGCCTGACTTCACTACCGACGGGCTACTCCTTCGGTAATTACCGACGGGCTTGTTTGCAATGCCCATATTAACAATGGGCTAAGGGCCGTCCGTAATTAGTCGGCAGACGGTCTTTTCGCATTACCGACGACCAAAAGCGTCGATGCGCCGCTTTTTCCAGTAGTGTATTGTTGCTTTAATTATTATACAATGAAAATTTATTACAAAGAACATTATTATTTTATTTAACATGATGTACATTTTAATAGAAATAACACATTAACATTTTTTTTTATCTAAGAAAATCTTAATTTTATTTTAGTATAGTATATAAAGCATAAGACACAGGGAGAAAAAATTTAAAAGAAAACACATCAAGAAAAATTATATTCAACACAATATTATACACGAAATTTTTGTTGATTATTACTCTATATAATTATGTTTTAACTCTTGTTACTCTCCATGTTTATACCAACAATTTTTTTAACCGCAAAATATATTATATAAAAACAACAAAGGTACTTAGGGTATACCAACCCATTACAAATAAGCGAGACCAGACCCAACCGACGAGGAGTTTTACACCAAGAAGAAATCACCAAAAAGGCTCCCAAAATAATACACCCCAAAACACCACCCCATACCTGAAATGCTACTTCCTATCAATACATCTAAAAGAGTCAACAAACCAGCCATAAAACAGACACAGGTCGCCTTTGGCTCTTGGCAAAAACCACCTCCATGACAAGGCGATAATCCTCCCAATCACATGAGCAATATTGAGTGTTTTCCCCGAAAATATACATCCATTCCTATCACAAAACCCACAACATCATGTGCCAAACCAACCCAATCCTGATTTCTTGCGGGTCCTCATCTCAAAAGAGGTAAGGAGAAGTGTTTATAACTATAATTAATAAAGTCTATTTAATACAATAATTTATTTTTCACATCAAATATCTCTATTCTACTAAAGTTAAATACTCCGTGCATGGCACGGGTCATTTACTCTAATAATAATAACTAACAAAAAACGCACCTTTTATGCATGTTAGATTAAATAAGAGTTGGAATTTAAAATTTTAAAAAGTTAAAAAAACCAATTTAGACCAACTTTTACTCCTGTTTTTTTTTTGGGTAACACTTTTACTCCTGATTTTCATGAATTTGAAAGCTGTTTTACTGTTTCTAGCGATTAGCAAATCCTTTAACACGATGCAACAAAGTTGCAAGTAACGTGGAGGTTCAATTTCATCGATCCACGATTGTTCATTCAACCAGGAGTATAACATGTAGCTAGTATCTTTATTAATTACAATCGAAGAAGTTAGGTTGAGAGAATGCAGTTGCACGACCTCCATCGTGCAACTCATCTTAGGAAGAGCACCGGCGATTTTGTCGACGGCGGTCAAAGCGAATCCAGGTAATTATTAAATATAATGAATATTTTTATAATGTTTATATTGTTTTTTTACAAAAAAAAAATTGACTTGATTGTTTGTTTATGCATGATTGGAGGAGTTTGAGACGAGGATGTCTCTGATTAGATCTCAGACATCATCATGTTACTCATTTTAGAGCCCGACTACCCTTGAGGATCCATTTATACCACTAAAGGTTTGGGCTGACATTGTTGGCGACAAGAAGGGTTGCCTATACGGTGCTGGAGACTTTGCCAGCAACTACAAGAAAGGGACCAGTCGCCTCAACATCGAATCATCATCGAGTAGTGGCAGTCATTGCTTTACTATAGATAAGTAGGAGTTTGCCGAGATGAAGCAGAGACTGGCCGCTTCCGAGGAGGAGAACCGTCGGACTAACGCGTTGTTGGCTATAGTGCTGGAGCAACAGGAACAAATGTACGAGATGCTAGCTCGCCAGCACCAGCAGCCTCAGCCTCATCCTCATCATCGGTCGCCTCACGCCTCCGCCGCAATCGCTTCATGGTACTAATGATGTCGACACAAATGGTTTAGACCACCTTGTGCATGATCAAGTTTATTAGTTTATATGATGTTTTGACTTATGTTTTTTATATTTTGATATTATGAGGATATTTTTCATCTATATTACGTTTCTTTTTTCCTTTAGTTTTTAATTCATCTATATTATGTTTCTTTTTTACTTTAGTTTTTAGTTAATGTTATCACGTTTCTTAATTTTTTAAATTAATAATTAAATAATTAAATCAATAAATAACTAATTAAGTAATTAAAAAATTACAAAAAATACAAAACGTTATCGATGGCCTGACTTCACTACCGACGGGCTACTCCTTCGGTAATTACCGACAGGCTTGTTTGCAATGCCCATATTAACAATGGGCTAAGGGCCGTCGGTAATTGTCGATGCAGACGGTCTTTTCGCATTACCGACGACCAAAGGCGTCGATATGCCGCTTTTTCGATGGTGTATTGTTGCTTTAATTATTATACAATGAAAATTTATTACAAAGAACATTATTATTTTATTTAACATGATGTACATTTTAATAGAAATAACACATTAACATTTTTTTATCTAAGAAAATCTTAATTTTATTTTAGTATAGTATATAAAGCATAAGACACAGGAGAAAAAAATTTAAAAAAAAACACATCAAGAAAAATTATATTCAACACAATATTATACACGAAATTTTTGTTCATTATTACTCTATATAAATATATTTTAACTCTTGTTATTCTCCATGTTTATACCAACAATTTTTTAACATAAAATATATTATATACAAACAACGATTGTACTTAGGGTATACCAACCCATTACAAATAGCCGAGACCAGAGGCAACCCACGAGGAGTTGTACACCAAGAAGAAATCACCAAAAAGGCTCCCAAAATAATACACCCCAAAACACCACCGCATACCTGAAATGCTACTTCCTATCAATACATCTAAAAGAGTCAACAAACCAGCCATAAAGCAGACACGAATTCGCCTTTGGCTCTTGCCAAAAACCACCTCCATGACAAGGCGATAATCCTCTCAATCACATGAGCAATATTGAGTGTTTTCCCCGAAAATATACATCCATTCCTATCACAAAACCCACAACATCATGTGCCAAACCAACCCAATCCTGATTTCTTATGGGTCCTCATCTCAAAAGAGGTAAGGAGAAGTGTTTATAACTATAATTAATAAAGTCTATTTAATACAATAATTTATTTTTCACATCAAATATCTCTATTCTACTAAAGTTAAATACTCCGTGCATGGCACGGGTCATTTACTCTAATAATAATAACTAACAAAAAACGCACCTTTTATGCATGTTAGATTAAATAAGAGTTGGAATTTAAAATTTTAAAAAGTTAAAAAAAAAACCAATTTAGACCAACTTTTACTCCTGTTTTTTTTTTTGGGTAACACTTTTACTCCTGATTTTCATGAATTTGAAACTGTTTCGGCTGTTTCTAGCAGTTAGCAAATCCTTTAACACGATGCAACAAAGTTGCAAGTAACGTGGAGGTTCAATTTCATCGATCCACATTGTTCATTCAACCAGGAGTATAACATGTAGCTAGTATCTTTATTAATTACAATCGAAGAAGTTAGGTTGAGAGAATGCAGGTTACGACCTCCATCGTGCAACTCATCTTAGGAAGAGCACCGGCGATTTTGTCGACGAGCGGTCAAAGGCGAGATCCAGGTAATTATTAAATATAATGAATATTTTTATAATGTTTATATTGTTTTTACAAAAAATTGACTTGATTGTTTGTTTATGCATGATTGGAGGAGTTTGAGACGAGGATGTCTCAGATTAGATCTCAGACATCATCATGTTACTCATTTTAGAGCCCGACTACCCTTGAGGATCCATTTATACCACTAAAGGTTTGGGCTGACATTGTTGGCGACAAGAAGGGTTGCCTATACGGTGCTGGAGACTTTGCCAGCAACTACAAGAAAGGGACCAGTCGCCTCAACATCGAATCATCATCGAGTAGTGGCAGTCATTGCTTTACTATAGATAAGTAGGAGTTTGCCGAGATGAAGCAGAGACTGGCCGCTTCCGAGGAGGAGAACCGTCGGACTAACGCGTTGTTGGCTATAGTGCTGGAGCAACAGGAACAAATGTACGAGATGCTAGCTCGCCAGCACCAGCAGCCTCAGCCTCATCCTCATCATCGGTCGCCTCTGCTTTGCCTCCGCACTCGCTTCATGGTACTAATGATGTCGACAGCCCAAATGGTTTAGACCACCTTGTGCATGATCAAGATTATTAGTTTATATGATGTTTTGACTTATGTTTTTTATATTTTGATATTATGAGGATATTTTTCATCTATATTACGTTTCTTTTTTCCTTTAGTTTTTAATTCATCTATATTATGTTTCTTTTTTACTTTAGTTTTTAGTTAATGTTATCACGTTTCTTAATTTTTAAATTAATAATTAAATAATTAAATCAATAAATAACTAATTAAGTAATTAAAAATTACAAAAAATACAAAAGCGTTATCGATGGCACGACTTCACTACCGACGGGCTACTCCTTCGGTAATTACCGACGGGCTTGTTTGCAATGCCCATATTAACAATGGGCTAAGGGCCGTCGGTAATTCGTCGGTACGGACGGTCTTTTCGCATTACCGACGACCAAAAGGCGTCAGTAATGCCGCTTTTTCCAGTAGTGTATTGTTGCTTTAATTATTATACAATGAAAATTTATTACAAAGAACATTATTATTTTATTTAACATGATGTACATTTTAATAGAAATAACACATTAACATTTTTTTTTTATCTAAGAAAATCTTAATTTTATTTTAGTATAGTATATAAAGCATAAGACACAGGGAGAAAAAATTTAAAAGAAAACACATCAAGAAAAATTATATTCAACACAATATTATACACGAAATTTTTGTTCATTATTACTCTATATAATTATGTTTTACCTCTTGTTACTCTCCATGTTTATACCAACAATTTTTTTAACCGCAAAATATATTATATACAAACAACAGTGTACTTAGGGTATACCAACCCATTACAAATAGCCGAGACCAGAGGCAACCCACGAGGAGTTGTACACCAAGAAGAAATCACCAAAAAGGCTCCCAAAATAATACACCCCAAAACACCACCCCATACCTGAAATGCTACTTCCTATCAATACATCTAAAAGAGTCAACAAACCAGCCATAAAACAGACACAGGTCGCCTTTGGCTCTTGCCAAAAACCACCTCCATGACAAGGCGATAATCCTCCCAATCACATGAGCAATATTGAGTGTTTTCCCCGAAAATATACATCCATTCCTATCACAAAACCCACAACATCATGTGCCAAACCAACCCAATCCTGATTTCTTATGGTCCTCATCTCAAAAGAGGTAAGGAGAAGTGTTTATAACTATAATTAATAAAGTCTATTTAATACAATAATTTATTTTTCACATCAAATATCTCTATTCTACTAAAGTTAAATACTCCGTGCATGGCACGGGTCATTTACTCTAATAATAATAACTAACAAAAAACGCACCTTTTATGCATGTTAGATTAAATAAGAGTTGGAATTTAAAATTTTAAAAAGTTAAAAAAAAAACCAATTTAGACCAACTTTTACTCCTGTTTTTTTTTTTTGGGTAACACTTTTACTCCTGATTTTCATGAATTTGAAAGCTGCTTTACTGTTTCTAGCAGTTAGCAAATCCTTTAACACGATGCAACAAAGTTGCAAGTAACATTGGAGGTTCAATTTCATCAGTCACGACTGTTCATTCAACCAGGGAGTATAACATGTAGCTAGTATCTTTATTAATTACAGTCGAAGAAGTTAGGTTGAGAGGTACAGTTGCACGACCTCCATCGTGCAACTCATCTTAGGAAGAGCACCGGCGATTTTGTCGACGAGCGGTCAAGGCAGATCCAGGTAATTATTAAATATAATGAATATTTTTATAATGTTTATATTGTTTTTTTACAAAAAAAAAATTGACTTGATTGTTTGTTTATGCATGATTGGAGGAGTTTGAGACGAGGATGTCTCAGATTAGATCTCAGACATCATCATGTTACTCATTTTAGAGCCCGACTACCCTTGAGGATCCATTTATCCCACTAAAGGTTTGGGCTGACATTGTTGGCGACAAGAAGGGTTGCCTATACGGTGCTGGAGACTTTGCCAGCAACTACAAGAAAGGGACCAGTCGCCTCAACATCGAATCATCATCGAGTAGTGGCAGTCATTGCTTTACTATAGATAAGTAGGAGTTTGCCGAGATGAAGCAGAGACTGGCCGCTTCCGAGGAGGAGAACCATCGGACTAACGCGTTGTTGGCTATAGTGCTGGAGCAACAGGAACAAATGTACGAGATGCTAGCTCGCCAGCACCAGCAGCCTCAGCCTCATCCTCATCATCGGTCGCCTCCGCTGCCTCCGCCGCAATCGCTTCATGGTACTAATGATGTCGACAGCACAAATGGTTTAGACCACCTTGTGCATGATCAAGATTATTAGTTTATATGATGTTTTGACTTATGTTTTTTATATTTTGATATTATGAGGATATTTTTCATCTATATTACGTTTCTTTTTTCCTTTAGTTTTTAATTCATCTATATTATGTTTCTTTTTTACTGTAGTTTTTAGTTAATGTTATCACGTTTCTTAATTTTTTTAAATTAATAATTAAATAATTAAATCAATAAATAACTAATTAGGTAATTAAAAAATTACAAAAAATACAAAACGTTATCGATGGCCTGACTTCACTACCGACGGGCTACTCCTTCGGTAATTACCGACGGGCTTGTTTGCAATGCCCATATTAACAATGGGCTAAGGGCCGTCGGTAATTCGTCGGTACGGACGGTCTTTTCGCATTACCGACGACCAAAAGGCGTCAGTAACGCCGCTTTTTCCAGTAGTGTATTGCTGCTTTAATTATTATACAATGAAAATTTATTACAAAGAACATTATTATTTTATTTAACATGATGTACATTTTAATAGAAATAACACATTAACATTTTTTTTTTATCTAAGAAAATCTTAATTTTATTTTAGTATAGTATATAAAGCATAAGACACAGGGAGAAAAAATTTAAAAGAAAACACATCAAGAAAAATTATATTCAACACAATATTATACACGAAATTTTTGTTCATTATTACTCTATATAATTATGTTTTAACTCTTGTTACTCTCCATGTTTATACCAACAATTTTTTTAACCGCAAAATATATTATATACAAACAACAGTGTACTTAGGGTATACCAACCCATTACAAATAGCCGAGACCAGAGGCAACCCACGAGGAGTTGTACACCAAGAAGAAATCACCAAAAAGGCTCCCAAAATAATACACCCCAAAACACCACCGCATACCAAATGCTACTTCCTATCAATACATCTAAAAGAGTCAACAAACCAGCCATAAAACAGACACAGGTCGCCTTTGGCTCTTGCCAAAACCACCTCCATGACAAGGCGATAATCCTCTCAATCACATGAGCAATATTCAGTGTTTTCCCCGAAAATATACATCCATTCCTATCACAAAACCCACAACATCATGTGCCAAACCAACCCAATCCTGATTTCTTGCGGGTCCTCATCTCAAAAGAGGTAAGGAGAAGTGTTTATAACTATAATTAATAAAGTCTATTTAATACAATAATTTATTTTTCACATCAAATATCTCTATTCTACTAAAGTTAAATACTCCGTGCATGGCACGGGTCATTTACTCTAATAATAATAACTAACAAAAAACGCACCTTTTATGCATGTTAGATTAAATAAGAGTTGGAATTTAAAATTTTAAAAAGTTAAAAAAAAAACCAATTTAGACCAACTTTTACTCCTGTTTTTTTTTTGGGTAACACTTTTACTCCTGATTTTCATGAATTTGAAACTGTTTCGGCTGTTTCTAGCAGTTTGCAAATCCTTTAACACGATGCAACAAAGTTGCAAGTAACATTGGAGGTTCAATTTCATCAGTCACGACTGTTCATTCAACCAGGGAGTATAACATGTAGCTAGTATCTTTATTAATTACAGTCGAAGAAGTTAGGTTGAGAGGTACAGTTGCACGACCTCCATCGTGCAACTCATCTTAGGAAGAGCAACACGCGATTTTGTCGATTTAGCGGTCAAAGGCAGATCCAGGTAATTATTAAATATAATGAATATTTTTATAATGTTTATATTGTTTTTTTACAAAAAAAAAAATTGACTTGATTGTTTGTTTATGCATGATTGGAGGAGTTTGAGACGAGGATGTCTCAGATTAGATCTCAGACATCATCATGTTACTCATTTTAGAGCCCGACTACCCTTGAGGATCCATTTATCCCACTAAAGGTTTGGGTGACATTGTTGGCGACAAGAAGGGTTGCCTATACGGTCGGTCTTGGAGACTTTGCCAAAGAACTACAAGAAAGGGACCGATCGCCTCAACATCGAATCATCATCGAGTAGTGGCGGTCATTGCTTTACTATAGATAAGTAGGAGTTTGCCGAGATGAAGCGGACCGCCGCTCGAGGAGGAGAACCATCGGACTAACGGCGTTGTTGGCTATAGTCTTTGGAGCAACAGGAACAAATGTACGAGATGCTAGCTCGCCAAAGACCACTGACCTCGGCCTCATCCTCATCATCGGTCAGCCTCACGCTTGCCTCGCCGCAATCGCTTCATGGTACTAATGATGTCGATAAAGACAAATGGTTTAGACCACCTTGTGCATGATCAAGATTATTAGTTTATATGATGTTTTGACTTATGTTTTTTATATTTTGATATTATGAGGATATTTTTCATCTATATTACGTTTCTTTTTTCCTTTAGTTTTTAATTCATCTATATTATGTTTCTTTTTTACTTTAGTTTTTAGTTAATGTTATCACGTTTCTTAATTTTTTTAAATTAATAATTAAATAATTAAATCAATAAATAACTAATTAAGTAATTAAAAAATTACAAAAAATACAAAACGTTATCGATGGCCTGACTTCACTACCGACGGGCTACTCCTTCGGTAATTACCGACGGGCTTGTTTGCAATGCCCATATTAACAATGGGCTAAGGGCCGTCGGTAATTCGTCGGTACGGACGGTCTTTTCGCATTACCGACGACCAAAAGGCGTCAGTAACGCCGCTTTTTCCAAAGAGTGTATTCTTTGCTTTAATTATTATACAATGAAAATTTATTACAAAGAACATTATTATTTTATTTAACATGATGTACATTTTAATAGAAATAACACATTAACATTTTTTTTTTATCTAAGAAAATCTTAATTTTATTTTAGTATAGTATATAAAGCATAAGACACAGGGAGAAAAAATTTAAAAGAAAACACATCAAGAAAAATTATATTCAACACAATATTATACACGAAATTTTTGTTCATTATTACTCTATATAATTATGTTTTAACTCTTGTTACTCTCCATGTTTATACCAACAATTTTTAACATAAAATATATTATATACAAACAACAAGGTACTTAGGGTATACCAACCCATTACAAATAGCCGAGACCAGAGGCAACCCACGAGGAGTTGTACACCAAGAAGAAATCACCAAAAAGGCTCCCAAAATAATACACCCCAAAACACCACCCCATACCAAATGCTACTTCCTATCAATACATCTAAAAGAGTCAACAAACCAGCCATAAAACAGACACAGGTCGCCTTTGGCTCTTGCCAAAAACCACCTCCATGACAAGGCGATACACCTCTCAATCACATGAGCAATATTCAGTGTTTTCCCCGAAAATATACATCCATTCCTATCACAAATCCCACAACATCATGCGCCACACCCACCCAATCCCGATTTCTTATGTCCACATCTCAAAAGAGGTAAGGAGAAGTGTTTATAACTATAATTAATAAAGTCTATTTAATACAATAATTTATTTTTCACATCAAATATCTCTATTCTACTAAAGTTAAATACTCCGTGCATGGCACGGGTCATTTACTCTAATAATAATAACTAACAAAAAACGCACCTTTTATGCATGTTAGATTAAATAAGAGTTGGAATTTAAAATTTTAAAAAGTTAAAAAAAAAACCAATTTAGACCAACTTTTACTCCTGTTTTTTTTTTTGGGTAACACTTTTACTCCTGATTTTCATGAATTTGAAACTGTTTCGGCTGTTTCTAGCAGTTAGCAAATCCTTTAACACGATGCAACAAAGTTGCAAGTAACATTGGAGGTTCAATTTCATCAGTCACGACTGTTCATTCAACCAGGGAGTATAACATGTAGCTAGTATCTTTATTAATTACAGTCGAAGAAGTTAGGTTGAGAGGTACAGTTGCACGACCTCCATCGTGCAACTCATCTTAGGAAGAGCACCGGCGATTTTGTCGATTTAGCGGTCAAAGGCAGATCCAGGTAATTATTAAATATAATGAATATTTTTATAATGTTTATATTGTTTTTACAAAAAAATTGACTTGATTGTTTGTTTATGCATGATTAGAGCAGTTTGAGACGAGGATGCCCACGATTAGATCTCAGACATCATCATGTTACTCATTTTAGAGCCCGACTACACTTGAGGATCCATTTATACCACTAAAGGTTTGGGCTGACATTGTTGGCGACAAGAAGGGTTGCCTATACGGTCTTTGGAGACTTTGCCAAAGAACTACAAGAAAGGGACCGATCGCCTCAACATCGAATCATCATCGAGTAGTGGCGCCATTGCTTTACTATAGATAAGTAGGAGTTTGCCGAGATGAAGCAGTAGATCGGCGCCTTAGGAGGAGAACCATCGGACTAACGCGTTGTTGGCTATAGTCTTTGAGCAACAGAACAAATGTACGAGATGCTAGCTCGCCAAAGACCTGCCTCATTTCATCCTCATCATCGGCCGCCTCACGCCTCGCCGCAATCGCTTCATGGTACTAATGATGTCGATAAGACAAATGGTTTAGACCACCTTGTGCATGATCAAGATTATTAGTTTATATGATGTTTTGACTTATTTTTTTATATTTTGATATTATGAGGATATTTTTCATCTATATTACGTTTCTTTTTTCCTTTAGTTTTTAATTCATCTATATTATGTTTCTTTTTTACTTTAGTTTTTAGTTAATGTTATCACGTTTCTTAATTTTTTAAATTAATAATTAAATAATTAAATCAATAAATAACTAATTAAGTAATTAAAAAATTACAAAAAATACAAAACGTTATCGATGGCCTGACTTCACTACCGACGGGCTACTCCTTCGGTAATTACCGACGGGCTTGTTTGCAATGCCCATATTAACAATGGGCTAAGGGCCGTCGGTAATTGCGTCGACGGACGGTCTTTTTCGCATTACCGACACCAAAGGCGTCGAACGCCGCTTTTTCCAAAGAGTGTATTGTCGCTTTAATTATTATACAATGAAAATTTATTACAAAGAACATTATTATTTTATTTAACATGATGTACATTTTAATAGAAATAACACATTAACATTTTTTTTTATCTAAGAAAATCTTAATTTTATTTTAGTATAGTATATAAAGCATAAGACACACGGGGAAAAAATTTAAAAGAAAACACATCAAGAAAAATTATATTCAACACAATATTATACACGAAATTTTTGTTCATTATTACTCTATATAATTATGTTTTAACTCTTGTTACTCTCCATGTTTATACCAACAATTTTTTTAACCGCAAAATATATTATATACAAACAACAGTGTACTTAGGGTATACCAACCCATTACAAATAGCCGAGACCAGAGGCAACCCACGAGGAGTTGTACACCAAGAAGAAATCACCAAAAAGGCTCCCAAAATAATACACCCCAAAACACCACCCCATACCTGAAATGCTACTTCCTATCAATACATCTAAAAGAGTCAACAAACCAGCCATAAAACAGACACAGGTCGCCTTTGGCTCTTGCCAAAAACCACCTCCATGACAAGGCGATAATCCTCTCAATCACATGAGCAATATTCAGTGTTTTCCCCGAAAATATACATCCATTCCTATCACAAAACCCACAACATCATGTGCCAAACCAACCCAATCCTGATTTCTTGCGGGTCCTCATCTCAAAAGAGGTAAGGAGAAGTGTTTATAACTATAATTAATAAAGTCTATTTAATACAATAATTTATTTTTCACATCAAATATCTCTATTCTACTAAAGTTAAATACTCCGTGCATGGCACGGGTCATTTACTCTAATAATAATAACTAACAAAAAACGCACCTTTTATGCATGTTAGATTAAATAAGAGTTGGAATTTAAAATTTTAAAAAGTTAAAAAAAAAACCAATTTAGACCAACTTTTACTCCTGTTTTTTTTTTTTGGGTAACACTTTTACTCCTGATTTTCATGAATTTGAAACTGTTTACTGTTTCTAGCGGTTAGCAAATCCTTTAACACGATGCAACAAAGTTGCAAGTAACGTGGAGGTTCAATTTCATCGATCCACGACTGTTCATTCAACCAGGAGTATAACATGTAGCTAGTATCTTTATTAATTACAGTGGAAGAAGTTAGGTTGAGAGGTCCAGTTGCCCGACCTCCATCGTGCAACTCATCTTAGGAAGAGCACCGGCGATTTTGTCGACGAGCGGTCAAGGCAGATCCAGGTAATTATTAAATATAATGAATATTTTTATAATGTTTATATTGTTTTTTTACAAAAAAAAAATTGACTTGATTGTTTGTTTATGCATGATTAGAGGAGTTTGAGACGAGGATGTCTCAGATTAGATCTCAGACATCATCATGTTACTCATTTTAGAGCCCGACTACACTTGAGGATCCATTTATACCACTAAAGGTTTGGGCTGACATTGTTGGCGACAAGAAGGGTTGCCTATACGGTGCTGGAGACTTTGCCAGCAACTACAAGAAAGGGACCAGTCGCCTCAACATCGAATCATCATCGAGTAGTGGCAGTCATTGCTTTACTATAGATAAGTAGGAGTTTGCCGAGATGAAGCAGAGACTGGCCGCTTCCGAGGAGGAGAACCATCGGACTAACGCGTTGTTGGCTATAGTGCTGGAGCAACAGGAACAAATGTACGAGATGCTAGCTCGCCAGCACCAGCAGCCTCAGCCTCATCCTCATCATCGGTCGCCTCCGCTGCCTCCGCCGCAATCGCTTCATGGTACTAATGATGTCGACAGCACAAATGGTTTAGACCACCTTGTGCATGATCAAGATTATTAGTTTATATGATGTTTTGACTTATGTTTTTTATATTTTGATATTATGAGGATATTTTTCATCTATATTACGTTTCTTTTTTCCTTTAGTTTTTAATTCATCTATATTATGTTTCTTTTTTACTTTAGTTTTTAGTTAATGTTATCACGTTTCTTAATTTTTTTAAATTAATAATTAAATAATTAAATCAATAAATAACTAATTAAGTAATTAAAAAATTACAAAAAATACAAAACGTTATCGATGGCCTGACTTCACTACCGACGGGCTACTCCTTCGGTAATTACCGACGGGCTTGTTTGCAATGCCCATATTAACAATGGGCTAAGGGCCGTCGGTAATTGCCGGTACGGACGGTCTTTTTCGCATTACCGACGACCAAAGGCGTCGATAACGCCGCTTTTTCCAAAGAGTGTATTGTCGCTTTAATTATTATACAATGAAAATTTATTACAAAGAACATTATTATTTTATTTAACATGATGTACATTTTAATAGAAATAACACATTAAGATTTTTTTATCTAAGAAAATCTTAATTTTATTTTAGTATAGTATATAAAGCATAAGACACAGTGGAGAAAAAATTTAAAAGAAAACACATCAAGAAAAATTATATTCAACACAATATTATACACGAAATTTTTGTTCATTATTACTCTATATAATTATGTTTTAACTCTTGTTACTCTCCATGTTTATACCAACAATTTTTTTAACATAAAATATATTATATAAAAACAACAGTGTACTTAGGGTATACCAACCCATTACAAATAGCCGAGACCAGAGGCAACCCACGAGGAGTTGTACACCAAGAAGAAATCACCAAAAGGCTCCCAAAATAATACACCCCAAAACACCACCCCATACCAAATGCTACTTCCTATCAATACATCTAAAAGAGTCAACAAACCAGCCATAAAAGCAGACACAGTCGCCTTTGGCTCTTGCCAAAAACCACCTCCATGACAAGGCGATAATCCTCTCAATCACATGAGCAATATTCAGTGTTTTCCCGAAAATATACATCCATTCCTATCACAAAACCCACAACATCATGTGCCAAACCAACCCAATCCTGATTTCTTTGGTCCTCATCTCAAAAGAGGTAAGGAGAAGTGTTTATAACTATAATTAATAAAGTCTATTTAATACAATAATTTATTTTTCACATCAAATATCTCTATTCTACTAAAGTTAAATACTCCGTGCATGGCAGTCATTTACTCTAATAATAATAACTAACAAAAAACGCACCTTTTATGCATGTTAGATTAAATAAGAGTTGGAATTTAAAATTTTAAAAAGTTAAAAAAAAAACCAATTTAGACCAACTTTTACTCCTGTTTTTTTTTTTGGGTAACACTTTTACTCCTGATTTTCATGAATTTGAAACTGTTTCGGCTGTTTCTAGCAGTTAGCAAATCCTTTAACACGATGCAACAAAGTTGCAAGTAACATTGGAGGTTCAATTTCATCAGTCACGACTGTTCATTCAACCAGGGAGTATAACATGTAGCTAGTATCTTTATTAATTACAGTCGAAGAAGTTAGGTTGAGAGGTACAGTTGCACGACCTCCATCGTGCAACTCATCTTAGGAAGAGCACCGGCGATTTTGTCGACGAGCGGTCAAGGCAGATCCAGGTAATTATTAAATATAATGAATATTTTTATAATGTTTATATTGTTTTTTTACAAAAAAAAAATTGACTTGATTGTTTGTTTATGCATGATTAGAGGAGTTTGAGACGAGGATGTCTCAGATTAGATCTCAGACATCATCATGTTACTCATTTTAGAGCCCGACTACACTTGAGGATCCATTTATACCACTAAAGGTTTGGGCTGACATTGTTGGCGACAAGAAGGGTTGCCTATACGGTGCTGGAGACTTTGCCAGCAACTACAAGAAAGGGACCAGTCGCCTCAACATCGAATCATCATCGAGTAGTGGCAGTCATTGCTTTACTATAGATAAGTAGGAGTTTGCCGAGATGAAGCAGAGACTGGCCGCTTCCGAGGAGGAGAACCATCGGACTAACGCGTTGTTGGCTATAGTGCTGGAGCAACAGGAACAAATGTACGAGATGCTAGCTCGCCAGCACCAGCAGCCTCAGCCTCATCCTCATCATCGGCCGCCTCCTTGCCTCCGCCGCAATCGCTTCATGGTACTAATGATGTCGATAAAGACAAATGGTTTAGACCACCTTGTGCATGATCAAGATTATTAGTTTATATGATGTTTTGACTTATGTTTTTATATTTTGATATTATGAGGATATTTTTCATCTATATTACGTTTCTTTTTCCTTTAGTTTTTAATTCATCTATATTATGTTTCTTTTTACTTTAGTTTTTAGTTAATGTTATCACGTTTCTTAATTTTTTTAAATTAATAATTAAATAATTAAATCAATAAATAACTAATTAAGTAATTAAAAAATTACAAAAATACAAAACGTTATCGATGGCCTGACTTCACTACCGACGGCTACTCCTTCTGTAATTACCGACGGGCTTGTTTGCAATGCCCATATTAACAATGGGCTAAGGGCCGCCGGTAATTCGTCGGGCAGACGGTCTTTTCGCATTACCGACGACCAAAAGGCGTCGAACGCCGCTTTTTCGATAGTGTATTGTTGCTTTAATTATTATACAATGAAAATTTATTACAAAGAACATTATTATTTTATTTAACATGATGTACATTTTAATAGAAATAACACATTAACATTTTTTTTATCTAAGAAAATCTTAATTTTATTTTAGTATAGTATATAAAGCATAAGACACAGGGAGAAAAAATTTAAAAGAAAACACATCAAGAAAAATTATATTCAACACAATATTATACACGAAATTTTTGTTCATTATTACTCTATATAATTATGTTTTAACTCTTGTTACTCTCCATGTTTATACCAACAATTTTTTTAACCTAAAATATATTATATACAAACAACAAGGTACTTAGGGTATACCAACCCATTACAAATAGCCGAGACCAGAGGCAACCCACGAGGAGTTGTACACCAAGAAGAAATCACCAAAAAGGCTCCCAAAATAATACACCCCAAAACACCACCCCATACCTGAAATGCTACTTCCTATCAATACATCTAAAAGAGTCAACAAACCAGCCATAAAACAGACACAGGTCGCCTTTGGCTCTTGCCAAAAACCACCTCCATGACAAGGCGATAATCCTCTCAATCACATGAGCAATATTCAGTGTTTTCCCCGAAAATATACATCCATTCCTATCACAAAACCCACAACATCATGTGCCAAACCAACCCAATCCTGATTTCTTGCGGGTCCTCATCTCAAAAGAGGTAAGGAGAAGTGTTTATAACTATAATTAATAAAGTCTATTTAATACAATAATTTATTTTTCACATCAAATATCTCTATTCTACTAAAGTTAAATACTCCGTGCATGGCACGGGTCATTTACTCTAATAATAATAACTAACAAAAAACGCACCTTTTATGCATGTTAGATTAAATAAGAGTTGGAATTTAAAATTTTAAAAAGTTAAAAAAAAAAACCAATTTAGACCAACTTTACTCCCGTTTTTTTTTTTGGGTAACACTTTTACTCCTGATTTTCATGAATTTGAAACTGTTTCGGCTGTTTCTAGCAGTTAGCAAATCCTTTAACACGATGCAACAAAGTTGCAAGTAACATTGAGGTTCAATTTCATCACCACGACTGCTCATTCAACCAGGGAGTATAACATGTAGCTAGTATCTTTATTAATTACAATGAAGAAGTTAGGTTGAGAGGTACAGCTTGCACGACTTCCATCGTGCAACTCATCTTAGGAAGAGCACCTACGATTTTGTCGATTTAGCCATTGGCCAAGGCGCATCCAGGTAATTATTAAATATAATGAATATTTTTATAATGTTTATATTGTTTTTTTACAAAAAAAAAATTGACTTGATTGTTTGTTTATGCATGATTAGAGGAGTTTGAGACGAGGATGTCTCAGATTAGATCTCAGACATCATCATGTTACTCATTTTAGAGCCCGACTACACTTGAGGATCCATTTATACCACTAAAGGTTTGGTCGACATTGTTGGCGACAAGAAGGGTTGCCTATACGGCCGAGACTTTGCCAAGAACTACAAGAAAGTGGACCACGCCTCAACATCGAATCATCATCGAGTAGTGGCGCCATTGCTTTACTATAGATAAGTAGGAGTTTGCCGAGATGAAGCGTAGATCGCCGCTTCCGAGGAGGAGAACCATCGGACTAACGCGTTGTTGGCTATAGTGCCGAGCAACAGAACAAATGTACGAGATGCTAGCTCGCCAAAGACCAGCAAATTTCACCTCATCCTCATCATCGGCCGCCTCACGCCTCCGCCGCATCGCTTCATGGTACTAATGATGTCGATAAAGCACAAATGGTTTAGACCACCTTGTGCATGATCAAGATTATTAGTTTATATGATGTTTTGACTTATGTTTTTTATATTTTGATATTATGAGGATATTTTTCATCTATATTACGCTTCTTTTTCCTTTAGTTTTTAATTCATCTATATTATGTTTCTTTTTTACTTTAGTTTTTAGTTAATGTTATCACGTTTCTTAATTTTTTTAAATTAATAATTAAATAATTAAATCAATAAATAAATAATTAAGTAATTAAAAAATTACAAAAATACAAAACGTTATCGATGGCCTGACTTCACTACCGACGGGCTACTCCTTCGGTAATTACCGACGGGCTTGTTTGCAATGCCCATATTAACAATGGGCTAAGGGTCAGCCGGTAATTGGCCGGGTACGGACGGCTCTTTTCGCATTACCGACGACCAAAAGGCGCCAAGAACGCCGCTTTTCCAAAGAGTGTATTGTCGCTTTAATTATTATACAATGAAAATTTATTACAAAGAACATTATTATTTTATTTAACATGATGTACATTTTAATAGAAATAACACACTAACATTTTTTTTTTATTTAAATCTTAATTTTATTTTAATATAGTATATAAAGCAGAAGACACAGGAAGAAAAAAATTTAAAAGAAAACACACCAAGAAAAATTATATTCAACACAATATTATACACGAAATTTTTGTTCATTATTACTCTATATAATTATGTTTTAACTCTTGTTACTCTCCATGTTTATACCAACAATTTTTTTAACCGCAAAATATATTATATACAAACAACAGTGTACTTAGGATATACCAACCCATTACAAATAGCCGAGACTGCAGGCAACCCACGAGGAGTTGTAAACCAAGAACACATCACCAACAAGGGTCCACAAATAATACACCCCAAAACACCACCCCATAACTGAAATGCTACTTCCTATCAATACATCTAAAAGAGTCAACAAACCAGCCATAAAACAGACACAAGTCGCCTTTGGCTCTTGCCAAAACCCACCTCCATGACAAGGCGATAATCCTCTCAATCACATGAGCAATATTCAGTGTTTTCCTAAAATATACATCCATTCCTATCACAAAACCCACAACATCATGTGCCAAACCAACCCAATCCCGATTTCTTATGGTCCTCATCTCAAAAGAGGTAAGGAGAAGTGTTTATAACTATAATTAATAAAGTCTATTTAATACAATAATTTATTTTTCACATCAAATATCTCTATTCTACTAAAGTTAAATACTCTGCATGGCACTGGTCATTTACTCTAATAATAATAACTAACAAAAACGCACCTTTTATGCATGTTAGATTAAATAAGAGTTGGAATTTAAAATTTTAAAAAGTTAAAAAAAAACCAATTTAGACCAACTTTTACTCCCCTGTTTTTTTTGGGTAACACTTTTACTCCCGATTTTCATGAATTTGAAACTGCTTTACTGCTTTCTAGCAGCTTAGCAAATCCTTTAACACGATGCAACAAAGTTGCAAGTAACATTGAGGTTCAATTTCATCACCACGACTGCTCATTCAACCAGGAGTATAACATGTAGCTAGTATCTTTATTAATTACAATCGAAGAAGTTAGGTTGAGAGGTACAGCTTGCGACCTCCATCGTGCAACTCATCTTAGGAAGAGCACCGCGATTTTGTCGATTTAGCCACAAGGCAGCATCCAGGTAATTATTAAATATAATGAATATTTTTATAATGTTTATATTGTTTTTTACAAAAAAATTGACTTGATTGTTTGTTTATGCATGATTAGAGGAGTTTGAGACGAGGATGTCTCAGACAGATCTCAGACATCATCATGTTACTCATTTTAGAGCCCGACTACACTTGAGGATCCATTTATACCACTAAAGGTTTGGGCTGACATTGTTGGCGACAAGAAGGGTTGCCTATACTACGGTCGAGACTTTGCCAAAGAACTACAAGAAAGTGGACCACCGCCTCAACATCGAATCATCATCGAGTAGTGGCGCCATTGCTTTACTATAGATAAGTAGGAGTTTGCCGAGATGAAGCGTAGATCGCCGCCCGAGGAGGAGAACCATCGGACTAACGCGTTGTTGGCTATAGTGTCGAGCAACAGGAACAAATGTACGAGATGCTAGCTCGCCAAAGACCAAAGCCTCAAATTTCATCCTCATCATCGGCCGCCTCACGCCTCCGCCGCAATCGCTTCATGGTACTAATGATGTCGATAAAGACAAATGGTTTAGACCACCTTGTGCATGATCAAGATTATTAGTTTATATGATGTTTTGACTTATGTTTTTATATTTTGATATTATGAGGATATTTTTCATCTATATTACGCTTCTTTTTCCTTTAGTTTTTAATTCATCTATATTATGTTTCTTTTTTACTTTAGTTTTTAGTTAATGTTATCACGCTTCTTAATTTTTAAATTAATAATTAAATAATTAAATCAATAAATAACTAATTAAGTAATTAAAAATTACAAAAATACAAAACGTTATCGATGGCCTGACTTCACTACCGACGGGCTACTCCTTCGTAATTACCGACGGCTTGTTTGCAATGCCCATATTAACAATGGGCTAAGGGTCACGGTAATTCGTCGGCACGGACGGTCTTTTTCAGACACGACGACCAAAAGGCGCCAAGAACGCCGCTTTTTCCAAAGAGTGTATTGTCGCTTTAATTATTATACAATGAAAATTTATTACAAAGAACATTATTATTTTATTTAACATGATGTACATTTTAATAGAAATAACACATTAACATTTTTTTTTTATCTAAGAAAATCTTAATTTTATTTTTGTATTGGATATAAAACATAAGACACAGGAGAAAAAATTTAAAAGAAAACACATCAAGAAAAATTATATTCAACACAATATTATACACGAAATTTTTGTTCATTATTACTCTATATAATTATGTTTTAACTCTTGTTACTCTCCATGTTTATACCAACAATTTTTTTAACCGCAAAATATATTATATACAAACAACAGTGTACTTAGGGTATACCAACCCATTACAAATAGCCGAGACCAGAGGCAACCCACGAGGAGTTGTACACCAAGAAGAAATCACCAAAAAGGCTCCCAAAATAATACACCCCAAAACACCACCCCATACCTGAAATGCTACTTCCTATCAATACATCTAAAAGAGTCAACAAACCAGCCATAAAACAGACACAGGTCGCCTTTGGCTCTTGCCAAAAACCACCTCCATGACAAGGCGATAATCCTCTCAATCACATGAGCAATATTCAGTGTTTTCCCCGAAAATATACATCCATTCCTATCACAAAACCCACAACATCATGTGCCAAACCAACCCAATCCTGATTTCTTATGTCCTCATCTCAAAAGAGGTAAGGAGAAGTGTTTATAACTATAATTAATAAAGTCTATTTAATACAATAATTTATTTTTCACATCAAATATCTCTATTCTACTAAAGTTAAATACTCCGCATGGCACGTCATTTACTCTAATAATAATAACTAACAAAAACGCACCTTTTATGCATGTTAGATTAAATAAGAGTTGGAATTTAAAATTTTAAAAAGTTAAAAAACCAATTTAGACCAACTTTTACTCCTGCTTTTTTTTTTTGGGTAACACTTTTACTCCCGATTTTCATGAATTTGAAACTGTTTTACTGCTTTCTAGCAGCTAGCAAATCCTTTAACACGATGCAACAAAGTTGCAAGTAACATTGAGGTTCAATTTCATCACCACGACTGCTCATTCAACCAGGAGTATAACATGTAGCTAGTATCTTTATTAATTACAATAAGAAGTTAGGTTGAGAGGTACAGCTGCACGACCTCCATCGTGCAACTCATCTTAGGAAGAGCACCGGCGATTTTGTCGACGAGCGGTCAAGGCAGATCCAGGTAATTATTAAATATAATGAATATTTTTATAATGTTTATATTGTTTTTTTACAAAAAAAAAAAATTGACTTGATTGTTTGTTTATGCATGATTGGAGGAGTTTGAGACGAGGATGTCTCAGATTAGATCTCAGACATCATCATGTTACTCATTTTAGAGCCCGACTACACTTGAGGATCCATTTATACCACTAAAGGTTTGGGTGACATTGTTGGCGACAAGAAGGGTTGCTTATACGGTCTTGGAGACTTTGCCAAAGAACTACAAGAAAGTGGACCACCACCTCAACATCGAATCATCATCGAGTAGTGGCCATTGCTTTACTATAGATAAGTAGGAGTTTGCCGAGATGAAGCGTAGATCGCCGCTTCCGAGGAGGAGAACCATCTGACTAACGCGTTGTTGGCTATAGTCTTTGGAGCAACAGAACAAATGTACGAGATGCTAGCTCGCCAAAGACCAAGAAATTTCACCTCATCCTCATCATCGGTCGCCTCACGCTCCGCCGCAATCGCTTCATGGTACTAATGATGTCGACAGCACAAATGGTTTAGACCACCTTGTGCATGATCAAGATTATTAGTTTATATGATGTTTTGACTTATGTTTTTTATATTTTGATATTATGAGGATATTTTTCATCTATATTACGTTTCTTTTTTCCTTTAGTTTTTAATTCATCTATATTATGTTTCTTTTTTACTTTAGTTTTTAGTTAATGTTATCACGTTTCTTAATTTTTTTAAATTAATAATTAAATAATTAAATCAATAAATAACTAATTAAGTAATTAAAAAATTACAAAAAATACAAAACGTTATCGATGGCCTGACTTCACTACCGACGGGCTACTCCTTCGGTAATTACCGACGGGCTTGTTTGCAATGCCCATATTAACAATGGGCTAAGGGCCGTTGGTAATTCGTCGGTACGGACGGTCTTTTTGCATTACCGACGACCAAAAGGCGTCAGTAACGCCGCTTTTTCCAGTAGTGTATTGTTGCTTTAATTATTATACAATGAAAATTTATTACAAAGAACATTATTATTTTATTTAACATGATGTACATTTTAATAGAAATAACACATTAACATTTTTTTTTTATCTAAATCTTAATTTTATTTTAGTATAGTATATAAAGCATAAGACACAGGGAGAAAAAATTTAAAAGAAAACACATCAAGAAAAATTATATTCAACACAATATTATACACGAAATTTTTGTTCATTATTACTCTATATAATTATGTTTTAACTCTTGTTACTCTCCATTTTTATACCAACAATTTTTTTTAACTCAAGAAAATATATTATATACAAACAACAAGTGTACTTAGGGTATACCAACCCATTACAAATAGCCGAGACCAGAGGCAACCCACGAGGAGTTGTACACCAAGAAGAAATCACCAAAAAGGCTCCCAACATAATACACCCCAAAACACCACCCCATACCTGAAATGCTACTTCCTATCAATACATCTAAAAGAGTTAACAAACCAGCCATAAAACAGACACAGGTCGCCTTTGGCTCTTGCCAAAAACCACCTCCATGACAAGGCGATAATCCTCTCAATCACATGAGCAATATTCAGTGTTTTCCCCAAAAATATACATCCATTCCTATCACAAAACCCACAACATCATGTGCCAAACCAACCCAATCCTGATTTCTTGCGGGTCCTCATCTCAAAAGAGGTAAGGAGAAGTGTTTATAACTATAATTAATAAAGTCTATTTAATACAATAATTTATTTTTCACATTAAATATCTCTATTCTACTAAAGTTAAATACTCCGTGCATGGCACGAGTCATTTACTCTAATAATAATAAATAACAAAAAACGCACCTTTTATGCATGTTAGATTAAATAAGAGTTGGAATTTAAAATTTTAAAAAGTTAAAAAAAAAAAACCAATTTAGACCAACTTTTACTCCTATTTTTTTTTTTTGGTAACACTTTGACTCCTGATTTTCATGAATTTGAAACTGTTTCGGCTGTTTCTAGCAGTTAGCAAATCCTTTAACACGATGCAACAAAGTTGCAAGTAACATTGGAGGTTCAATTTCATCAGTCACGACTGTTCATTCAACCAGGGAGTATAACATGTAGCTAGTATCTTTATAGAACCCAACTAGTGAGCATAACATGTACTAAGCACAACATAAGGGCAGCATATCTTACTTTTTTCATACACGTCAAAGCTAAAAAAATCGGATTTGACTCCTCTAAAATGAATAGAGAATAAAATAAATAATCCAACCGTTTATAAGAAAATCATGAGTGATTTATTATGTACGTGTAGATAATATGAACCTTTGATTTTCTCATCAATAATTAAGATTGTTTACTTTACTTTCTGAAAGTGAATTGCTCACTTTAGAGAAGCCAAGTCCAAAAAAATCAGTACATTACGCTGAAAATCTAACGAATCTCAACATCCGCTCAACATTAGTAAATAATACTGACTGTCGTTGAGAAGCCATTGTATGTCTGAACACAAATGTCATGTGATTTCAGATTTGCCAAAAGCATCCTGCTCATCCAATCAGAAGGCAGCCAACAAAAATTGCTAATCCAAACAATTTTAGTACATGGTAGTCCCCTTTTCATCCGCCCCTTCAACTAAGATAATAACAACAAAGAGAGATACTCTTTAGTTAGTTGACGACCTGGTATAATTGTACTAGGCAGGCGTGATTCAATAACCACATTTTCTTTTTACTTGGCGAGTCTTATTTCGATTTACTAACAAAGAATCGATTAGAACACCCCTCCAATTTTCTTTACACTTAGCAAACTAATTTTAGGGAATTAAGGGTACTGCTTCTCAAAACCAAACTCATAACGTGTTCAAACATCTAGGTACAACCAAAATAGTTGATGTTAATATCGTATACTAACCTTCTTCTTAAGTTTCATGTATCAGCTGGCCAAAGTTGAATTTTATCATATGCTAATCATGAAAAACAAGACACATTCTTGTGCATTAGCTTGTCAGTTCAGATATACCATCAGACCATCAAATAAGGAAACTGCTCTACTAAATCTTCCTTCTAGGAGGTCTGTATTTCAGTGCAAGCTACTTCGAGTTCGAACTCTATCTATAAGCATTTGCCTTCCCGATAAATCTTCTTCATAACCAACAACCTGCATGAGAAGTATATAGAAATTATAAATTACAAGTTGTAATAAGGATATCATGACAGAAGTGATATCCAGTATACTCTAAATTGTCAATAGCCAAAGTTTGTGCAGAAGGTGAATAATATTTGATCCCATGAGAGATAGAACTTAAAAAGTAAAAGGAGCTGCACATGATAAAACCTGAGATTCTGTTTGTGTTTCACTAAAACCATCATACATTCCAGCTCTTCGGTCTTTGGAAGTCTCACCATTATCATCTTTTCTGCCATTTTTGAAAAGCAAAAGCTCAGTACTGATTTAAACAAAGGTGAAAATGATATGCATGATACCTCCATTATAGTTTACACTGTTATCAAGATGAGTTATTGGCTTGGAATGGAAGACAGTATGAAACTTGTTGATCAAGACAAATACCTATCAGGTAGACACAAGAATTTTGGCGCTGAAGCAGAAAAAAATGAAAATTGGTGAGACTTTTGAACCCCTCCCTCCATTTTTTTGGGTCACATTCAATTTAGGGTGCAAGCACCAGAGTAGGAGAGAGGGAAAGATACGTTGGTGAGCATAGGACCTCATACATCAATTTTTTTTTTTCATTACAATGGAGGGAATAAATTACAAAAAGTTAGGGGGATAAGGAATCCTCTTTGAAGTAAGAGAATATGAGCTTCACAATTAGAAACTGATACAAACCAGTAATCAACACAGCAAAATACAATAGCAAGAATTCAACAATGAGAGGAAATGAGCGTATTATTGATTTATTTCTAGTAAAGAAGGAAATACAGCAGAATGAAGATCCTACTGCCACAGAGCTATGCTCCTATAGAGAGCTACTGCTCCTCACCAATTACAATCGTAACTAATTTTCCAAAAGATACCCCACTCTCCTTCACTCAGCCTATTTCATAACTGCCTCACCATCTCCCCTTTCTCTCTCTGCCAGCTTACCATTCCTCCAATGCCCTCTATTCCTCCTAGTGTCAACTCTCCATACTTTAGGCCCAATGGAAAATTGCTGGACTATCTGTCCATCTAAGCCTAAAGATTTGTCCCAGGTCCTAACAGAAGCCAAACGCCATTCTTATCCCAAATCAGTTGTAGTGCAAAGAAAGGTCCTTGAAAATGTGAGAGTTGTGCTTGGAATAATGACACCAAAAAGTGTTGCAAACTACCATGAAGATTCGACCTCTTCTGCCAGCACCACCATTGCGAATAATTTTGAATGTTGTCTTTTGAATGACAATTGTATAGAGGTAATTTAAGTTATTTAAACTTGTGCTAATAACTATAACTACTTACTAAGAAAGTAGAAACTAAATTCGAGCTATATTATGAGAAGCAAATTGTCCTAATAAAAGGAAATAAAGCAAACATTGGAGTTATAGGGTTTTATATAAGGAAAGAGAGAAGGGAAAGAACAAAAATTTTGAATAGTGATTGTGGTTTTATATTGGCAACCTGATTAACCTTTATTCAATGTACTGTTTATTCAAGAATTTGGTTGATTCAATTCATCCCCATAGACATCCGTCATAGTACTCCTTATATCGGTACCAAAACTACAGCAATTTACCCTATCAACTTCACAGCAAGTTCAATTTATCCACATCATTTATCAGATTATGTTATTAGTTTTAATCGAATTATGATTTATGACTTTAAGGGGTAAATTGCACATTCAGATGGACCAGAGGGATAAATTGTAAATAAAGTACATTTTGATGCTATTCTGTTAGGACCTCAAATGAGAATGTGGGCCCAAGTAGGCAATTATTGCTTTGTAACTACGCAACACCACAATCCATTCATCTTGTTTTTCGTCAATAAACTCTCTTTTTTTAATTCATCTTGTTTTTATTGCTTTGTAACTACGCAACACCACAATCCATTCTGTTATGGGCCGGCCTCCGAGCTGGGCCTCCTAGCTGGGCCTCCGAGCTGTACTCTTTAATACCCGAACCATACTGAGCTGAGCCCAATATCGTCCGAGCTGTAATAGGCCGAGCCCATTGGCCAAGCAGTACTCTCCCGTGACGATGACCTCTATCCTAATACGAGAAGCCCCGGACCTATGGAGAAGGGCGAGATAAGGGATAAGGATAATATCTGAAGCTATTATGAACCCCGAACATTAAGAAGAAGAGATAAGCTCTATCCACTCCAAACAGATACTTGCTGAGGAAGGAAGCTAGCATACAACTCGGAACTACCACGCCTATATAAAGGGGCTTTGGCCCCTCAGGTTAAGGGGACTCTCTCTCTACACTCTCTATACTCTCTACAACCCTTAAACACTTACTCATGTTCACCTTCTCTCCCTCCTAAAAGCCCTATCTAACTTAGGCATCAGAGTGCCTTTTGCAGGTACCCCCCTCCGTTCTAGAGGAGGAAGGACACTGCGCCAGGAGGAGGAGAGCTCTACCAGTTCGTGCATTAACATTGGCGCCCACCGTGGGACCCGGTAAAACTAGCCTGGGCCTCGAGGATACCACCGAGCAGGATGGTACACACAAGGAGCACGGCAAACCGACGAGATCACCACCGGAGGAACCAAGCCAGAACACTGTCAACCAGAGCCAACAACCACCTAAAGATCCGATCCTGGAGCACCTCGGGATAGAAAACGAAAAGCAGTCAGAAGCAGGTCGGCCATTGCTAGCCACTGACGAGCGACTTTGTAAGGCAAAAACAGGAATATAGGAATACATCAAACATGGGACCTCCCCATAATGAGCACATTCATCGACGGAAACCTCATAGCATCCTCGAAAAATGCAGTTTTCCAGGTGCTATCACTCAAATTCCTTTGGTGAATTATATGCGAAGGTTATGATTTTATTCGTTTGGCGATAGATTCAAAGTCGTAAAATTTTATTTACGAAAACCGGCATGGACCGACCTTGCTTTTTTCATCAGCAAAAAGTGTCTCGTAATCGATTTTGAATTATCGCTGACATACCAGGTGACGTTAGAAAGGTCGTTTTCGAATTCTCGGTAGTGATATTATCTGATGCATGTCGTTGAAATCTAGTGTATGGCTACTATTTCTTTGTCATAAAATCTCAATCCAATGATATATCTCACAAATTTGCCTACACATCGAGCCATATAATAATCGCATATTATTATTATTGTTAAAGAACAACAAGTTTATTTGAAGTCAGAATGATGAGATGATATGGGAATTATCTAGAAAAATTTTAATTCTTTTGCATAGGCATTCGCCTTATCCTATCCTCGACAAAGATTTCAAATGATTACTTTGAATTCAAATTGTCTTCTCTAACTATTTTGTCTTGGCTAAGCATATACGTAGCCGACCTCAATTTTTCATCAAATAGAATCGTAGTGAAAACAAACGCGAGATCTTCCCCGTGGCGGACATAACCATCAAATTGGATGATCCTAGTCAGACGCAACAACCTCAATACAGGTTCTCAAATCGTTTTGTTATTTAATTTTCAAAAATTAAATTATCTTATCTTGAGGTAGTTATGACCTATCTTATCAGTTGATATTCGGAATTTAAATTTAAATTCTAAAAAAGATTTTAAATTAAGTCTTATTGTTGCAAATCATATCTCCTCTCCTAATATTCAAATTGGCAATATCCTATCATATTTTACTAACTACTTTTTGGAGAGATCAAGAAAAAGACCAAGTCTTTGAATATCCTAAGTATTAGGAGCTCAGGTTAGCCGCACAAATCATGGAAGAAATCAAGATATGCTTGAAAAAGCCCAACTACTCAACTTGGTCAACCTCATCTCAACTACCGAGATGATCTCAAATATTAAGATATTCGACCGACCTCAAGAAGCGATCAAATTTGATTAAATCAACCAGCGCGGTAGCAACAACCTCAGCTTGGGTTCTATCTTTTTCAGGAAAAAAAGGGCAAGGGCTACTGAGGAGCAAGCAACAACCTCAATTATTCGGAGGAGCTCAAGTCAGCTATATGGCTGACCTCAACAACTCGGACGACCACAGATACGTCCCTCAAAACCAGGTCTTATTTTTCCATGTTTCTTTCAGCATCTCATCTTTAACTATGAACCATCAACGATTCGTTTTATTGTATTCTTTGGTAAATATTACCTGGAGCGTATTATGATGCCTTCTCGCACGACATTTTATATTTGCCTAAACCTTCGAGCAAGGTATAATTTATCATTTAAATGGATGATGTACTTTCACATCGTTGATGGCTAACCTCAACAAATCAGTATATAGATAACCTGCAGGTGGATGCCCAGTCCAGTACTCGGGGTGACCTACCTGGCCCATCTCAACAGTTCCGATATTCAAACGACCTTAACTCAGCTACGCCGCTGACCTCAAATATTTGATGACCTCAACCATGCCACATGGACAACCCCTGTGGTTTCAAAGACACCAAGTCAGCATAGAGGCCTGGCAAGCTCTAACGCAGCTCGGAAAAACGACCCCTGTGGTTTCAAAGACACCAGGTCAGCATAAAGGCCTGGATAACCCCTGTAGTTTCGAAGACACCAGGTCAGCATAGAGGCCTGGCGAGCTCTAACGCAGCTCGGAAAAATGACCCCTGTGGTTTCGAAGACACCAGGTCAGCATAGAGGCCTGGCGAGCTCTAAAGCAACTCGGAAAAATGACCCCTGTGGTTTCAAAGACACCAGGTCAGCATAGAAGCCTAGACAACCCCTGTGGTTTCGAAGACACCAGGTCAGCATAGAGGCCTGGCGAGCTCTAACGTAGCTCGAAAAAGCGACCCCTGTGGTTTCAAAGACCCCAGGTCAGCATAGAGGCCTGACGAGCTCTAATGCAGCTCGAAAAACCGACCCCTGTGGTTTCAAAGACACCAGGTCAGCATAGAGGCCTGACAAGCTCTAACGCAGCTCGAAAAAACGACCCATGTGGTTTCAAAGACACCAGGTCAGCATAGAGGCCTGGCGAGCTCTAAAGCAGCTCGAAATGTCGAAACTCAACCTAATCAACCTCTACGGTTTCAAAGATACCAGGTCAGCATAGAAGCCTGACGAGCTCTAAAGCAGCTCGACCCAAGGTCGCCTGTCGACCTAAACAAAACCTCTACGGTTTGGATCTCCAGGTCAGCATAGAGGCCTGACAAGCTCTACTGCAGCTCAACCTAAGTAAACCTTTGCGATCCAAATAATCCGGTCAGCAAATAGACCTACCGAGCTCTAACACAGCTCGGTTAAACCTAATGCGGGACAACAAATGTTTCAAACTCAGTTTTGAAACAAGTTTTTAGGGGGGAAGCTACCCCCGGAGCACGAAGAACAATACAAAGTGAAAGCAAAAATCATGGCGCTAACCGGATAAAGAACTCGCCAATGAAGTCCAGCTCTTCACGGGCTGGGAAATGGTGCTCTCCGTGAGCTCACCAACAAAGATCAACTCACCACGAGTTAGGTGAGATGAAGCTCTCCGTGAACTCACCTGCAAAGTAAGCCCTGCCACAAAGGAGGTCGAGACAAGGTCCCCCTAAGTCATCCCGGGTCGGTATAAGGACCTGGTGAGCTCTACTGAAACTCATAATGGAGGTTGGCACGTAATTATTAAGTGTCGAGGTCGGCGCAAACCTCCACTACAATAATTTCTTCAAGTGTAGAGGTTTATATCTCAACATGCACTTCAATTCTTCGAATTCAAGTACAAGTTTTAGGTGGGAATAGACCACCATAGGTCAGAGCTCGACCTATTCAGAGACCTACAGTTCAAACCTGCTTAGAGCTCTACCTAAGCTTAATCTTCAAATCAAAACACAAGTTTGGGTTCAAACCTGCTTTGAGCTCTCCTTGTAACTCAGCACAAGTATTTATCAGAGCTTGAATTGCTCGGAGCTTATCCTAATCTGAGCTCGACCAGCTCCAAGCTCATCCAGATTGGAGCTCGACCTATTCTGAGCTCGATCTGCATTTAAGCTCTCCATGTTCAGGCTTAACCTTGAGCTCGATCTGCATTTAAGCTCTTCATGTTCAGGCTCAACCTTGAGATAATTGGATGATCTCAACAAACTAGACGACCTTAACTACTCAATCCAATTACTCTTCCAGGAAGAACAACATATGAGCAGAGACCGAACAAAAACCTCACGTCACACACTAGATACCAGCTCAGACCTCAGAGATCAGACCTCATAGGAAATCTTGATATCATACCTCGCAGATCAGATCATCCGACCAATCATCGTATTATTGACAATCAAAGCCCAAGTAATTGATCGTGGCACTTTGACGGGTTCAACCCAACCCATTACTCTCAAGTAGTAATTATGCTATTTCAAGCTCAACAAGAGCAATTCTATGATGGGATCAACTCTTACAAGGTATTTGGAGAAAACCAAATACTTGCACTCTAAATAGATGCTCACCGATCGTGCAAAGCAAGTCTGAAATTTGGACAGAGATAGGACCAAAAGAATCTTGTGGTCGCTTCTTGGTAACCTTTGCAGGAGAGGAGGCGGTCGACACGTTGGAAGGGGTCGACCCTTCCTTGGTCTTCCACCCAGCTTGCATACCGACCTAACGAAAAAACAATTAGACCCTGTACCTTTTCAGGCAAAGGGTCTAAGGGGCTTGTGTTATGGGCCGGCCTCCGAGCTGGGCCTCCTAACTGGGCCTCCGAGCTGTACTCTTCAACACCCGAACCATACCGAGTTGAGCCCAATATCGTCCGAGTTGTAATAGGTCGAGCCCATTGGCCGTGCAGTACTCTCTCGTGACGATGACCTCTATCCTAATACGAGAAGTCCCGGACCTAGGGGGAAGGGCGAGATAAGGGATAATGATAATATCTGAAACTGTTATGAACCCCGAACATTAAGGAGAAGAGATAAGCTCTATCCACTCCAAACAGATACTTATTGAGGAAGGAAGCTAGCATACAACTCGGAACTACCACGCCTACATAAAGGGGTTTGGCCCCTCAGGTTAAGGGGACTCTCTCTCTACACTCTATATACTCTCTACACTCTCTACAACCCTTAAACACTTACTCATGCTCACCTTCTCTCCCTCCTAAAAGCCCTATCTAATTTAGGCATCAGAGTGTCTTTTGTAGGTACCCCTCTGCCGTTCCAGAGGAGGAAGGACAATGCGCCAGGAGGAGGAGAGCTCTACCAGTTCGTGCATTAACACATTCCACGAATCACAATTTATTCACCCTGTGTCTGTTTCGTTGGCCTTTTCGTTGTAATTGCAATCTAATTATTATAATGTTGCACTTTGTTTATAATAATAATAATAATAATAATAATAATAATAATAATAATAATAATAATATGATGGATTCGTCTTTATTCGGATTTTGATTTTTATGCTTTAAACTGGCACTGTTGATGTTGTACGGGCGCCGAAAGAACCCGATGAGAAGTTTCAAAGATGGTGGATGAACCGGTGAGGCTTTCCAAAATGTTTTCTGAGAAGAATTGGCCTATGCTCGAGTTGCATGGTACTAAAATTTTTAATATTAATATATGAGTTGAGGAGAGAAAGGGGGGGAGGAGAGAGATAGGAGAGAGAGGGGAGTAAAATATTTTTTTTTTATGATTAAAATTATTTTTTTGTAATTAAAATATTTTTTATGATTAAAAATATATTTTATAATTGAAAATAATTTTTGTAATTAAAACTATTTTTTGTGAATGGATTGGATATCCATCCATAAAAAATTTGTTAATGGATGGATTGGATGGTTTTTTTTAAATGGATGATGGATGGATTGGATTTTCTTGATAAAATTTTAGTGGATGGTAAATGGATAAATGGATTTTTCCAATCCATCCATTAGGATCCATAAAGAAATTCATTCAATCAATCCATTTTTCCACCCCTAATTGGTGGGAGAGTGGAACCGAGACGGAAGCGACACATCGAAGATGAGGAGAAATTTGAGAAGGAAAAGGAAGGCACAAGAAGCGAAAGGTCTCTTACTAATCTCTTTGGTATTGTTGCAGAGCCTGAAACGCGCATGGAAGGGGGATGAATCGAACAGGATGATGGTGAGGTTTTAGGCTGCAAATTTAGCGATGACGGCAACGAGATTCTGACCACCATCAACGTCGCTGCTGTCTACATTGATGTCGCACCAGATACCGGCATGCGCCACCGTTTAACGGCATCGCCACTGTCCGACCAGACCAGCCCCACCGTTAGATCAAACTAGTACCCCCGCGGCACCACCATGCAGCCGCAAACAGATCTCTACAAGCCTCCCAAACCTCTCGGCGCCAAAACGAGGGAGGAAGTCGCCGACGGACAGCGTGTATTTCCGTCGGAGCCGGATCCACCGGATTGGGGAGCGTCTATGGTGGAGGTGTTGACATCTCACGATTTGGGTGAACTGCTTCTGCTTCTGGTGGTTGAGGAACGTGACATAGGGGGAAGAGAAGGTAACTAGGGCAGGAGGGACATTAGGGGGAGTGGATCTCACTTCTAACCTAATTGGCCAGGCCCAAACTTATCCTAATAATTGTGTCCAAATTAATAAGGAAAGGGGGGGGGTGTTTCCAACAGAAAAGGAAATAGAAGTGGTGGTGGTTGGAAACAAGCAGGCGGATAAATCTGTCAAGACCCATTTGTCAAAACAAAGACAAATTATACAGGCCCAATTACTTGCTATTGGGCAGCAAGCCAAACAATATGGTGTGGCGCAAGGTTCCCCAACCCATTTTATAATTTTAGAGGAGGCAAAATCCAACTTCTCCTATCCCCTGTTTAGTGCGCCCAAAACAGGGGCTTTGACACTGTGTAATGCGGTCAGCCTTCTTCCACCGCCGGAACCGCCCAGACTTGTTATCTTTCTAGTTTTCTGCATTTCTTTTTAGCTTCATAGTCATTTCTTCTTGTATTTTCCATACCCAGACCTGTTATCCCCTTGATTCAGGGCTGGTTATCATCGTCAATATAGTATTTCCATTGTTTTGTGACTCTATGATTTCTGGTATCCATCAGTGACTATGTTTGCATTGAGAGGAGAAGCTTTCAAATGGTGGTCTTCTTGGAAGCAAGACAATCTAAACGCAGCACGGAAAGAATTTGAAAAGGGCTTCATTAAGGAATTCATCCCAGATTTGTGGGATGTGATCAAAGCAGCAGAAGAGGCGGAGCAAGAGAACTACGATCAAGTTTTGAATGAGACGGCCAGGAGTGAGGAAGAGTCGAAGAATGGTGATGAAGGAGCCGATTCTAGGTCTCTATCACCGGAACGACGAAGTACAGGAGCCAAACGCCATCAGAGAGAGTCATCTGAGCCAACGAAGTACCCTCCGCCATCAGAGCCAAACGTGAGCCCAACGAAGCTCGCAGGGGTTGAAAGGAGACGAAGTACGGGAGAGCTCCAAGGAACATAGGGTCCGATTGCTCCTATACCTCCGCCGGACACAGGTCCGTTCGGGGTGACCTTTCAACCACCAAAACCGCCACCCAGACCGCCGGACTCGGGTTTACTGGCTAAGGCGTTCTTTCTGCCGTAACCACGGTTCGACACTCCCATATGCAAGGCGGCGTGTTTAACCAAGCTGACACCAGATCCGCCGGAACGGCGACCAGATCTGCCGAAGCCGCCTGATCGATGGGGCTTGTTATCGTGGCTATGGTCGGCTGGTCTTTGGGACATCGCCGCCGATGACCCAAGCCCTACCGTCAGAGCTGTCGACGCCGCCGCCATAGCAACTAGGAATTGGCCAGGTTTGAGGGAGCAGCCATGGGTGAAAGATGAAGATGTTGAGGTCAGAGATAAAGACCGAAGGAAAGAGAAAGGAGCAGAAGGGAAAATACGCAAGGTAGGTGTGTCTTTTGACCTAATGGGCCTACCCCAAATGTCTCTACTTAATTTTAAGTATGATAAAAGAGTGGCAATGTCACAATTGAAGCAGTATCATGGGCCTGTGCTAGTAAATGAATATTTGGGCCAATTTACTCAGAAGTTTCAAGAAGAAAGGAAGATATGAAAATAAGTGGGACATTATTACATAGAGAAGCAAGCTTGGTTCATCACAGAAATTGCTTTACTAGATTACGATGATGGCTTGACTAATTACAAGGAACCGTTGCTGGATTATATATTTTGCCCACTGGGATGCCTTGGGAGCTGTGCACATAACAAGCAATTTGTTCATCCTCTACGTGGGTATTTCTCTACGCTACCATTTGCAGTAGTATTGTCGAGTCGTGAAGCATTGTGTTTGGAAGATAAGGGATTTTCAAGTGATGGAGGTATGCCTCTTGTCCTAGATTTAATGTACTCTCACATACTGTGTGCATTCATTACCATTAGATGCTTGGAAATATTTGAGAAGCTTTTTTCTGATGATAGTGGAATTGATTTCTTTATTGATGGAGAATGGAAACAACTCGAGTTAGATGACATTATCACCAACTTGCTAGCTTTGCAGCAGCTTTCTAACTCAGTTCACTACTTCTACAAGCCTACATTATGTGATTTTATTGGCAATTGCAAGTGCGAGCCAAGATTGGTTCTTGAGTTATTATCTGTTAACAAAATTAGCCTTTTGCACCATTGTTAGCTGATAAATGACATCGAAAACAGAGCATTTGACCCAGGAGGGAGTTCTTCAGTAACTCGCATAGGTTGGTCATTATACTTTAAAGGCTAAATTACAAAATTGGTCCTCTATGTTTATTTTAGGTTTCAATTTGGTCATCTATGTTTTATTTGTTTCGTTTTGGTCTCTTACGTTTTAAAAGTTACAATAGATTGGTCCTTTCCGTCACTAAAAGTCAATTGTCCGTAGCTAAAAGCCAAATAACATTTTGAAAAATGGACTTCTAACTACGGACAATTGACTTTTAGTGACGGAAAGGACCAAATTGAAAACTAAAATAAAACGTAGAGGACCAAAACGAAACAAATAAAACGTAGAGGACTAAATTGAAACATAAAATAAACTTAGAGGACCAATTTTATAATTTAGCCTACTTTAAACTATGGGACCCCGGAAGAAGTTGTTTTCAGCCGCTACAAGACCCTGGGGCAATCCGAGCAAGGCAACTTCTAATGCAATGGAAGGATTTACAAGTTGAAGATGCAATTTGGGAGGATGGAGTCTATTTAGAGAGTCAATTTACAAAGCCTAGACTTAATGATAAGTCTGTTTTTCAAGAGGGTGGCAATGTTAGGACCTCAAATGAGAATGTGGGCCCAAGTAGGCAATTAACCAATCAGTTACCCAAGCCCATTATGAGGGGAGTTATGTTAGGAAAGGAAAGGGAAAGAATGTGGGGAATCGGTTGTAAGAGGAGGTGAAGAGAGAGAGAGAGGGGATCATTCAGCATCTTGATTGTTAGTAACTATTTGGGTTTGGGCAGAGAAAGAATCTTCTCTTCCCTGAGGAGCTTTTGCTCTGGGTTTACAGGGGTTTACTTCTGTAATACATCTTTCTTTTCAGTAAATAATACAATTTCTGCTTCTTGTTGATTCTGGTTCCTATCATATTCTTTTCTAAATTTACAAATAAATAAATAAAACATTATTTATTTTGGTTGATGAATTGGAAAGTTTGTGTTGGGCTGTTTATGAATCAAGTGCAATGAATTTTAAAGAACCAGGTTCAACTGGTTGTAAATTGTATTCAAGTCAAACTCAACAAGAAGCTAAAATATGTCATGCAGAAGGTATTCATGCACAACTCAATATTGGCCAATAAAAAAGGGTCAAATATTTATGAGCGAAGCTGAAAATAAATGAGTATACCTACTTCAATTGATTTGGCTTATTAAAATGAATAATCGGATAGTTATTAATAAAATTAATTTATATTTGAATAATGATTATTGTAAGAATCAGATCATGAGTGTAGCCCTTCATTTATTTTGAACAGCAAAGGCTAAAATTTCTGCGGTCAACTCCACATACTTGTAAAAAGTACTGAATTATACCACTGATAAATCATACATGTCCGTTCAAGGCCATTGTTCTAAAATAAAATGAAAACACTGAATAACTTTGACAAAGGAAGAGGAGAATATGGCTCTATTAGATCAAATGTGGCAAATAAGCAAATTGATAGTGGATAAACAAGTTTATAGCAAATAAGCTAGATATCGGATGAACTTATAGTTAATACTGGATGAGCTAGCTCATTAAATTTAAAGCTGTTTGGAAAATTAGCAATTAAACTAGTTGATAAATATAAAATGACATAAAAAATCATGTAAACATGTCTTTTTATATAAATTTTATTTTTGTATATTATATAATTTTAAGTGATTATAATAGATAATGATCAATCAAGCAATCAGCTCCTACAAATCAAGCAAGCTATGTGTATAGCTGCCAAGATCATATCTCTCGATGGTCAATTAATAGAGAATGAGCTGTGATTTGTTTTGTAGTCAAAGCTGTGTTTATGAGAATGATTTGTTGCCTTTCCTAGCTACTAAGTATCAGCTAGCATTTATGTAATTGATTGTACATTGTATCCTATATAAAGCCACTTTGGCTGTGTGAATAACACAAGTAATTCAAATTCCTTATGGTATCAAGAGCTCTATAAGCCCCACGGCATCTTTTTTTCTCGATCCATTCCTTTGCTTCCTGTCCTCATTGACCATGTCTGCTGTGCCCGGTCTTAAGGGTCTGTTTGCCCTGAATGCTCACTCCCAACTCCACATCAAGCTCGATGGTGAGAACTTTCCTGCCTGGCGCATCCAATTTTTGGCCCTGCTCACGGGTTATGACCTTCTAGGTTATATTGATGGCACCAAGCCATGCCCGGCCAAGCATCTCAACAACAACCCTGCTCAAGTCAATCTTGCGTTTTCCAAGTGGGTGAGGCAGGACCAACTCATTGTTCATGCCATTGTTTCATCACCACACCATCAAGTTGTCACTCACCTAGCCACTGCTTTCAACCGCCAAACAAAGCTGGGAGACCTTCCATACCATGTTTGCCAACCGATCTAGAGTGAGAGTGATGACCCTCAAACACAAGATCTCAACCTATACAAAAGGTTCCCTCACCATGACAGCCTACCTTCAAGGCATCAAGGCTATTGCTGATGAATTAGCAATTATTGATCACCCTCTTGATGAGAATGATCTTGTCATCCACACCCTCAATGGACTCAAAGAATGAATATCATGACATTGCAAATGCGTGCGCGAGCGCAGAAAGCCCCGTCCCTTCTCTGAACTACATGAAAATCTCATGGACTATGAGGTGGTCCTCCAGCGTGATCAACAACCAGCACCTGATCACAGTCTTGCAACAACTAATGTTGTCTCTCGCAGCAGAGACGTAATTCTAGGAATTATTTCCACTCTAAACAACCTCAAAGAAGCATTCAAAGATGGAGAACAAAGTCATATGTCAAGATTGTGACAAGCCTGGTCATATTGCCCGAAATCGCTTCAAGATAAAGTGGCAATCCTAAAAGAAATGGCAAAGAAACCAAAGAGCAAATGTTGCTGCTCATCGCCCAGCACACCAAACTGTAAGCTGGATCATGGATACTGGTGCAACACATCACATTACTCAAGATTTGCAGCAGCTCACCTTGTCCAATCCATATCCTGGTTCTGATAAAGTTGTCATAGGAGATGGCTCAGGTTTGCACATTACTCACACTGGCCAAACAGTCATCTCTACTACTTCCAAACCTATTTATTTAAATCAAGCTTTGTGTGTGCCTGACATTCAATCTAACTTACTCTCTGTCTCAAAACTTTGCAAAACCAATAACTGCTCAATTGAATTTTTTCATGATTATTTTGTTGTGAAGGATTTGAATTCGGGCCAGGCACCGATGCAGGGACCTCTTAAGCAAGACCTCTATCACCTTCCCACCTCATCCATCCATCACAACCCACCAAAAGCACTCACCACCAACATTCAATCCATCACCACATGGCATCACAAATTAGGACATCCTACTCTCGAAATAATGAAGCATCTTGTTGACAGCCATCACATACCAATAAAGTTCCTAGCATCTCATGAATGTAGTTCTTGCCATTGTGCCAAAAGCCACAAGCTTCCCTTCTCAAATCATCATCTTACTAGTAGTAGGCCTTTGAAACTCACTTATTCTGATGTATGGGGACCAAATTTCTATTAAGTCCTTAGATGGTTACTCCTATTATGTAGTTTTTGTTGATCATTTTTCAAAATATGTATGGCTGTATCCAATGAGAAATAAATCTGATGTTTCTACCATTTTCTTGCAATTCAAGTCCATTGTTGAGAAATTTTTTGGGTTGCAAATTGTTTCCTTTTCTCTGATAATGGTGGTGAGTTCATTAAATTAAAACCTTTCCTTGCAAACAATGGTATCTCTCACTTTACCACACCTCCACACACACCTGAAATAAATGGCTCAGCAGAGAGGAGACATAGGCATATAGTTAAAACTAGCCGAGCACTCCTCCAACATGCCAAATTACCCTCTCATTCTGGTCATTTGCATTTGCTACAGCAACCTACCTTATCAACAGGATGCCAACTCCCACAGTCAAGATGCTTACCCCTTATGAGGTGATGTTCCAAAAACCTCCTGATTATCATAAACTTCATTCATTTGGTTGTTTGTGCTTCCCATGGTTGAGACCTTATACCAAAAACAAACTCCAACCGAGGTCCTTACCTTGCATATTTCTTGGTTACTCTACCTCTCAATATGCCTACTTGTGTCTTGAGCCAATATCAAATAAAGTTTGTCTCTAGGCATGTCAAGTTTGTAGAGGATTCCTTCCCCTATCAATCACTGATTCAGCAACCAAAGTCCCTTGACACTTCACCTATCATTGACCCTTCCCTACATTCAATCATCCCCACACCTACCGACCACACTCCCATGCAGCAAGTTGAGCCAATTGTCCCCATACCGAGTGCACCAGAATTTACTGCAGCAGAGGCCTCGCATCGCCTCTGGCTCGGCTTCACATACTTCTCCAGCACAACAATCAAGTAATCCTTCAATTGTGCATACCTCTCCAAATTTACCTGTTGCTGATAATTCCAGAAGTCACCCTATGGTGACTAGGTCTCAAAACAACATCTTCAAGCCCAAGCAATTGTTCCTGGCTTCAAATCATATGCTACCAGAAAATCTTCAGCCATTCACAATCACACAAGCCCTCAAAATACCTCACTGGAGGCAAGCATGTTCAAAAGAGTTTGATGCACTATTGAAAAATGGCACTTGGGAATTAGTGCCTAGCACTGGCACCACTAATCTAGTAGGATGCAAATGGTTGTTCAGAATTAAAAGAAATCCGGATGGCACCATATCTAGATACAAGGCAAGGCTAGTAGCAAAAGGGTACACTCAACAATCAGGCATTGATTTCAAGGAAACTTTTGCCCCTGTGATCAAACCTCAGACCATCAAAGTTGTTTCACTATAGCTCTAGCCCGTGGTCAGTCCCTTCATCAAATGGATGTCAACAATGCCTTTTTACAAGGTCAACTCTCAGAACAAGTCTTTATGCAACAACCTCCAGGTTTTGTTTCTGACTTCCCTAATCATGTGTGTAAACTCAAGAAAGCCATTTATGGTCTAAAGCAAGCACCAAGTGGATCGCATGATTCCTCAAGTCCTTTCATTCAACTCTATGGCTTCCAAACTAGCTTCACTGATCCCTCCTTATTCATCTATAATAAAGAAGGGGTGCAAGCCTATCTCTTAGTATATGTGGATGATTTTTTGCTCACAGGCAGCTCTAAGCAGTTTCTGAACACCTTCATGCATGAACTCTCCCTTAAATTCTCTCTCAAGCAGCTTGGTTTTCCACATTACTTCCTTGGCATCGAATTAATTCCCACTGCTGATGGTTTGTTACTTTCACAACATGGCTACATTAGGGAGATACTAAAGAAATTCAATATGGATGGTGCAAAACCAACACATACCCCTTTATGCTCAACCACACCTTTGAAACTCCATGATGGCTCAGCAGCTGCAGACTCCAAAATGTTTTGCAGCATCATAGGTGCTTTACAATACACCACTCTTACTAGACTAGACATCATCTTTCCTATTAACAAGCTATCACAGTTCATGCATAAACCTACCCAAATTCACTTCCAGCAGCTAAAAAGGCTTCTAAGGTACCTCAAGCTCACACTAAATCATGGCTTGCATTTAAAGAAACCAACCAAACTGCAGCTTCAAGCTTATAGTGATGCGGATTGGGGAGGGAATCTGGATGACAGAACTTCAACCTAAGCTTTTATAATTTATCTTGGTGGAAATCCGATCTTATGGCTATCTAAGAGACAGAGAACAGTGGCTCGGTCATCAACAGACGCCGAGTGCAGGTTAGTGGCAAATGCAACTGCTGAGGTAATGTGGTTGATTAATCTGTTACAGGAACTCGGTCTGAAACCTCACACACCCTCTCTCTTTTGTGACAACATTGGCATTACCTATTTATGCTCCAATCCGGTGTTCCACTCAAGAATAAAACATATAGCACTTGACTACCATTTTGTAAGACAAATGGTACAGAATGGCAAGCTACGGGTTTCACACATCTCCACCAAGGATCAGTTAGCAGACATCCTCACTAAACCTCTCCACAGAGTCCGGTTTACTCAGCTTCGAGACAAAATTGGTGTCACAAATGGTGACCCAATTTTGAGGGGGTATAATAGATAATGATCAATCAAGCAATCAGCTCCTACAAATCAAGCAAGCTGATTGTGTACAGCTGCCAAGATCATATCTCTCGATGGTGAATTAATAGAGAATGAGCTGTGATTTGATTTGTAGTCAAAGTTGTGTTTATGAGAATGGTTTGTTGCCTTTCCTAGCTACTAAATATCAGCTAGCATTTATGTAATTGATTGTTCATTGTATCCTATATAAAGCCACTTTGGCTGTGTGAATAACACAAGTAATTCAAATTCTTTAAATTATCACTTTCAAAACTAATTTTTTTAAATGATTTATTATCTTGAAAATTAGAATATTATTATTTAATTTAATTCTCATTTTTAAATATTTTTATGAAATGAAATAAGATAATATAAATAAAATGGCATGTTCAAATGATTTTTTATATAAATATTTTTTATAGAAACTGAGTGAAAGTGTGTCAAGAGTTAGAATTTTTATTTTATTTAACAATGGGAAGAGGAGGAATTTAATTAAAATAGAAAGAATAAAACGAGAGAAAAAATACGAACCTATAAGCTAGTGAAATAACGTTATAAGCTATTGAGATAAACTCTTTTACCAGACATCTCTACTTTGCTCAAACAAGTAGCTTCTGATAAAATGTCATAAGTGAGATAGGCTTATCTACCAAACGTCTCTACTTTGCTCAATTATAAGATAGTCAAATCCTCTATAAAGTAGCAGATGAGACTTACCAGACACAACCTATATGGTGAGATGACAACAGCATGATAAATTTAAAATAGGGAACTATAGAAAACAAACCTGTTTAACCAGTGCTTCGATAATCCAAAGACAGTATGAGGATTTGGATTGTCTTCACCAAGGACTGAACAATCAGATGAGTAAATCTATTGTACTATGAAGGATCACTACTAGTTATATAAAAACATTTCAAAGAATATAAATATAAATTATAAAACAAAACACAACCTCCATGAAATTGATCACACTTAAAAGGATACATTTCTCTTGCACCCCGTACTCCCTGGGGACCTTTGATCATGCATCTTTGAGGTAAGAAGAAAAAGAATGGTTTAAGCAGGAATAATTCGAATAAAGTGGAGTAAAACAAATTTTAAAAAATACTCCCTCCGGTCCAATTTATAAGAGACAAAACTAAAATTTGGTTCATTGAATAACTCATGTTTTGGTCTATGCCTACATGATACCATTAACAAATCAGCACCATACCATTAACAAATCAGCACTTTTACCTTGCTTGTCTGCTCTAACAGGTCCTCAATTGCAGCAGCAACATCAGGAACAGCATGCGTGACCTCCCCGGCATCTTTGAGCATATTGTCTTCAGAAAAATTCAAGTCAGAGACATGACTACCTGAATCTACTACAGAAGGCACCTTATTATACAGGCCAGGTTCTTCCACAAGCCTTGCCTTTTTGCTATGAATTCTTGATATTTTAGAAACAGTCTCATGATTGTCAACTCCACTACCTACAATTTCATTTGCTGTGTTTCTAAAATGTTGTGATTGACTTGAAAACTGGGACTGGGAGGGCATATCACTTATCATTCGAACAGCCTGGGTAGGAAATTGACTCACTGTGCAAATTCCTGCCGCTTGGTCTTCAGCAGTGACTTCTTTGGGCAAAAATCGATCAATGGCAATTACTCCATTCTGGAAAAAAAAATTGTATATTGATAATGACTTTTTTAGCTGTCTAAAGTATGTAACATAGAATATGCTGTACACATGCGTGCATAATTAGATGTTTATGCCAAGCAGTCATCTAAGCTCTAACTGCCCTGTACAAAGCCATTATAAATATATTACCTGTTTGACACATTCAAATATCCATTCAGATGTAACAGATCGGATCCCCCACTTACAAGCAGCCTGGTACTTGGGTCCGTTGGTGAATTTACACAACAAATGGGTAACTTTCTTAGTCAACTTCTCCACAAATTTAGCTCCTAGAACAAAACACAAGTTCCTAAGTAGAATTCTGTCTTTCTCCTCATATTGTGAAACACAAAACCGGAAGCTTTCAAAACCAGGCAAGGGAACACGGCAGGGAAGTGGAGAATAAAGAATGTGACTGTCAACATCCAGCAAGGATCCATCCTTGAACAAAAACATCGTAATCACGTTATTAGTATGCAAGCAAACAAATTTGCAAACACAATAAAAACATATTATTATTATTATTATTATTATTATTATTCCAGAGATGTGCAAATAATTTACTGAATTACTTGAGGAATCCCTTGCCGTGATCAATTATATATATATATATATATATATATATATATATATATGTACATATATATATATATGTACATATACATATATATATACATATATATGTATATGTATACATATACATATATATATATATATATATATAGAAGGTTTACAATCTTTTAATATTGGATACTACATAAATAAGAAACTAAGGAAACTAATTATATGACATGTATGTGTGTGTGTGTGTGTGTGTGTATCACTAAGTAGATTATATTCTTCCTAAATAGCAACTCCATTAATTGTCTAACTTTTATCAGTCAAAAGCAAAACTGAGTCTTAGATTAGAAGTTATTTTGCTGGTTTATAAACTTGCTCAAGTAAGAAAAGGAGACTTCGATAGGTACAAAAAGGAAAGAACAGGGACATGTTTTATTACAATATGCACTGTTAGGATCCTGTCTTTGAGAAGATAGAAATCACAGCTGTAGAGAGAATGGAATTTTGTATTTAGCAAGCATAGGCAAAGAGAAAGTACACAAGTGTTTTCCAAAGGAGCTCTCTCATTTCACGCTGGATCAACCAATCAAAGAATAATTCTCTACATACCCCTCTTCTCTTCAATGAGAAGTTTATTTATAGCATTGAAAACTGTTGGAGAATCAGGCCCAATCCCGATATTATTCTCCTAGATTTTATTTTATATTTATTTCCTCAGATTTGATTGTATTTTATTATTAATTAGTGTCTTCTATTTTAGGAAATCATTAATGTACACTTTTCTATATAAGCAACCTTAGTCTGCTGAGTAATACAAGAAAGTATTTTCTTCTCTTGTTCTCTACATGGTATCGAGAGCTCTCGATCTTGTTGAAAATAATCCCGCATTTAATATACCACTTTCCAAGTACATTTAATGTTCCACTTTCCAAGTAGTTTAGATTCATTGTTCAACAAATAGAATAGGTTCAATGCATCTTAGGGAATAGAGATTTCTTTATTACTTATCTTGTAAGTTGTATTTCACAATTATTAGCCTTGTAAATCTGTGTATAAATTAAGAATTCTGCTGGGTGCTATCTCACTCAAGCACATTCAGAAATTTTGTCTTCCTATTTTCACATGGTATCAGAGCTCCTGATCTAGGGGACTCTACTTCCGCAAACAACTCTTAAAAAAATCTGACTGGGCATTTTCTGCTGTCAGTTTCCTCAAATCTTGACTGGGTACTACATGCTGTCAAGTTTTCTTCTTTTTTTTTTTCTGTTGACCGCCACTGATCGTCGTTGACCAGCGTTGACTGACTTTGGCCAGTGTTGACCACCACTGTTCAAGCTTCATTTGGATCGCTAGACTTTGCTAAACGTTGTTTGAAGGATGGAAAAACAATCAGGTACTTGTACTTCAGTGTATTCAGGTATGTTTCCACAGTTGTTCGGATTTAACGTCTCAAAAACCCCTTCTACCCTCTTCTGGATTTTAGATTCCGGTACCACAGACCATATGACACCTTGTTCTAAATACTTCTCCACCTATTCCCCTAGTTCCAGCAATAAGAAAATAGCTATCGCAGATGGCACACTTGTAACTGTGGCTGGCATTGGAGATATTCAAATAAATCCTTCCATAACCTTAAAAAATGTCCTTCATGTCCCAAAGCTGTCCACCAACCTTGTCTCTATACAAAAACTAACAAAGGATTTATCCTGTAGCGTGATTTTTCACAGTGATTGTTGTGAATTTCTGGATAAGGATTCGGGAAGGACGATTGGACGTGGGAGAGAAGGGAATGGCCTTTATTATCTTGAAGAACCAAATCTGTCCACTACACCTAAATACCATTTGTCTCATTCATTCATGTCAGAGTCCATACTCTCTCGTAAAGAAAAAATTATGCTTTTCCATCGTCGGTTAGGACATCCTTCTTTTGGAGTCGTCAAACTTATGTTTCCATCTTTGTTTTCTGGGATTAATATTGAGAGTTTTCATTGTGATGTGTGTGAAATTGCAAAACATAAGAGGGTACCTTTTCCATTAAGTGATAAGAGAAGTACCTTTCCCTTCTACCTTGTTCATACGGATGTTTGGGATCCTTCTCCTATTCCTACTATGTTTGGGGCTCAATGGTTTGTGACCTTTATTGATAATTGTATCCGAGTCACTTGGACTTTCCTTCTTAAATACAAGTCTGAAGTCAGTGTTGTTTTCCCAAAGTTCTTCTCAATGATTAAAAATCAATTTGGTGTGAGCATAAAGAGGCTTAGGTCAGATAATGGCAAGGAGTATTTCAATCAAGTCATTACCCCATTCTGCGAAAAAGAAGGAATAATTCATGAGTCTTCTTGTGTCAAAACACCACAACAAAATGGGATTACAGAAAGGAAAAATGGACATCTTTTAGACCAAACCCGAGCACTATTATTCCAAAACAATGTTCCAAAAATTTTTTGGGGAGAGGCTGTGCTTACTGCAACATATCTTATTAATCGTTTACCCTCTAGAGTCTTGGGGTTCAAGAGCCCTATGGACGTTCTCTCCTCTTTCTATCCCAACTTGTCCACCACTATTGGACTTAAACCAAGAGTCTTTGGGTGTGTCTCATTTGTCCATGTCCATAGTCAAGATAGGAGAAAACTTGATCATAGAGCCATAAAATGTGTTTTTGTTGGGTACTCCTACACTCAAAAGGGGTATAAGTGTTACCACCCTCCTTCCAGAAAATTTTTTGTCTCTCGAGATGTTACTTTTCATGAAGGACAAGCTTATTTCACCCAACCTTATCTTCAGGGGGAGAATTCAAGGGAAGATAAGGAAAGTCATCTTGAAACTCTTACCCTTCTTATCCTTGAGTCCAATATACCCGAGCCCAAGTCAAAGCAGCCATTAGTTCCATCCCCATCACCAAACCGACCAACCTGAACCCGAATCCGAACATGAAGTTGATATCAGATTTGGAAAAAATTTGGTGTATCAGAAAAGGCCAAAGGTCACTCCTGAATCGACACACGTTCAAGAGTCCAATCCAACTCCTTCACTTCAGGTAACAGATTCTGATTTTTCTGCATTACAGGATATATGTCCAGCCTCTCAAAATGAAGCAGAAACCCATCTTCCAACCTCTCAAAATGAAACAGAAACTCAAACAGCTGAAGATGACCTTGACCTCCCAATTGCCATCAGAAAAGGAACCAGAAAGTGTACCAAACAACCACTATACCCTCTCTCAAACTACCTCTCATTTGAAAAATTCTCACCAACCCATAAAACTTTTCTTGTAAACCTGAACACCACCTCCATTCCCAATAATGTTTTTGAGGCATTGTCTGATAAATGGTGGAAACAGGCCATGGATATAGAGATGGAGGCATTGGAGAAGAATAAAACATGGGAGCTAGTTAATTTACCGAAAGGAAAAAAACCTGTTGGTTGCAAATGGGTTTATACAGTGAAGTATAAGACTGATGGGTCAATTGAGAGGTACAAAGCAAGGTTGGTAGCTAAAGGTTTCACACAAACCTATGGGATTGATTATTTAGAAACTTTTGCCCCGGTTGCAAAAATGAATACAGTTCTTGTAATGTTATCTCTTGCTGCCAATTATGGTTGGGAATTGCAACAATTTGATCTGAAGAATGCTTTCCTACATGGGGAACTAGAGGAGGAAATCTATATGGAGGTACCACCAGGATATTGTTCTAACATTGCTGCCACATCAAGTTTGCAGTTGAAAAAGCACTGTATGGGTTGAAACAATCACCCAGAGCATGGTTTGGAAGGTTCACTAAGGTTATGAAAGCCTTAGGATACAAACAAAGTCAAGGAGATCACACATTGTTTATTAAACACTCGACTTCAGGGGGGTGACAACATTGTTGGTGTATGTGGATGATATTATTTTGACCGGAAATGATTGGAAGGAGCAACAAGTCTTGAGTCAATGTCTAGCAAAGGAGTTTGAGATAAAAACTCTTGGGAGGCTAAAGTATTTTTTGGGAATTGAGGTGGCTCACTCCAAGAAAGGTATTTTTATATCTCAACAAAAATACATCACAGATTTGCTCAAAGAAACAGGTAAGACAGCTTGTAAGCCTATAAGTTCACCCATAGATTTGAGTCTTAAATTGGGTAATACAGATGAAAGTGTTGTAATGGATAAGGAGATGTACCAGCGATTGGTTGGGAAATTAATATATTTGTCTCACACAAGACCAGACATTGCATTTGCTTTAAGTTTAGTTAGTCAATTTATGCACAGTCCAAGAGAAGTTCATTTACTGTGCAAATATAGAATTCTCAAGACCTTAAGGAACTCCAGGAAGAGGAATTTTGTATAAAAAGAATGGAAATGCAATTATCGAGGCTTATATCGACGCCGATTATGCAGGTCAATCATCGATGTGAGGTCCACTACTGGATATTGTACTTTTCTTGGAGGAAATTTAGTAACTTGGAGGAGTAAAAAACAAAATGTGGTGGCTCGTTCTAGTGTTGAAGCTGAATTTCGGGCTATGGCGCATGGAATTTGTGAACTACTTTGGCTCAAAATCATTTTAGATGATTTAAAGATTAAATAGGGTGGACCTATGAAGCTTTATTGTGATAATAAGTCAGCAATCAACATAGCTCATAATGCTGTGCAACATGATCGAACAAAACACATTGAGGTGGATAGGCACTTTATCAAAGAAAAGCTTGACTCCGGTTTGATTTGTACTCCGTATGTACCTTCACAAGGGCAACTCGCGGATATTCTCACCAAAGGATTGAGCAGTCCAGTTTTTGAAGGAATAGTATCCAAGCTGGGAATGGAGAATTCCTATTCACCAGCTTGAGGGGGAGTGTTGAAAATAATCCCGCATTTAATATACCACTTTCCAAGTACATTTAATGTTCCACTTTCCAAGTAATTTAGATTCATTGTTCAACAAATAGAATAGGTTCAATGCATCTTAGGGAATAGAGATTTCTTTATTACTTATCTTGTAAGTTGTATTTCACAATTATTAGCCTTGTAAATCTGTGTATAAATTAAGAATTCTGCTGGGTGCTATTCATTCCGCACTATTCACGCGGTACTGTTCATTCCGTACAGCGCACTATTCATTCCGTACGGCAGTATTTTGATCAAGGGATTACTCTTTCTCCTTCCTCATGACGAGAAACAACAACTCGTGGAAGCAGTGCTCTACAGTGGAGCGATAATGTTGATGGATCCATCATCACCGGGCGGCGCCCAGGCACCGGCATGGCGCGCCAGGCATCAGCATTTACAACAAGTGCGGCGCCCAAAGTGCGGACTACGGTGGCATCACCGTGGGCGGCGCAATCGCAGATCGGCAGGTGCCGGGCGCGCCCAAGAAGTGGCTTCTGGCGAAGGAGTTTTTTCCTATGGACATTCAACCCATAACCCTTTCAACACCATGGTGGATCCTCCAACTCCCTTAAGATTGATGTTCAACGTCTCAATGGGAAAAACTACACAGAATGGTCTCAAACTGTGAGATTAGTGCTGGATGGCAAAGGAAAATTTGGGTTTCTTACAGGAGATGTATCCAGACCTGCAGAAATAGATCCAAGCTTCAGGGCCTAGAAGTCTGAAAACTCCCTAATCATTGCTTGGCTAATTAATTCCATGGAGCCAACAATTGGAAAGCCTTTCATGTTCTTGCCAACTGCTAAAGATGTTTGGGAAGCCGTCAAAGACACTTATTCTGACATTCAGAATTCTTCTCAGATCTTTGATCTCAAATCAAAGTTATGGCATGCCAAACAAGGTGACAAGGATGTCACTACTTTTACAATGAATTGATGACTTTGTGGCAGGAACTTGATCTTTGCTATGATGATCACTGGAAATGTACTGAAGACAGTGTGTTGTTCCTTAAGAGACAGGAGAATGATCGTGTTTTTGTCTTCCTAGCCGGCCTTAACAAAGACCTCGATGAAGTCAGAGGTAGAATTCTAGGGAAGATCTCGTTGCCAACAATCCGGAAAACATTCTCAAAAGTAAGGCGAGAGGAGGCTAGACAGAGTGTCATGATGGGAAAGACAACTCCTATGGCTGAGGTGGAAGGATCTGCACTTGTCAGTAGGAATTCCAATGAAGAATGGAAGAAAGACGGGAAAAAACCATGGTGTGATCACTGCACACGTCCCTATCATACACGAGAAACATGTTGGAAACTCCATGGTAAGCCTCCTAACTTGAAGAAGAAAGGGGGAAATGAAGGTCGTGCTCTTCAGGCAAGTACTTCTGATCAAGGGAAGCAGTCTCCTTCAAGCTCATTTCCATTCACCAAGGAACAATTAGACCAACTGTACAAGCTTCTTGAATCTCAAAATCCTTCTTGTGCAATAGCTCAGAGAGGTAATTTTCTAAATACTGCCCTCCTTATCGGCTCCCACCATGCTTGGATCATTGATTCAAGTGCTACCGATCATACGACCGAGAGTCAGTCTGCTTTTCTTCATATAGTCCCCTGCAGTACCGTAAAGTTAAAATTGCAGATGGCTCTCTTTCACCTATCATGAAAATGTTCCATAGTTCTCACCCTTATTAACTCTTAAGGATGTCCTACATGTCCCTAACTTGTCTTGTAATCTTTTGTCAATTACTAAATTAACTCGAGATAGTAATCACAAGCTAACTTTCTTCATTCTTATTGTGTTTTTAAGGATTTGAACTCTGGGAAGACGATTATCAAGCTAAAGAGAGTGGGGACTCTACTACCTTGAAGAAGGAATCGACTCTGCACTACAAGTTCAATCTATAAGTTCCTGCTTTGAATCTATTTTTGTTTCTAGTAGTAATGATGACATTATGTTATGGCATTTACGATTGGGACATCCAAGTTTCCGTTATTTGAAACATCTTTTTCCAAAATTGTTTAATGATAAAGACTCCATCTTTATTTCATTGTGAAACCTCGCGAGTTTGCAAAACATCATCGTTCTTCATTTCCTATTCAACCTTATAAAAATCTAAACCTTTGCAGCTTATTCACAAAGGATGTTTGGGGTCCAAATAGAATAAATACTTTTTCTAATAAAAAGTGGTTTATAACTTTTATAGATGACCACACTAGACTTTGTTAGGTATACTTGTTAAAAGAAAAATCTGAAGTTGGACAAGCTGTCAAAAACTTCTTCAAAATGGTGCAAACTCAATTCCAAACTAATATTCAAGTCTTTAGAAGTGACAACTGAAAGAATATTTCAACATGATTTTAGGAGATTTTTTCTTGAAAATGGGGTTGTGCATCATAGTTCTTGTACTAATACACCCTAACAAAATGGGACTGCGGAAAGGAAGAATAGACACCTCCTTGAGGTGGCTCGTGCCTTACTCTTTGAAAATAAGGTGCCAAAATACCTATGGGGTGAGGCTGTTTTGACTGTTGCATATTTAATTAACCGTATGCCATCCAAAGTCTTACAATTTTAAACTCCTCTCAATGTTTTCAAAAATTGTTTTCCCTTGACTCGTGTTTCAGCTGATTTGCCATCAAAAATCTTTGGGTGTACTACTTTTGTTCATGACCATAAGCATCTAGGCAAATTAGAACCACGAGCTATAAAATATGTTTTCATTGGTTACTCCCCTACCCAAAAAGGTTACAAGTATTTTGATCCAAAATCCAAAAAGGTTTTTGTGTAAATAGATGCCACGTTTTTTGAAAAACAACCTTATTTCAGTGACATTCATCTTCGGGGGATAATCCAAAAGAAGATTCATTTGAAAAAGATTCGTTTGAAAACACCATTTCTTTGGATAATGTTTATTTGTTACAAGATCCTGAGACTGATTGTGTTGCACCAAAAGAAAATGCCCATGAACCCTTACCTGAACCCATTCCCACTATGGAAGAGATTTTCACTGATTCTGAGGCGACATCTTTAAATCAAAAGCATGACCAACAAGCCTGTGAAACTGGTGATGAATCAACCGTAATGCCACAACAAAATGATTCCCATAAAGAGACAACAAATAGGTTCAATGATGGCGACAAAACTTGGAAGGGAAAGTCTTCGAGAAGAAAAACCATAAGAAAGGAAATAAGGAACTCACTCTCCAGCACTGCCAAGAGTTCGAACCAAGGGAAAATCCACCTAGTTAACCTGACACAGGTAAGTCTTCTTCTGAACCTATAGGTCATGATGAATCTTCTGCAATAGATCTCCCTATAGCGCTTAGGAAAGGTATTAGATCTTGTACTAAGCATCCTCTATCCAAGTATGTGTCATATTCAAATTTGTCATCCTATTTTGCTGCATTTACCTCTCAGTTGTCTGCTGTAGAAATTCCAAAAAATGTACAGGAAGCTCTAAAAGTTCCGAAGTGGAAGGAATCTGTGTTTGAGGAGATAAAAGCCCTTGAGAAGAACAAAACTTGGAGAGTTATGACGTTACCAAAAGGAAAGAAGACTGTGGGTCAGAGGTACGGCAACGGGCCTGCCTGGGCGGGTTTTGCCTCCCCGCCTCGTCCCCATTTCCAACGGGTTCGGTTTTGCCTTCCCCATCCTCGTCTCCGACAGGTTTGCTTCTCATGTCCCCAACTCACTCTAAATATGTTGAAAAATTGAAAAATTGAAAATTATAGTTATGATAATTAATAAAATAAAATCATAATTATTATACAATGATAAAATAAAATAAAAACATTAAAATAAAATGTTCTATTGAAAAGAGATTAAATTAAAAATAAATAAAATATATGAAACAAAATGAATGAGTATAAATGCATAAAATAAAATAAAAATTAACAAATTATATTTAATTGGCGGGTTTGGGTTAGAGGCGGGTTTGGGTATCGACATCCCCAACCCCGCCCCACCCCTGGCCAAAGCGGTTTTCCCACAAAATCGGTCTGCTCAAGGGTACCGCAGTTCAAGTTATGTTGTCATGCCTGCTGTAGTGGGTTTTCACCGTGAAGTACAACTCGATAATTCAATTGAAAGGTACAAGGCTCGGTTGGTGGCTAAAGGCTTCACCTGCACTTATGGCATAGACTACTCAGAGACTTTTGCCCTCAAGCAAAGTTAAACACTGCCGTAATTCTTCTATCTCACGCCAACTTAGACTGGCCACCGAATCAACTTGATGTGAAGAATGTCTTCCTCAATGGTGACTTAGAGGAAGAAGTATACATGGACTGTCCTCCTGGCTTTGAAAGAAAATTTGCGTCAAAGGTGTGTAAGTTGGAGAAATCACTCTATGGCCTTAAACAATCTCCAAGAGCTTGATTTGAAAGGTTCACCCAGTCAGTAAAAAGACAGGGATACACTCAAGGACAAGCAGAACACATTGTTCACAAAGTTTTCTCCTAATGGAAAGATCGCTGTTTTGATAGTCTATGTAGATGACATCATCCTCACCGGAAATGATACGGTAGAAATGGAGAGATTAAAGAGAAACTTAGCAGCAGAATTCGAGATCAAGGATTTGGGAGCATTGAAATATTTCCTTGGCATGGAGGTTGCTCGCTCAAATAAGGGAATTGTAGTCTCCCAAAGAAAGTACATTCTAAATCTCTTGGAGGAAACTGGGATGAGTGGATGTAGGCCAGCAGACACTCCCATGGATCCTAATATGAAGCTGTGGGAGAAGGGTAGTGTTCCGGTTGATATTGGCAGATACCAGAGGCTAGTTGGTAAACTAATTTACCTATCTCACACCAGGCCTGATATTGCATTCTCTGTGAGTGTTGTAAGTCAGTTCGTGCATTCTCCCTATGAGGAACATCTTGAGGCAGTATACAGGATCTTAAGATACTTAAAGACCAACCTAGGGAAGGGCTTGTATTTTAAGAAAACTGATGAGAAGAATATTGCCATCTTTACAGATGCAGATTGGGCTGGTTCAGTTATCGACAAGAAATCCACAACTGGATATTGTACCTATGTGTGGGGAAATCTGGTTACTTGGAGAAGTAAGAAACAAGGAGTCATGTTGTAAGCAGCAGTAGTTTAGCTTTAGAGCAATGGCTCAAGGTATTTGTGAAGGCTTATGGATTTACAGAGTCTTAAAAGAACTTAGAGTGACAATGATCTACCTTTCAAGCTCTCATCATGACAAAGAAGCGCCGCAATAAGTATAGCTCATAATCATGTTCAGCATGATAGGACCAAGCATATTGAGGTTGACCGCCACTTCATAAAAGAAAAACTGGATGCTGGAATTATCTGCTTGCCTTTTGTGACTTCTAATCAAAGAAATCATGACATTCTCGACCAAGAGCTTGGCCAGGCCCAATTTTGAGCGCAGACAGGCAAGTTGGGCATGACAGATATCTATGCACCAACTTGAGGGGGGTGTTGGAGAATCAGGCTCAATCCCAATATTATTCTCCTAGATTTTATTTTATATTTATTTCGTCAGATTTGATTGTATTTTATTATTAATTAGTGTCTTCTATTTTAGGAAATCATTAATGTACTCTTTTCTATATAAGCAGTCTTAGTCTGCTGAGTAATACAAGAAAGTATTTTCTTCCCTTGTTCTCTACAAAAACTAACAAACAACAGATAACAAGTATAACCGAATCTAACTGCCATCGAACTGACTTGTTGCCCCCTTCTTATTTCCCATCTTTGGCCTCCTCCTATTTTAGTCCCTGTGGTTTGGTTCTTTCCCATGCCTAACACACACACTAATAATAAATAGACAAACCAGGCATCTACTTTGCCGATGTTTGACAGTAAATAATAACATTATATATATAAATGACAAAAAGACAACTCACAAAATACAACATATCAAACTTCACTTCATGAATTGTATTTGAAACTTTAAAACATAATTTATGACATTATTGAACTATCTTTAAAGAATTTATCTTTTATTTTTTATTTTTTTAAAATTCCTTCAGTCCTCACTGCACAAGCTGGTTTTGAGGGGTTGAGTTAGGCCTATAGCCCAGATTCTAATAGATCCCTTTGTAGAAAAATGGTAGTCTTGTCTTAGGTGGTTTTGGCATGTGTGGAGAAGACACATATAAGCTTTAGTAAGGAGGGTAGATAAGATATGTGGCCCAACCTTTTTGGTTTTAAGAAACTACTTTTCATTTAAAGTTAAAACAAAACCTTAAAAGTAAAGTGAAAGCTGATTGGTAATTTATAAAAGCTACTTTTAAGCTAAAAGTTGTTTGGTAAAATATTTTTGTAAGAGCTCTGGTTTTATTTAAAATTACCATAAAAGGTATCTGATTGCAAATTTCTATATATTGCAATGAATGAACTATTTAGAAAACAAAAAACAAATTCTATAAAAAAAAAAATCTATCAATAAAAGACAAATGATTTTTTTATTATGCAAATAAAAATTCACAAACAATCATATTAAAGAAAATAGTAAAATATTTTATAAAAACTCTGATTTCATTTAAAGTTACCATACAGGGTATATCTCTAGTCGATGTGGGACTCTCAAGACACCCTCTCACGCTCAGAACTGGAAGCGTGGACTAATAGGGGTGGGATAACAAAAATTTTGGCCCATTAACATATTTAGGTAGTCTCTGATACCATCTTCGATTTTAAGCCTAACTCAATGCCACAAAATCGGCTTGTGAGGTGAGGAATGGCGATACCTTATAGCCATATCTCTGGTCGATGTGGAACTCTCAACGACAACTACCCTAATTTTCTCTCTATTGACTTCATTCCTAATTCTATCTTGTCTTGCATGACCACGCCTCCAATGTAGCATTCTCATCTATACAACACCGACCTTACTTCCTCTTCAACTTTTACCGCTCAGTATTCAATCCCATACAACTTTGTGAGTGAGCAATAAAATCTTCCTCTACGGTATTTTCTATCACAAATTACATCAGAAGCATTGCTCCATTTCATCAACTCTATTTCGATCCTATGGTTAACATCTCCCCCTGTCTCCCCGTCATTTGTATTAAATTATTGTAGTCATGTATGATTAGATCTGGCTTTCATAACTTTCCATTGTTATTTACTTCCTGTTAAATGCATTTCTGAGATAACGTCTTGAAATATTTGGGCCATAAAAAGTTTAAGCCTTTCTCCACCAACCTCCATCCCCATTTATTCAATATATAAATGAAGATCTATAACCCATTGAACACCCGAAAATGCAAAAGATAACAACACTGAAAAATAAACCTGAAAATGGAAATTTGCATTTACCACTAATCAAGCTTACCTCCAAACAAGATCGTATCCAGTGACTGGAAACATGCATTTTCTTTATCACCTGTCAACCTGGGTGTTACACCATGACAGTCAATAATATAGTGGACACACTGGCTTGTTTGTCCACTTATTATCTCTCCTCCCCCTTGACTTATCCATTGAAGAATCTCAGCTTTCTGGCAAAAGAGATCAAAACTAAATTAAACATCAACTAACATATATGTGTACATTTTTTGGTGCAACAAAAAAATATATGTTTACATATAGCAACTATTAATTTTAGAAACTGGAAAAATCGTATACAAAACGCTTTAATGCCAATTTAACACTCGAGTCAGTACATTAAGAATATTGATACATCATTAAACTCATTTTGCTAACAAATTATTCGGTTCAGTCTAAAGTAGCCTTAGCTAATGCTTGAGATTTGCAGAAAAAGTAAACTTTGTTTGGAGTGGAGAATATTGGGAACCAAGAGTTCTTTTGGTTAACTGAAATCTTGTGTTTATTTTTCTAGTTGTCATGAACCAAGTAACCAAAAGCTTAAGTTGTCAAGTAAAGGAACATGTATAGTTTTTATACCATAGAATTTGTGATTTGTGTCTAAATCAGATCACACTAAGTTGTATTTATAATAGAATTGCAATAAATACAATAAATGTTGATTGATAATTCTAATCCTAATTGATATGATTACTTAAAGCTAAGGATGACATGTAATTCTAACACATGTAAAATATGTTTTCTAACACTCCTCCTCAAACTAAAGCTTACTAAACTTTAAGCTTGTTACAAGAAAACAATGCATTTCCCCGCAAAACTTGAAACTAAGTCTAATAATTGCTTCACACGACAAGCCGGGCTAGTGTGAGTCATAACCAACATAAGTCACCATCGAAATGATCGTCGGTGGGAAGAGAAAGCACCACCGGAATAGTTGTCAGTGGGAAGAGAAGTCACCACCAGAATAATCGTCGATGGAAAATGAGTCACCACTAATATGATTCATATGTGGGAAAAGGGTCATCACCGGAATGATCGTCTGTGGGAATATAAGTCACCATAATATGATCCATTAGTGAGAAAAGAAGGCATGACGAACAAAAAACCAGCAAGAAACCACCAAAAGATTTAATCAGATGGGTTGTCAAGAGAAGAGAGAAAATGTGTCAAATAGGAGAGAGAAAGGGTTGTTTGCACTAAAGCCTAGGTACCCATGTACCGAAACAAAAAACCAAGCCCAGATCTGGAACCAGGTGAGGAGTCGACCTACATGCCAGAAAAGGTCGTCGGAAAGCTATTGGATGCGCCGCCACGTGCGGAGGACAGCGGCGGCGCATTTTGAAAAACGCAGAGAGAAGACAACACACGTGAGGGCGCGTGAGTAGGCATCTCGGCCGGCAACTTGGATGGTTGTGTAGATCAGTGAATTCTAATTCTGATGGTTGTGGTCTCGTCGGAAAAGTCCCCGAAAATTTTTTTTGATGGCAGCGGACAGTACGGTGGCTGTTCTGGCCAAAAACAGTGCAATCACAATGAAAAAGTGAAGACACGGCGACGAAACTGACACACCGGAAACTGGAAGGTGGCGTTACCAGCGGCGTGGTGAATCACAGTCGAAGGTCACAGAATCAAAACCTGCTCTGATACCATGTAGAATTTGTGATTTTTGTGTCTAAATTAGATCACACTAGGCTGTATTTATAGTAGGTTTGCAATAAATACAATAAATGCTTATTGATAATTCTAATCCTTATTGATATGATTACTTAAAGCTAAGGATGACGTGTAATTCTAACACATGAAAAATATGTTTTCTAACATATACATTATTTCTCTAAGATGCCCCCTCACACAAGAACCCTCCGGGCTTAAAGAGGACAATACATGTCTTTTGTTGAAATTAAACTTTTTATTATTAAAATTGGGGAAGCAAGAATCGAACTCAAACTTTTTGGTCATAGATGTTTCGATATTGTGTCTTGAAGCAACTAAATCAAAAACTTAAATTGTTAGGTGAAGCACGTGAATGGTTTCTATATTACATCCCTAACACTAATGAAGTTGAAGGCTATGCTAGAATATGGCTGTGGCATTTTTCTGTCTAAAAACCGATATATATCTTGTTGAAGTAATTAGGAAGATGCTATACCAGTCCTAAAGTTCACCAACGGAATAGTTCAAATGTGTCTTTCCAGATATATTTCTCAGAGCAGTACATCTAAAATTCCTTTCATTAGTTTTCCAACTTCTATCTTAGTTTTCCAACTTCTACCTTTCAAACTTTTGTGCACTGATCCCTTTACATTACAACTAACAATTCTAGTGCAGAAGTATATTATATCCATCTTTATACTTACAGAGACACCTATATATCTTACCCTTTCTGCAGGAAATAAATCTGAGAAACAAAATGTTTTCCCTCTGAAAACATTCGTTGACTTCACATGTACATTGGAGTCATGCTGTGCCGTCTTTTGTACCCTCAATTTATTATCAGTAAGTTGATTTTGCGACATAGTTCTTCCTGTTGCTTTACCGAATGTGACAACATCTTTACGCATATTTGATTTCTCTAGTTTGCTTTTCTCCAAAGCATCTGGCATTATAACTCCAAAGTCCTTGATGCCAACCACCTGATCAGTCTGGAAGCTTTGATGAAAGCCTGAGCTTTTACCTTGATCCATAGGCATAATGCCTGTTACTGCTCCTTTTACTAAGCTAGCTGAATTTAAGAAATCAGAAAACAAATAAAGCCATGAATTCCATAAAAGCATATTCACATATTATTTAAGAAAAATCTAATAGATTAACCAAAAAAACATTCTCTAGCTTGAACATAACTAAGAGATAATAGACACAGAACACACATATGTACATCATAATAGCATACCTTTCGTTGGAAGTAGATCATATGCAATGTGTCGCCGAAGAACGGGGACTTGCTTCTTTTCACGATCACAATCTTCAAGCCATGAGGTTTTAACAACATAAATGACACCTAAAGCAGCAAGACTCCTTACTTCCTTCTTTTCCCTTTGAAAGCACAAATGCATGTGAACATAAATCATAAATATTAGAAAGGAATAAGGTTTGCCAAATTGAGTCCATAAGATAGCCATATTTGTGAAAGTAACATCCAGGAATCATCTACATTGATACATTATTACTAACAGTTTAACAAATAAATTCAGAGAAACTGTCAAGAAACAGAGACATTAAATGTATCCATAAAGTTTATGCTTAATATCAGATTAGACTTACATTTCCGAAGGATTCCCAATTATTATGTGTGTCAACTTGTCATTAAGAGACATATATCGAGCCTCCACCTTTGCGCACTATATTAACTAGCTTCCGCATTTCAGAAGCTTCAAAACCAACAAGTGATATTCTGCACTCTGATAAGTACAGGTCATTATCATCAGATTCTGAATCATTAGCAACAGCACCATCAAAGTTCAATTCATTGCTAGTCTGCGATGGAGGTGCTTCAGCATCTGCCTCCTTAACAAATAAAGGAACATAAGAGGACATGTGTTCCGACTGTGTAGCTTCTTGATCTATATCCATAAACTCAGCGCAATCAAAAACTGGCATATTTGAATCTGTGGCTTTTGAGGATACCACAGATTCCACTCTCCCAATACCCTTTTCCTGGCTATGTTGCACTGTTATGTCGCCAGTCGCTTTACGTGAAGATAAAGATCCATTCTGAACAGGGTAGGACTCCTCATTCAAACATGCTATACATAACAAAATACAAATAAATAAAAATCAAGTCAGATATTATGAGTGATGGTTTTGCAGCTAAATTGTTACAGATTATTCATCAGCTATCAATGATTATCTTAATTTATGCCTAAATAACTGAATATCAGTTTTATATAACTGATATCATTGATCCCAGATTTTTCACCCTTTGTAATAGCATTATGAAGTATTGTCATTCCTGTCCTGGGCTATTTAGTTCTGTCAAATTCAATCAAAAATAAGAAAGCAGTGAATTAATCAGACTGTTTTTCTCCCTCTAATATTTCCAATTGGTATCAGAGCCTTCAGGATCGATCATGAATTTCAAAGCTCCATGGTTGGCTCCAATACAGCCAACAGTGGAGCAACATCATCAGAGGAAGTTTCCCAACCTCTCGCTACTTCTTACCCTGATAATTTCTGGTATTATAAATTTATACAACTTTTTACTGTATCATACACGTATCAACATTTACTTCACTTACTTCCCGCCCTTCTACTCAGTTTTGTGTGCTCTTTCTTTCATTGTCTTGTTTTAAATTTTTCGACTTTCTTCCATGCATAAATAATCTGAATTATTGTGTAGTATTATACAATGAATCTGTACAAGTATATATACAGGGTAGACACAATTAGAATCCCTCAAGATTAGAAGCAAAATCAGTAACAACTAAACTATCTATGGAAACTACAACAAATAATAGAGGAAAGGATAATTGATAATTATAACAAGCAACATTCCTTTTCACGCTGGAACATATATATCATACAAATCCAGCGTGTTACATATATAATTGTTTTGAGGTCCCCCTAAGGAGTTAGCGAAGATATCGACCAGTTGATCCCTGAAGCTCACAGAAGAAGTATTGATGGTGCTCGAGAGGATCTTTACTCTGATAAAGTGACAACCAATTTCTGTGTTTAGTCCTCTCATGAAAGATTGGGTTTGGAGAAAGATAAAATGCTGATCGATTATCACAAATAGCTCTATATTATAGGACATATCTAACAAAACATCAATTCTTAGAGTAAGTGTTTTAACCACAAAAGTTTCACAAGTAGTATGGGTATTTGCACCATACCCTTTGTCAAAGTTTATAACCTATAAAACTTATTCATCTGCTTATTGTGATTTTCTTTAACAAATGTCTGAAGTTATTCCAAGCAATGTACATGAGGCTCTAAATGTTCTTGAGTGGAAAAGAGCAGTATCTGAAGAAGCTAGCTTAGTTGCTAAAGGTTTAACTCAAACTTATGGAGTAGACTGCTCTAAAACATTTTCTCTAGTGCCAAAACTAAATAATGTTTTGAGTACTCTTGTTTGTTGCAGTTAATCTTGACTAGCCACTGAAAAAAGTGTCATCAATGGCGGATGGCGGATTATGGTGGCTAGCAGATAGAGCCATCAGACAAGGTTGCTAAAGGAGGTCATCGGAGGACACTCGACGGTTGCCGAAGGGAAATGAGGAGAAAGCATCAATGTGAATTAGAAAGTTTGAAGAGAAACGCAGCAGCAAGTGTTCGAAAGTGAGAAGAGAAACGCAGCTGCATTTGTTTTAGGGTTTTACCTTTGATAGAGTATAGAAGGCAGTGTGTGCATGCCACTGCAATTCAATTATTTCCGTTGTATGTTTTCTGTTACAGTTAGCAGTTACAACTGCTCAACTGATTGGTTGGTTAGTCAGATCACATACTGTTGTGACCCATCACCCACTATATAAAGTGGGAACTGATGTACTCTGTGATTCATTCAATCATTCAATACAGAAATAATATTTCTCAGTTTTCCCATTTTTCTGTGCAACCTCTCACACGGTATCACGAGCTTGAAGTTCTAACCATGACATCTGGAGAAATTCCAGCTCCACTAAACCCCACTCCAATAAACACCCATCCATCACCTCCCATATCTCCGGAGAACCCAATGCATCTACCTCGGCAAACCCAATGCCGCTTGCATCATCCCCAACCCTCAACACCATTCTTGTCAAGAACCAACTATCCCAAAAACTTAAGTTGTTGGATGAAGGCAAATAAATGACTTTATATTATATTTCGAACACACCCCCTCACGTGAGAGCCCATTGGACTTGAAACGTGGATAATGCAAAGGCCCACCTACCTTGTGCTGAAATTAAATTATTTTTATTAAAAGAATGGAGGCGGAAAGGAGCGAAATCTAGATCACTTAGTTATAGAGGCTCTGATACCAAGAACCAACTATCCCAAAAGCTTAAGTTGTTGGGTGAAGGCAAATGAATGAATTTATATTATATTTCTGTTAGAAAGCATATTTAACATGTGCTTATTATAAAATTAATATGTGCTGGTAATTGGGATATAGTTATACAAATCAAGGATTTGATTTGATCCTTTGTAATTATTATACGATTGTATCCTATGATTATAAATAGAGACTGTGTGGTCACATAAGACACACAACATTCCAATATTCTTCTTTAATCTTTACATGGTATCAGTAGTTTAGGTTTTGTTCCTATTTCCTTTTTTTTCTCCCGCCTCGGGCCACCATTCTCATGGAACAAGACACGCCACGATCGAAAGCCACTTTTCTCCGCAACCGTGACTCATCTCTCCTGCTCGCCACCGGCCGAATCACGCCCGAGTCAACCCAACCGCCGCAAGCGCGTACTCATCCGCCGCCACAGGCCCCCCCACGCGCGGCCAGTCTCCGGCGCGTGTCCCCCACGCGCGCGCACTCAGATCTCGTTTTTCACCGTTTTCTGGCGCGACCAAAACCGTCCACCGCCTTCCCCACCACCAGGCGCCCCTATCCAACAGTTTTTCACCTTCAAACACTCATCGGTGACGACTCTGATTCCGACACCGTGACATTTACCAAGGTTCCGCTTATCCTGTGTGAAATCTGACCGGGACAGCCAACAACAGCATCTGGGCTGCTGCTGTCAAGCTTTGGTTTCAAGGTCAAGGACGTGAAGACCACTTGACCAAACAAGCCAAGGATATTCCTACCAAAGACCAATCAAAATGGAAGCAAGTTGACGCATCCTTATGTACTGTCCTATGGATTTCCATTGCACCCAAGCTCCAGCCGCAATATCAAGCATTCACCACTTGCTACGACGTTTGGGAAAAAGCCAAGAAAGTCTACTCCAACGACGTTCATCGCCTTTATAGTGTCGTTCTCAACCTCATCTCTTTGAAGTTGGAAAACATGGATGTCCAGACTTACCTTGGTAAGCTTGATCATTTGATTGCAAATTTTCAATCCCTCACGCCCTTTACTAGTGATGTAGCAGCTCATGCCGAGCAACGCAGCAAGTTTTTCATGATTCTTGCACTGGTCGGCCTACCTCCAGAGCTTGATTCGGTACACAACCAGATTTTATCAGGATCCACTGTTCCTTCCTATGACACAATTAGTGAACAACTGTTGCGTCTCGCTACTCCTCATGCTTTTGTCCACTCCTCAAGTCCTGCTGATTCCTCCGCACTTTTCTCCCACTATCCTGGTCGTGGTGGATGAAATGGAGGACGTGGTGGCCAACGTCGTGGTTCTCGCTGCAACTATTGCACTCGCTATGGCCATATTGAAGCGGAGAGTCGCACCAAAGCGAGACAACAACAGTCTAAGGTTGTCAATGTTGCTCATACTGCAATCACCGAATATGTTACTATTTCGGCCGCTGATTATAATGAGTTCCTTCAGTTCAAAGTAGGCCATCAGCCAACATCTTCTGCTGCCGTCACTCAGTCTGGTAATCCTGTAGCTTTTGTCTCTCAATCCTCCTCCCTTGGACCACGGGTACTTGACTCCGGTGCTTCTGACCATATGACTGGTAACAAATCTCTTTTCTCTCATCTATCTTACTCTGATTGTTTGCCATCTGTCACCATGGCAAATGGCTCTAAAATCAAAGTTCAAGGCATTGGTCAAGCCTAACCCCTTTCTAACCTTTCCTTACATTCTGTACTTTATGTTCCTGGTTGTCCTTATAATTTAATCTCCATTAACAAACTCACTCATACCCTTGATCGCTACCTTCTTTGTTAGTAACTCCGCTTATGTGCGTGAACGACGACGGACAGACGATCGAACAGATACGAGTCCGGAGGATCAGATCCCTTTCCACCGCTTGGCTCGTGTCTCTGCTGCTTCTCAAACCCTTACGCATCAACGTCTAGGTCACCCTAGCCTCAATAAAATGCATCTTATGGTTCCTAGTTTTTCTAAGATTTTATCATTTGAGTGTCATTCGTGTCAGCTAGGAAAGCATACTCATCAAACTTAAAGTCAGCGAGTCAATAAAAGTGTTGTGTCACCTTTTGCTTTAGTTCATTCTGATATTTGGGGTCCTAGTCGTGTCTGTTCAACTCTAGGCTATTATTACTTTGCCATTTTCATTGACGACTTTTCTCGGTGTACTTGGTTATTTTTAATAAAAATCGCTCGATGTTTTTAATATTTTTCAAGGATTTTGTGCGTAAGTTCAAAACCGCTTTAGTACTTCCATTAAAATGTTACGCACTGATAATCCTCGTGACTATTTGTCATCCCAGTTTCAATTGTTTTTGCCTTCCCAGGGAATTATTCACCAAACATCATGTGCCCACACACCACAACAGAACAGTGTGGCCGAAAGAAAGAATCGGCATTTGGGTAAAACAGCATGTACCCTTCTCCTTCACCATAATGTTCCTCTTCATTTTTGGGGTGATGACCTCCTCACGGCCTGTTACCTTATCAACCGCATGCCTTCCTCTGTCCTTCATGATCAAATTCTGTACTCTCTTGTGTACCCACAACAGGATCTCTATCACATTCCTCTTTGTGTCTTTGGCCGCACATGTTTTGTCCATGACCTCACCTGTAAAAATAAACTCTCAGCTAAGTCTCTCAAATGTATTTTTCTGGGCTACTCACGCGTACAAAATTGTTATCGTTGTTTTTGCCCTCAACTACAACGATACATTGTTTCTGCTGATGTCACATTTTTTAAGACTTGCATATTCTTCTCCTCTTCTGCGGTACTTGATGATAACTTCACTGAGGATTTTTGGGATATCCCACCTGTTGTTCCTGCATCTATCAGAGCTTCTACTCCACCTCCTTTGCGTGTCTACCAATGCAAACACACTCCAACTGCATTCTCTCTCCATTGATCCACCGCCTTATCTCCTACTCACCGCCTCTCCATCTACGCCGCTGACCTGAACTTCCTATAGCATTAAGGAAAGGTATTCGGTCCTCTCGCAACCATAATCCTAAATATGCTTGTGTTTTAAACTATGACCGTTTGTCTACATCCTATTTTTCCTTTGTTTCTACTTTGGATTTTGTGTCGATCCCTAAGTCTACAGGTGAAACCATGACTGATCCGAACTGGCGTTAGGCGATGTTGGAAGAGATGGCAGCATTGCACTCAAATAACTCTTGGGAGATTGTTCCGTTACCTCCAGATAAAACTACGAGGGTCGCCGATGGGTTTATACAAAGGAAGGTTCAGCGGATGGTCGATTGATCGTTTCAAAGCTCGTTTGGTGGCTAAAGGTTATACATAGATTTTTGGTCTCGATTATGCAGACACCTTTTCTCCAGTGGCCAAAATAACTTTTGTTCGTCTATTTCTTGCCATGGCTGCCATTCATCATTGGCCACTTCGTCAACTAGACATTAAAAATGCCTTTTTGCATGGAGAGTTGCAAGAGGAAGTTTATATGGACCAACCCCCAGGTTTCACTATTCCTGGTGATTCTCGTCTTGTTTGTCGGCTTCGTCGTTCTCTTTATGGATTGAAACAGTCCCCTCGTGCTTGGTTTAGTCGGTTTAGCTCTGCCTAAATACAATTTGGCATGACCAGGTGTGAATCGGATCATTCTGTTTTCTCCATCCATTACCCTATCTGGCCACGCATCTTTCTAGTAGTATATGTTCACGACATCGTCATTACTGGTGATGACACAAACGGTATCCAGCGGCTCAAAGCCCATCTCTTCACACTTTCAGACAAAAGACTTGGGTCCTCTCAAATACTTCTTATGGATTGAAGTTGCCCAGTCCTCTTCAAGCATTGCAATTAACCAATGGAAGTATGCTCGAATATTCTTACTGAAACCGGTATGCTGATCGTCGCCACCGACATTACTATGGATCCCAATGTCAAGCTTCTTCCAGGTCAAGGGGAGCCATTGAAAGACCCGGGAAGATACCGACGTCTTGTAGGCCGACTCAATTATCTCACTGTCACCAGACCTGATATCACCTTTGTTGTGAGTATTGTAAGCCAGTTTTTGAATGCTCCTTGTGATAGCCATTGGAATGCGGTCATCTGTATTCTTCGATACATCAAAAATGCACCAGGTAAAGGACTATTATATGAAGATAAAGACAATGCCAAAATCACTTGTTACTCAAATGTCGATCAAGCAGATCACCATCGATGTAAGATCCACTGGATATTGTGTTCTTATTGGAGGAAATATGATCTCATGGGGGAGCAAGAAGCAAAACACAGTTGCCCTATCCAGTGCAGAAGCCGAATACCATGCTATGATGTCAGCTACAAAGGAGCTTGCATAGCTTGGGAATCTACTCCAACAGCTGAAATTAGGAGACCTCCAGGATACAAAACTTATCTGTAACAATCAAGATGCACTTCACATTGCATCAAATCCGGTTTTCCATGAACGGACCAAACACATAGAGATAGATTGTCACTATGTGAGAGAAAAAGTGTTTTCAGTAGAAATCACCACCGTCTTTGTCAAGTCAGAGGACCAATTGGTTGATATGTTTACTAAATCCCTCAAAGGCTCTCGGGTTGATTATATTTGTAACAAGCTTGGTTCATATAAGATATATGATCCAGCTTGAGGGGGAGTGTTATAAAGCATATTTAACATGTGCTCATTATAAAATTAATACGTGCTGGTAATTAGGGATATAGTTATACAAATCAAGGATTTGATTTAATCCTTTGTAATTATTATACGATTGTATCCTATGATTATAAATAGAGACTGTGTGGTCACATAAGACACACAACATTCCAATATTCTTCTTTAATCTTTACAATTTCTAACAATTCTCTCTATAGTTTCTCAAAAAAAATTCAATGAGAAGAACTTTCTCTTGTGGAAGCAGTAGACAGAGCCAGTCTTGAAGGGTCATACTCCATAGATACTTGTTGAATCTGTGAATCCCACCCAGATTTCTTAACGAAGAAGACAGATGCTAGCAAGGAAAATCCAGCTTATTCCAGCTGGGAGCAACAAGATCAACTCTTGTTGTCCTGGCTCCAATTGTCTATTTCCACACACTAATACTCACCAAAGTTATAGGTTGCATGCATTCTTGGCAGCTTTGGGAACAGTTGCATAACAACTTCAATTCCCAGATTAGGGCCGAAGCAAGAATGCTCATAATTGAACTGAGGAATACCAACAAAGACGATAGGTCCATTTCTGAGTTCATTCTCCATATTAAAGCAATTGTAGATTCTCTTTTTACAATAGGGGACGCAGTGTCTCCTCAAGAGCATCTTGACTACCTAATCAATTTGGTCAATAGTAGATTTGAGCCCTTTGACATGGCTAAGATTGAAGCTCTCCTTCTTGCCCAAGAAGTCAAACTTGAGAAGTATAGGCAGAATGCATTGTCTTCATCTGTAAATCTTGCTAAAGGCAGTGCAAAAGATTCTACTGAAACAAGCTCCACTCCTCAAGCCAATCTCACTCAGAATTCTCATCTGTATTCACCAAACTCCTTTTTTAATAATCAGCAATTTGGTAGTGGCAGAAATGGTCGCGGCAGAGGCAGAGGTAGGTACAAGGGGCGGTGGCAGCCATATTCAATGTCAGGTCTGTCACAAGTTTGGACATGATGCATCCATATGCTATTGTTCAATAGACTAAATGATTAATTGTGAAATGCTTGAGTGCAAACACACTCAGCCCACTGGTATTTATATACACTTGATAATAATTACAATTTATGTTTACAATGATAGATATTTCCTAAGTACATGCATAGATACAAACTAGGTACATGAATTGTTAGCTCCATGAATCTGAATTAATTGCTACCAATTCCAACACTCCCCCTCAAGATGGAGCATATAAATCAAATGCTCCAAGCTTGGAACAAATATTCTGGATTTTCGGACCCCTTAGAGATTTTGTGAAGATGTCTCGCTTGATCGTTAGAGCTAACAAATTCAAGATGACTTCTTTAGAAAGGACTTTCTCCCTGACAAAATGACAATCAATCTCAATATGTTTAGTTCTCTCATGAAAAACTGGATTGGAAGCTATATGCAGGGCTGCCTTGTTATCACAGCAAAGTTTCATTTGTTGAGTATCTCCAAACTTCAATTCCTGAAGAAGTTGTTTAATCCATATGAGCTCACACGTGGCTACAGCCATAGCTCTATATCCAGCCTCTGCACTCGACCTTGCAACAACATTTTGCTTCTTACTCCTCCATGATACAAGATTTCCTCCAATAGACACACAATACTCAAGTAGAACGCCTATCAACGGGTGAACTCGCCTAATCTGCATCGCAAAATCCGACTATCTGAGTGCTTCCTTTGTCTTCATAGAGTAGTCCTTTTCCTGGAGTCTTTTTAATGTATCTTAGAATTCGAATTACTGCATCCCAATGATCTTTGTGAGGAGATTGCATGAACTGACTTACCACTCCAACTGCAAAAGAAATGTCTGGCCTTGTAATAGTGAGGTAGATGAGTTTTCCAACCAATCTCCGATATCTCTCAGGATCAGAATAAGGCTCCCCCTGGTTGGGTAGTAATTTTTGATTTGGGTCCATGGGACTGTCAACTGGTCTACAGTCTAACATACCAGTTTCTTTAAGTATGTCTAATGCATAATTCCTTTGTGAGATGATAATCCCATTCTTTGACTGAGCAACTTCAATTCCAAGAAAATATTTCAACTTTCCTAAATCCTTGGTCTGAAAATGACTAAATAAATGTTCCTTCAGCTAAGAAATTTTTTCCTGATCATTTCCCGTGATGACTATATCATCTACATAAACCACCAAGTACACACATCTATTTTGAGAGGTATGGCAATAAAAAACTGAATGGTCTGCTTCACTGCGTTTCAATCCAAAAGCTTGAACAACTGAGCTGAATTTCCCAAACCAAGCTCGTGGGGATTGTTTAAGTCCATAAAGAGACCGTCTCAGTTTGCAAACCAAGCCAGACTCCCCCTGAGCAACAAATCCAGGTGGTTGCTCCATATAAATCTCCTCTTCTAAATCTCCATGTAGAAATGCATTTTTAATATCCAATTGATACAATGGCCAATGACAAATGGCAGCCATGGCAAGAAATAGTCGGACAGAAGTAATTTTTGCCACAGGGGAGAAAGTATCGCCATAATCAAGACCATAAATCTGGGTATAACCTTTGGCCACTAGACGTGCTTTGAGGCGATCAACTCATCCATTAGGTCCAACTTTAACAGCATATACCCATCGACACCCAACAGGTTTCTTGCCTGAAGGTAGAGGAACTAGATCCCAAGTACCATTATGCTCCAAAGCTTGCATTTCATCAATCATGGCTTGTCGCCATCCTGGATGATCAAGTGCCTCACGAATATTTTTAGGAATGGAAACAGAAGATAAGGATGATATAAAAGAATGATAAGAAGGAGAGAGACGATGATAACTTACAAAGTTATAAATAGGATGAGGATTTCGAGTTGATCGAGTACCTTTCCTAAGAGCAATGGGCAAATCAAGGTTTTCGTTAGCCAGGTCCGTAGTAGGGTTGACTGCTGGAGTAGGACATGATTCAGTTGGTCTTCCAGTTCCTTCCGATTCTGTATTAGGATCACGTGGGCGGCGCTGGTATGTGATGAGAGGTCGAGGAGATGGCTCAGGTGAAAGATTGTGAGGAATATTTGGAGTAGAATCTGATGCCGAAACTGATTCCTGCAAAAGAGAAAGTGACGGACCAAAATAGGGAATAGGAAAAACTTCTTGAGTGGTTTGAGATTCAAATGAGGATGGTAAGAAATATGGTTTTTCTTCGAAGAATGTTACATCCGCAGAGACATAATAACGATTGTGTACTGGAGAGTAACAACGATAACCTTTCTGCAATCTAGAATATCCAAGGAAAACACATTTGATGGCTCGGGGAGACAACTTATCTAAACCTGGAGAAAGATCATGAACAAAGCAAGTACACCCAAAAACACGTGGAGCAACATGAAACAAAGGTTCTTTAGGAAATAAGATGGAGTGAGGAACTTTGTTATTTAGAGAGGAAGACGGCATCCGATTTATCAAAAAACAAGCAGTTAAAATTGCCTCACCCCAATGACGGACAGGTACATTTGCATGAAGTAACAATGTTCGAGCAGTCTCAACAAGATGTCTATTTTTCCTTTCAGCTATGCCATTCTGTTGAGGGGTATGAGGACAGGAAGATTGATGGAGAATGCCCTGTGATGTCAAAAAAGAAGAAATGGCAGAAGAAAAATATTCTTTTGCATTATCACTTCTAAGGATCTTAATTGTCTTACCAAATTGGGTTTTAATTTCATTAACAAAAGAAGTGAAGATGGACAAAATTTCAGATCGTTCTTTCATTAAGAAAACCCAAGTACACCGAGAAAATTCATCAATGAAGGTAACAAAATATCTATAACCCATAGAAGACACGCGACTAGGACCCCATATATCTGAATGAATAACTGAAAAAGGTGAATCCACACGACTTTGAACATGTCTAATGAAAGAAGATCGAACATGTTTTCCTAGTTGACATGACTCACGTGAGAAGGTCTTTATTTTTTCAAGACTTGGAACCATTATTTTCGGGCCGACAAGTGTGGATGTCCCAACCGCTCATGAAGAAGTTTTGGTGATGTAGCAAAGACCGCAAATCCAAGAAGAATCGGGCTTGAGATAGTAAAGACCATGAGATTCATGTCCTACGCCAATCGTCCGACCCGCACTAATGCTCCTCAGTATAACAAATGAGTTGGCATCAAATGTTACTGAACAATTATGAGAACGAGTAAGCTGGCTGAGTGAGATCAAATTGAGAGGACAACGAGGTATAAACAAAACAGAATTTAGAGATAGAGAAGTAGTGGGTGATACATGACCGATTCCTTTTGCTGTAACTCTAGAACCATCAGCTAGAGTAATGAAATGAGGAATTTTGGGAGGAGAGATAGTTGAAAATAAAGAGGCATTACCAGCAATGTGATCGGAGGCACCCGAATCAATTATCCATGGACTTTGATCATTACCAGATTGAGAAATACAAGCAGTAGAGTTATGGGCAACTGTAGCAGACGAGGTTGTAGATTCCTTGGCAGCTTTTAGCTGGAGGTACTCTTGATAGTCAGCTTCTGAAAATTTCATCTCTGATGGTTCAGACTTAGAAAAATTCACAGATTTTCCAGGAAATCCGTGAATAGAGTAGCAAGTGTCTTGTGTGTGGCCCATTCTTTTGCAATAAGAACATTGAGGCCGACCTCCTCTTCCACCTCGTCCTCCTCGATTACCACGACCTCCTCGTCCCCCTCGATTGGAAACCATGGCAGAAGTTTCAATAGTGTCAACTGAATTCCCTCCTGTTTTTGATGAGGACACCCGTAGGAGTCGAGTAATTAGATTCTCTAATGAAGGAACTTCTTGACCAGTTAAGACTTGATCACGAACATGATCAAAATCTGGATGCATTCCTCGTAGAACCAACACCATATACAGATTATCAAGTTTCTTCTTCATATCCTCAATTTTGTCGGCATCCAAAGATAATTTTAACTCCTCGACTGCAGATTGAGCTTTCGAAACATAGGCAATCAAGTCATGATCAGTGTGTTTAAGAGTGGCCAGCTTCAGGCAAGATCATACAATTGTTGAATGTCATTAGCAAAGACACTTTGAGCCTTTTTCCGTAAAGAGTGACAAGTTTTAAAGGATCTAAAGTTTGTCAAGATGTTTGGCTCGACAGATTGCCATAAGAGAGCACAAAGCTGATAATCAAGTTTTTTCCATTGACCGCGTTTGTCTTTTGAAATCTTTTCTGAGGATTGTTCCAGATGTTCCCGATACCCTTGACCAAGGAACCAAAGTTCTACAGAGGCAGACCATGCTAAATAATTTTTTCCATTCAATTTTTCTGAAGTGATTGTTGGTGTTCCAGAGAAGGAGAAAGTAGGTCCATCATTTTTCTAAGAACCTGAGGCCATCTTTAATACCTGAGACTGTGAGAGCAGCAAGCAAAAAAGGACAGAAACAATGGAAGCACTGACCAGAAACGAAGAATAGTAACGGAGGAGACTGAGTGCGACAGATGCACCTTCTAAACGACCAAAACAGAGGATTCTGACCACCTAGACAAGTAGAGGACGGGATTGCGACCAGTTCTGGGTAGTCGCGGCGAGTTTCCGGCGACGGGAGGTGGCGCGTGTAACTCACGCGCCCGAAAGGAGAGTGCGCGTGGAGGCGCGTGTGGCTGTTTCCGGCGACGGGTCTTCGGGAGGTTGCCGGTCGGCGGCTTCTGAGATGTTCTCCGGTGATGGTGGGCAGTGGGTACGTTGGTGAGAGTGACTCTTGGACTCCAAGAGGAGGTGCTGTTTGGATGTTACGCAGTAAAATAGTAAAGCAGAAATTGAACAGGAGCAGTGGATTCGTAGTCTTCTGGACCAGGCGAGACCACTTCAAATTGAACCCGCTCTAGATACCATGTTCAATAGACTAAATGATTATTTATGAAATGCTTGAGTGCAAACACACTCACCACCGGGTATTTATATACACTTGATAATAATTACAATTTATGTTTACAATGATAGATATTTCCTAAGTACATGCATAGATACAAACTAGGTACATGAATTGTTAGCTCCATGAATCTGAATTAATTGCTACTAATTCCAACAGCTATCATAGGTTCAATCAGAACTTCGTTCCCTCCAACCCTTCCTTCAATCAGAATTTCTCAAGCTCCAATAGTGGCCAAAATTTTAGGCCACCTGTTGTAAATAGTAGTCATTACCATATATTTTGTAATTATTAGCCTTAGTTGTAATAGGCCCGTTAATCAGGCCCATTAGTTTAGCTAGGTCTTAGCTTGTCTATATAATCAAGATTTGCGTATGTAATCATATACAATTGAAATAATATTCAGAATATACTTTGCTATTTTTCTCATAGGGGGGGTTTTAGAAGTCCCACATGGAAGAATGAGATTGCCTGAATAGTGGTTATGAGTGAGGGGCAACCCTCACCCTATGAGCTAGCTTTTGGGGTTGAGTTAGGCCCAAACCCAAATTCTAAGATGGTATCAGAGCCTATCCAAGATCCGTTGGGCCACCCGCTATCGGGCCACTCGGGTCACGCTCCAGTTGTCTAGTCTTGGGCGTGATGGGGGTGTGTTGAGAGTCCCACATCGGATGTGATATGGCCTGAAAAAGTGTTTATAATGGGAGGCATCCCTCACCTTACGAGCCGATTTTGTAGGGTTGAATTAGGCCCAACCCAAATTCTAAGACCACCGAATCCGCAGCTGTTCCAAAATCAATTTCATCAGAATTCTGCTCCTCAAGCACTGATAACCAACACATCATAAAATTCCTCTGAAGTCTGCAAGGATAATTGTTAAATGAGAGAAAAAGAGAGAGACATATGTTGAATACCGTGTGTTTCAACTACACAACGGAGGTACTTTATATAGGCTTAAAAAGAAATCAAAACAATTAATTACAAGATATCCTATTCCTAATTACATGATATGATTTGCCTATACAATAAATACAAAGATCCTATCTTATTTTCAACACTCCCCCTCAAGCTGGAGCATATAAATCATATGCACCAAGCTTGTTACATATATAACTGATTCGAGGACCACTTAGAGATTTAGTGAAGACATCTGCCAATTGGTCATTGGAATTGACGAAACTAGTAGGGATGTCCCCCGATTCGATCTTCTCTCTGGTATAATGACAGTCCACCTCAATATGCTTAGTCCTCTCATGAAACACGGGATTGGAGGCAATATGCAATGCCGCTTAATTATCACATATCACTGTCATTAGCATATCCTCTCCAAACTTGAGTTCTTTGAGAAGTGATTGCAACCACATGAGCTCTTGAGTCACTAATGTCATGGCTCAGATTCACCTCAAGACTAGATCTTGCTACAACATTCTGCTTCTTGCTTTTCCAGGATATCAAGTTTCCTCCAACTAGTACACAATACCCAGTAATGGATCGCCTATCAATGGGTGAGCCTGTCCAATCGGCATCTGAGTAATCAACTACTCGAGTATGACCTTTATCCTCATAAATAAGACATTTTTCTTGGAGCACTTTTAATATACTTTAGGATGCGTATTACAGCATCCCAATGATCCTGACAAGGGGAATTTAAGAATTGGCTTACCACACTAACTGCAAAGGAAATATCTGGACGGGTGACTGTGAGGTAGTTTAATTTACCAACCAATCTCCTGTACCTCCCTGGATCTGAAAGGGCTCCTCGACAGCGTAAGTTTGACATTTGGGTCCATAGGAGTATCAACTGGCTCGCATTCAATAAACCTGCTTTCTCAAGAATATCCATAGCATATTTCCTCCGTGAAATCACCGGACCATCCTTGGATCGGGCTACCTCGATACCCAAAAATAACGGAGTTTACCAAGGTCCTTAGTCCAAACTCAGGAGAGAGATATCGCTTCAACCGGATTATACCGCTGATCACTACCGCTATCACAATATCGCCCACATACACAACCGGATAAACACATCCTTGAAATTTGAATGGTGATAGAAAACAGAGTGATCATTGTTACAACGAATCATACCAAACTGCTGCACTATAGAACTGAATCTGCCAAACCAAGCTCGTTGAGACTGTTTAAGACCATAGAGAGACCTGTGGAGCCTACAAACCATGTTAGAGGACTCCCCCTGAGCAACAAGCCCAGGTGGTTGCTCCATATAGACTTCCTCTTTGAGATCACCATGCAGAAAAGCATTTTTAATATCAAGTTGGTGAAGTGGCCAACGACGGATGGCGGCAATGGAGAGGAGGAGCCTAACAGACGCCATTTTAGCCACAGGTGAAAAGGTGTCACTATAATCCTGCCCAAATATTTGAGTGTATCCTTTGGCCACCAACCGGGCCTTATATCGATCAATCTTACCATCAGGCCCAACCTTGACAGTATAAAGCCAATGACAACCAACCACAGACTTTCCAAGAGGTAGAGAGACCAATTCTCAGGTACCACTGCTTTGAAGAGCACACATCTCGTCAATCATTGCTTGCCGCCATTCCGGGTGGGATAAAGCTTCACCTGGAGTGTTAGGAATAGAGACAGAAGACAAAGAAGACAAACAAGTGTAATGTGGAGGAAAAAGACGATGATAACTCAAAGCAATGTAATGAGGGGATGGGTTACAAGTACAACGTATACCTTCACGAAGGGCAATGGGAAGGTCAAACTCAGGTGGCAGGGCCAGTTCCGGTAAAGGAGATGGCGCCGGTGGTGAGTCTGGCATGGCCTCAATAGCGAGAGCGGCAGAAGCAGAATGCAGATATGTACCTCGATGGTCGCCGGCGGCGATGATAAGTCTGTAGCGTGGTCGCACGCCTGTGGGTCCACAGATGGGGTGTCCGGAGCGATTTAACTCAGGAAGCTCAATCGCAGAGGAACGGGAGGACTGCAGAAAGAGGCTCGGGAGACAAGTGAGTCGACTCAAAGTAAAGCACAGACTCGAAAAAGGTAACATCAGCCGATATAAGGTAACGTTGAAGAGTAGGTGAATAACAACGATAACCTTTTTGGGACCGATGGTAACCAAGAAAGACACATTTGAGTGAACGAGGTGAGAGTTTGTCAAGACCAGGAGTGAGATTGTGGACAAAACATGTGGACCCGGAGACACGAGGCGAAAGTGAATGGAGAGGGATATGTGGAAAGAGTACCGAGTGTGGCACTTCATCATCAAGCACAGATAAGGGCATGCGGTTTGTGAGATAACAAGCTGTTAGAACAGCATCCCCCCAAAAACGAGTTGGGACATTACTATGAAAAAGCAGAGTCCGAGTGGTTTCAATGAGGTGCCGATTTTTGCGTTCAGCTACCCCATTTTGTTGAGGTGTGTGAGCACAGGACGTTTGGTGAAGAATGTCGTTAGATGCCATAAAATTTTGAAATTGTTGGGACAAGTATTCACGGGCATTGTCACTACGCAAAGAGTGAACAGAAACACCAAACTAAGTTTTAATTTCTTGATAAAATTGCTCAAAAATAGAGAACAACTCAGACCTGTTTTTCATTAAAAATAACCAAGTACAACGCGAGAAATCATCAATGAAAGTAACAAAATATTTGGACCCAAAAGTAGTACTAGTGCGAGACGGACCCCAAACATCAGAGTGAACTAAAGCAAAAGAGGACGAAGCCCGTTTATTGACTCTATTAGGAAAGTGACAACGAATGTGTTTCCCAAACTGACACGACTCACAATTTAAACCAGATAACTTGGAAAGACTAGGCACCAGCTTCTGAAGCTTGTGAAGACTTTGATGACCCAACTGAGCATGGATAGTAAGAGGGGAATCTGTGTTAGAGCACACCCTGGATGAGGATAGATAATAGAGGCCATTAGACTCACATCTGATTCCAATCGTCCGTCCCGTACTTCGATCCTGCAAGGTAACATTGTTATTAGTAAAGGTAACATCACAGTTATAAGAACGGGTCAAACGACTGATTGAAAGCAAATTAAATGGACACTTTCGAGGAAGCGTAAAGTCTGAGAATTAACGGCGAGGGAAGGGAGGAGTTTGGCGGTACCGATCCGCGGGATTTGGTTTGATACCAGGCCAGAAGTCATACTAGGTAAGTAACCGGATGTAGAAAGAGAGGATAAAAGAGCTTTATTACCGCAATGTGGTCGGATGCACGAGTCATGACCCGAGGCCAAGGGAATTGGGCTTAGAGATGCAAGCAAATGAATTACCGGTGTGTGCAGCAAAGCGGTGGATCCGAGTTCGCGATTCTCAAGCCACCGGAGAAATTCTTCATAGTCGGTGGAGTTGGCTTAGGGTGGCCGTGTTCGATGTGTGTCGACGTAGTGGTCCGAGCCGAATTTACCGGACGTGGAGGCGCCCGTAGCTTCCAAAGATCGATCGATAAGATGTCCCATACGGTTGCAATGATCACATTTGGGACGATTCTTAGTGTTGGATGTGGAACCTCGAGCACGCCACGATTGTTGTCTTTGAGATGCAAGTGGCGCAGCGGTGTCACCAGTGCCAGGAGCAACAGAAGCTCGCAGGTGGACTTCAAAGGACCCGAAGAAGCGCGGAAAGCGGCAGACATAGTGGGAATAACAGTAGATCCCAAAATCTGATCACGGATGGCAGTGTACTCCTGAGGTAAGCCATAAAGGCCAAGGAGCATAAAGAATGTGCTTCGCTGCTCAAGTTCCTTCTTCTTCTCATTAGCGGCAGATGCAGCCGTAGGTAGGAGCTCATTAAATTAATGGAGTGCAGCATGAACACGACCGAGATAGGCAGACATAGGGCCATCCAACTTCTTTGATCCAATGAGGGTTCCCACATCATGAACCACACTATAGAGACGCTGAATATCATTGGTGTAGAGTGCCTTAGCCTGACTCCAAACCGATTCACACGTGAGATAAGGATAGAAAATCGATTTGATGGTGGGATGAAGCGTGGACTTGATGAGACTGCACAACTTAGCATCAATCTTATCCCATTTCGTACGTTCAGCCGGGTCAAGCACAGATTCGGCCTTTTTGGTGAGATGGTCTTTATACCCCTGACCAATAAGCCATAATTGAATGTTTGAAGCCCAAGTTTCATAGTTGGAATCGTCCAACTTCTCTGTAGAGAGGGGAGAAGTGACAAAGTTGGTGAACGCAGACTTGGAAGCATCGGCAGCAGAGGACCCCATTTTTCAGTCACAGGAGAGAGAGAAAAACACGTCCAGGAGAGAGAAAACGGGGTTGTTTGCACTGGAACGTGGTCAACCGTGTGCCGAAACGAAAAACTAATAGCAGATCGAGGACCGGGGTGGTAGGCTGACACGAGATGAAAGGATCACGAGGGAAGCGTCGACGCTACCGCCAGCTACGGCGCGGACGGTGGCCGTGGAGTAAGAGGAGCCGCGACGGAGAAATGGCGCGTGGAGCGCGTTGGAGGGCCGCCGGAGCTGAGGTTTCAGGGGTGGGCCGGTCTGACGGAGTCGGTCACGATGGTGGCGGCGGCCGCCGGAAAGGTCGCCGGAGTGAGGACGGTCGACGGCGGCAGAGCCGATTCAGGCCAAAAAAGGGGTGCCGGAATGGGTCACGGCAGTGGAGAAGGGGCAAACCGAAGTTGAGACACGGTTTGCCGAAAAATTGTCACCGGAGGACAGTGGGTCCACCAGGTAAATACGGTTTTAGGGTTGCCTCTCTTTAGGCTCTGATACCATAATAGAATTTGGGTTTGGGCCTAACTCAACCCTAAAAGCTAGTTCATAGAATGAGGATTGCCCCCCTGCCTATATAATAAATACAAAGATCCTATCTTATTTTCAACAATAACAATGTCTATTTCGAATTTCATTCTAATGTTTGTTTTGTCAAATCCCAAAGTTCACATGAAATTCTACCCCAAGGAAGTATAGGTCAAGATGGACCCTACAAGTTCTGTAAAATGCCTCTCTCTTCAAGAACCTGCTCATTGAAGTTCTCCTTCAATTTCTACCATCAAGGTTCCCTATCAGAATACTGCTTTTGGTTCAAATGTATCTCTTGATCCTTGGCATTTTAGATTAGCATATCCAAACAAAGTGATACACTAAAATTGCATTGAATAACTGTCATCTTTTCAATTTATATAAAGGAAATTAAGAATTCTGCACCTCTTGTTGTCTTCGTAAGGCTCATCCCCTACCTTCTACTCTATCTACATCCTCGCACTCTTGCCCATTGGAATTAATATACAAATTACAATGATCTCTGAGGACCAGCCCCAAATTCTTTGGTGGTTTTAAATTTTTCACAACTTCGCTGATGTTCACACTCGATATAATCGATTTTTATGTTAAAATCAAAGTCTCAAGCCCTACCCATTTTCCAAAGAATTTATAATATGGAAGGAATGCAATTTCACTCAAAAATCAAGGCCTTACAAACCGACTGGGTGGAGAATTTATATCATTCCCTAAAGTTCTTCAACAGTATGGCATTGTTCATAGAGCTTGTTCATATGCAAGGGCATCACATATATGTCCTCACATAGATCATCCTGAATGATGATGGTCATATCAAATGAAAGGAGCTCTAGATTTGGGTCCTCTTCCTTCAGACTTGAACTCGTGCCAAGTCATCCCTTCTATGCAAATATGAGCGAGTTGAACTTGCATTTCTAAGGAGCCCATTGCACAACAAAATTCACCTCAACACGAGATACCAACCTAACAAAATTGTCACCATGAAACAAATGGCGCTCGACACGCTTGGCATTAAGATGATATTCTTCTATGGTGAGCGTTGAGCTTCCGCTTTAAGGTCAATTGGTTTGAATTGTCGTGCCTCAATCATTCCTATAAGAAGAGCAGTGAGATGGATCGGTGAGTCGTTGCTGGTGCCGAATCTCTCGCATCTCGGTGTGCAATACTAGAAAGGACTTGGAGATGTCATGACACTGATTATTAGGTAGCTCAATTTGGTTGAAAATTTGAATGATACCAAATGTCCCTTCAACATCAATAGTGGCTATGCGAGTGTCCAGAGCGTCAATTTTTTTAGAAGCCATGCAAGGGTGCTTACACAAAAATTTCCCTTCACCCAACTCTCAATGAAAGCACCAATTGATAAGAACAATTCATATCAAACACGGAAGAATGTAATATTAATGAAAATTGGAAGAACAATATAGAAAATGTAAGAGCAAATGCTCCCATCCCAACTAAGGTGAACACTTATGGCCCCACAAATATTCTTCTACCTCTGAACCTCCCCATTATAAACAAATTTAACATCTGTTTTCTTTCAACTCTAACTAATTCTCCCTCCATTTTTTTGTGTCCATGTTAATTCCTCTCGTAAAGTGGGTATTGGCCGACATAACCAAAACATTAGTCTTATCAGGCCCCTTCATATTGCTAATAGAGTTCAGGAATCTATCAGAAATAGTATCAAGATCCCTGACTTTTGGGATCAAATCAATTTACCTAGGCTATCTATGGTAACTATAAAAGTCTATTAAGAAATTGAGAGTAAAGAATAATAACAAAAACATATTTAAACAAGCGTAGTCCTACTGTTTAGTTCGAAACCAGAAAGGTATTGCAACATACAGCATTAAAGCACAGAAGTTACCTCTTCGAGCAATAGATTGATCAAACCATTTCGTTGTTACAATATTAATATGGCCCCAACGTTTTGCCACCTTATATTTGTCACCTTCAGGAGCGTAAGAACAGTCAAGAACACAAATATCCACCACATTGAGACCTCAGTAACAGATCTTTGAGTTCAAATACTGAATTATTCAGTCAGAGAGGATCATATGCATGGCAAATAAGAAGGAAAAACCTTTCAAACTTTTATACTAATCGCAAGTAGAGAAGGGAGTCTAAGCCCTAAGGCGATGCAATAGGGGAAAGTGAAACAAACAAAATACAAAATAAAACTTCACAAAAAAACTTCATATATAGAAACCCGTCTCCTCGAAAGCTCCACTAAAACAGATACTACGAAACAAAATTTTAACTTCAATTTTGCCGGCTAGAGTAGAAAAAACAATCAGAAAGTTCATTGCAGACTAGTAGAAAATATATATAAATAGATATCATTTATTCTAACAGATTAAGAATAACAAAACAAACTCTTGAATACTACCAAGTATCAATGCATCAAAGCAGGTAATGCTGAATTCTTGTCTAAATGAATCTCAGTTCCTACCTATTTGGACTCAAGAAGTTCGCTGATACAGATACTATGAAACAATTTCAACTTCAATTTTGCCAGCTAGTGTAGAAAATATCAATCAGAAAATCCATTCCAGACTTGTAGAAGATATATAAATAGATGTCATTCCTTCCAACAGATTATGAATAACCATAACAAATAGTTGAATGCTATTGTAGCAATGCATCAAAGCAGGTAATCCTGAATACTTGTCTAAATGAATCTCAATTCTTACCTATTTAAACTAACAAAGTCTACGAATTTCGTAAATATAAGGGGAGGTACGGTCTGAATGTAATGATAAAAACAAAAAAGGATGCTCTCTAAAAGGCAATAGAGCAGTCTTTTTGTCAACTGATTATCAATATGCACTAAGAAAAGTAGCATTACAGTCTCAAAAACAGATTTTTTTAATTCATGCAAAATAAGGAAAATGTTAATGCAGACTTGGGACTCTAGCAAGAAGCTGATCTGACAACAGAAATGACCTTAAAACAAAATTGTGAAACAACGTCAATTGATAGAATTATCAAAAGGATATATCAGAAATCAAATGTGTGCACTTCTTTGTCAATTCCGCAGAGTATTTTCCACCATTTTGTAAAATAATTTTTTCCATTTCTTTGCGCTTATCTGAAAAAACTCAAAGCAAATTAGCATCCAACAAAGAAGCATTCTATTATGATCAATACTAACAGACAGATAAGTTACAACCTGCTGGGATTCCAGTCACACAAATCTTTAACCCAGAGAAAGGAAGGACCTTGTATGACTCGTGAGGAACAACACGATGCTCGTCTGAGCATTGCTTTAACCATTCATAAGTAACTATTGGTTTCTTCAGGAAATTCAAAGCCCACTGCCAGACAAAGTGATGTATATTAGATTGTATAGCATGAATATTAATTCAACAACAATCAAAACATCCACAAAGATTGGATAAGAGTGGAACCGGTTTACTAAACTATCACACAAGCAAAACAGAGAGCTTTAATATTTATAATGGGCAGATGAAGTTATGAGTGTCCATCTAGATGCAGTGTTAATATGTCTCTGAACCCAAAACTAAATGAGATAGACCAAGAAACAAGACATATGAGGTCCAATAAGAGCCATCTTAGCCACCACTAGCCATCAACAATTTGGGACATAAACCATGCAAAGAACAAAACAAAAAATGAGTGTCGAGGAATAATATTTTCCACTCCAAAGATATATATATATCAACTTTCCTTGAATAATGATGCATGACTAAGGAAAAGAAAACTAATTAAATCAAGACTAGAAGAAGAATCCACACAGTAAGCACGGTGCATACTGTTGAACCCTCTGATAATGGTCCACACAAGTATTGCTGTGATTTAAATATGAAAGCAATTACTGGTTAGAAGGCACAAAAGTGAAACATTTACAAGCTTTCAGATACAACCACAACACAAACAAAGCCCATTGGTATTGTAATCAATGTATTCAGTTGATTCAGTACTAGTACAATTTGTCCCCATTTCCAGAGTGTACAACATATTGTCCTGGTTTAAGCAGTCAAGACATCCATTAAATAATAAATTCATAAGGTTTTGATATGACATTGAAAAAAAAAAAATTCAAAATCATTGCAGAAACAAAGAAAATGTTGAAAGTCATAATCCAATTCTGAAAGAAAATGCAGAATATCAAGTATAACAATAGCAATTTGCAAAGTCATGTGCATAAAATAGCTGCTTCAGGAATTAATGTTTCATGAAATATAAAATCCAACAGTAATGGAACAACCAAGCACCTTCAACATTTCTTCAAACCTAGCTTCTAGTGAGAGGCGAATACACAAGTGGATTGTTGTTTATATCGTGAAAGAATATCTTAGCAGGGTACATTGCTACTAGTTTTGTCAACTTGAATGACCAACTAACAAATGTATAAACTACGTCTCTTAGAGGTTATTGAGTTAGCTACATTTGTAATAATCTTAGAGAATATGATTTGTAAGCTTTGACTTGGTTTAATTAGCATTTTAATTTTGTTGTAGACAACCCCACATAATGGAATAAACTCATGTTTTTGTCATAGAATAAGGCAACCTCCTATTAAACAAGGGTATGTAAGGAGGAACCTCATTAGGAGTTAAAGGGGAAAAGATGTGTAACTGTCATTTTCAGTAGTTAGTTAGGAAGGAAACTATCAATAGGAGAATATTGTTGAGAGAAGGCAGTCAGTTAATTGAGAGTTGTTAGGGAGGATCCAGGCTCCTCTCGAACTACCAGGGTGTTCAGATGTACAGATATTCATTCATTCAAGAGATGGATTCATCCTTTCTTCAATAAAAGTCTACATGGTATCACGAGCTCCCGATCTTGGGGACCTTGTTTCCGCATAAACCTTGCCGCCTTCACTGCGTCACCCTTGACTGCCTTAATTGTAGTTTCTTGGCATTGTCATTGTGCTTAGCTTCTTTGGCCGTCACACGTTCGTCACTGTTCGTTCACCCCATTAGGAACTGTACACCACCGTTGACCGTCGTCCGCCGCTGCAATCACTCCAGTGATCACACAGAAAGGAGCGCCTCTTCAAGTGCAACCAAACTCCAGCCCAAGCGCCCACACGCGCCGCCGTACTTTCCCAGATTGTAGATTGGAACCTGCTCTTTCTGTTTTGGGGTCTATTCTCCGATCCGAGCACCTTTGTTCGTGGGTCATTTGAATCCCGCATGTTTTTTGCTCGTTTTTCAGCTTTTTTGCAGTTGTTACTGAATTCCAGATTTGGTGTTCGTTTTCTGGTCATTTGCTTTGCTCCTATTGTTGTGTTCCCTCTTGGTTGTTCGTCAGAACCTCTTGGTTTATTTTTTGGACACTCCCAGCATGTGGGTCCCATTTTTTAGCTGTGTTCGAGGGACCCTTTGTTGCTATTTGAAGGCTATTTCTGTTCACTTGAGCAAGACATTGTTGTGGTTATCCTTCACTATGTTGAACCATAATACTGCAGCTATTTCAGCCTTGAGTTCCCTAAATGTTACCGATACCATGCCTGAAGATGCTTGGATACTTTATTTTGGTGCTACCGATCATATGACTCCGTGTTCCGGCTACTTCTCCTCCTACTCTGCATTGTCTGGAAAGCAACATGTTACTGTTGCTAATGGGTCACGTGTCCCTATTATTGGATGTGGAAACATTCAACTTCAACCATCCCTACACTTGAATAATGCCCCACATGTTCCTAAACTCTATAACAATCTTGTTTCTATACACAAACTTACACAGGACCTAATGTGCAGTATAAGAGTTTTATTACAGCGGTTGACTCTGTGAGAATCTCAGCATATGTTCAAGAGGCACTCATGGATGAGGATTGGGTCCAAGCTAAGAATGAGAAGATGAAAGCACTTGAACAGAATGGAACTTGGGAGATTGTTGAGAGACCAAGGAACAAGAAACTCATTGGTTGTAGTGGATGTATATGGTCAAGCACAAGTCAGATGGCACTCTTGATCGATACAAGGCAAGATTATGGCAAAAGGGTACACTCAGACCTATGGCATCGATTATGAGGAGACATTTGCTCCATTAGCAAAGATGAACACAGTTCATATTCTACTTTCACTTGCTGCCCACTCTTAATGGGAACTACACCAGTTTGATGTCAAAAACGCTTTCTTGCATGGTCACTTGGAGGAGGTGTACATGGAGATTCCCCCAAGATTTGGTCCTACAAGTGGAACGAACGTGGTTTGCAAATTGAGGAAGGCTCTATATGGGCTAAAACAGATGCTCCGAGCTTGGTTTGGATGGTTCTCAAAGGCAATGGTGGGCTGATAACTATTAGAGATAAGAGTTAGTTATGCTTTTATAACATTAAATCATGTGAATCTAAGAGTAATTTAGAGTATTTAGTTGGTAGAAATTTGTAAATAAGGTGTTTTACTATGCTTGAAGCTGTTTTGAGGCACCTTGGTGCCTTTGTGAGTATTTTGATGTGTTTTAAGGTTGTGCAGGATTTTAGTGAAAAAGGTCCAATGCCAAGTCTAGTGCCATGGCATCAGACCCTGATGTTAGCAGCTACTGGAAAGAATGCAGCAGCGTGCTTTAATGACCCAATATGAGCTGGCAGTTTGGTTTGTGTCCTTTAGTGTAAGGCATAGGCGCCCTCAGCTGGTCCCCACTGCAAAAGCATGCGCTTTCTCTCTCTCAGCAAAAGGACAAACCTTTATTTTTTTAGGCCAAAAAGGAATATCTTTCCCATAGTACAACATTGTTCAGCCCATTTGGAGAGAGGCTATAAAAGCAAAATGACCTAATCAGAGGAGGCAAGCTGGTACAGTCGAAATCCCTAGGACAGAATCTGTCCCCCTGCTAGGAACAGCCGCAACTCCCCTTCTTCTTCCTCAAATCACCATTAACAAATGCCTAAAGCTATTTTCATGGAGGGAATGTACTCGAGCTCGTGTTGTTAATCGCGGATCGCAGAAAATAGCGGTGACCCAAAAATCTGCTATGTGAAGTAGCGGATCGCGTAGCGGGCAAATAGCGAAAGTCAAATAGCGGGAGAAATAAATAAAATTATATGTAAAAAAGTGACATAATATTTAACTCAAAAAGCAATTGTTCTAAACAAAATCTGAAATGACATAATAAAATTAACTCAAAAGATTGAATACCCAATTGTTCAAAATAAAATACTCTAAAGCTCAAAGAAACATAAAATTAACTCAAAACAGTGAACATAAAAGACAAAAAGCTATTCATTATCCTCCCTTTTGGCTTCTCCAATATAATCATCATTGTCATTGTCAGATAGTGAGGCATATCCTTGACTTCTTATGAATCCTCAAAATCTAGTGGAAGGGTTTACATATAGGAGTGGAAGAATTAATCCTTGATCGTTGGGTAGTGATGCGGTTTGATATACTTTGATTGATCCTTGATTTTTACTGTTTTCAAAGAGTCCATGCGGTGCACATGATGCCTCTTTGGTTTTCTTTTCAAAAAAACTGCCTATTGCACTCATCACGTGTGGTATTTGAGGTTTTAAAAGAGTCAACCGAATCTTGTGCCGACTCTTGATTTTAAGAAACAAAAGCGAACAACCACTAAATTCCGTTATGCGCAATGGAATGTATGGCGGATAAGCGGCATAGCGGCGCTATAAGCGGTGGTAGCGAAATCCCAATAGCGTAGCGGTTTTTATAGCGGAGAAGCCAAAATCCGCTACGCAATAGCACTATAGCAGCTGCTATGCCGCTATTTGATAACACTGACTCGAGCAACAGCTGATTTATCAGTTCCAGCAGGACATTGTTGGAGTAGGAGGATCTCTCATCTTGACAAAGCTGGCAGTGAATTTTACTTACTGTTTTATCAGTCTCTCTGTAAAAGTTCTAACTCTAGCTTAAGTGCCATGGATTTGGTTTACAGACATGTTTCTATTGTTTTGTTTTTAAGCTCATTATGAGCTAATTTTCTTAAGTTACGACGAAGTGAAATTGTATTTGAACCTTGTTGGTTTATGTCTTTCAGTTTTACCTAAGCACTTTTAACTCATACGAATTTATTTCCTACTTGCTTGATTTAAGCTTGATCACCTTAGGTTAAGTACTTGTGTGTTAAGTGCTGAAAGGGTTTAACATGTTGAATTCATGGGTTAATGTGAAAAGAATTAATTAAAGGACACTTTGATTAATCTTGATTAAGCTAGACATCGTAAAAATCAGTTTCACAGAGTGCTCTGGGCCACATTATTAGTCGAGGGTGAACATAATGGGGCTTAAACATAAGGTACCCTTTACTTAACCCTGTAGAAAGTGACTAAAAACCACACACATTAGTGCTCTGCGCTCAGGTGCCACGGCACTTACTGATAGCACTGAGTCAACTTGGTGATAATATGATGGATCTAAATTCCTAGCTGCTTTACTTCAAATTTTCACTCAATTACTTGTTTGTTATTGTTCTGTTTACTCATTACTTGCACAAAACCTTGATGTTTAATTTCTGTTTTCATTATTTACTCACTAACTTACTTGCTAATGGAAAAACTTGTGAAAGAACTTAATCAATCCTCGTGGAAACGATCTCACTTACACTTTATTACTTGTTGACTCTGTATACTTGCACACATTGAGTTTTCAACCAACAAGGGCCTTGGCTATAATCAAAGTCAAGGAGGTCATACACTTTTCTTCTAACATCCACAAGGAGGAAAACTGACAGTATTTCTTGTTTATGTTGATGATATTATTATTACAGGAGATGATTTGGTTGAGACAAGTGTTCAAAGAAAAGATTAGCTGCAGAATTTGAGATGAAGGACCTTGGGAAACTCAAGTATTTCCTAGGGATTGAGGTGGCCTACTCCAAGCAATGCATCTTTATTTCTCAAAGGAAATATGCTCTTGACCTTTTGAAGGAAACAGGAAAGCTTGGATGTAAACCCGCAAGCGTTTCCATTTAGCAAAATCACAGAATGAGCACTGAAAAGGGAAGTGCTAAGGTTGACAAAGTCCAATATCAAAGACTAGTGGGGAATTTGATCTACTTAGCCCACACTAGACCATAATTGGCATATGCGGTTAGTGTTGTGAGTCAGATCATGCATGATCCAAGTGCGAGACACTTACAAGCTGTAGATCGTGTCCTATAATATCTCAAAGCCACTTCGGGGAGAGGACTCTTGTTCAAGAGAGGTAGAAACCTGACTATGGAGGCTTATGCTGATGCAGATTATGCAGGTTCAATGAGTGACAGAACATCCACCTCAGGCTATTACACATTCTTGTGTGGGAACCTTGTTACCTGGAGAAGTAAAAAGCAAAGTGTCGTAGCTTGATCAAGTGTTGAGACAGAGTTTAGAGCTATAGCACAAGGGATCTATGAGTTATTGTGGATGAAGACTGTGCTAGATGACTTGAAGATAAAGTATGAAGGTCCTATGAAGTTGTTTTGTGACAACAAATCGGCTATTAGTATTGTTCATAATCCTATTCAACACGATAAGACAAAACACATTGAGATAGACCGACACTTTATCAAGGAGAAGCTAGATAGTGGATTGATAGCAATGGCTTACATTCCTTCTGGGCACCAACTGGCTAATGTGTTAACAAAGGGCTTGCCAACGGAACGATTCAGTCAACTTACTTGCAAGCTGGGAATGATAGATATCCATTCACCAGCTTGAGGGGGAATGTTGTAGATAATTGTTGTAATTAGTAGAAATTAGTTTGTATTAGTTGTAACAGGCTCATTAGTCCGGCCCATTTAGTTAGTACTTAGCTTATAAATACAAATTAGCGCTTGTACTCTTTACACAATTGAAATATTATCCAGAAAAACTTTTCTACACCAGTTCTATCAGATGTAGCTTGGAGTACCTCGGCCACATCATTTCTGGGCAAGGAGTAGCAACTGATCCCAAGAAATTAGAAGCGATATGGTTGTGGCCGATACCAAAAGATGTTAAAGGGAATGCGTCGGTTTTTGGGGCTTACTGGATACTATCAAAGATTCGTTTGAGGGTATGCAAAAATATCTTAACATTTGAATGCTCTAATTAAGAAGGATGCTTTCAAGTGGAATGAAAATGCTCAGAAGGCTTTTGAGGAATTGAAGGTTGTTATTCTTGCCTTTGCTGATGCTTGAGCACTTTGGGTTAGGGTAGTACTTCTACAAGAAGAAGAGGCCCTTGCTTTCTAGAGTAATTTGTATTAGTTGTACCAGGCCCATTTAGTTAATACTTAGCTTATAAATACAGATTAGCGCTTGTACTCTTTACACAATTGAAATATTAGCCAGAAAAACTTTTCTACACCAGTTCTATCAAATGTAGCTTGGAGTACCTCGGCCACATCATTTCAAGGCAAGGAGTAGCAACGGATCCCGAGAAATTAGAAGCGATATGGTTGTGGCCGATACCAAAAGATGTTAAAGGGAATGCGTCGGTTTTTGGGGCTTACTGGATACTATCAGAGATTCGTTTGAGGGTATGGAAAAATATCTTAATATTTGAATGCTCTACTTAAGAAGGATACTTTCAAGTGGAATGAAAATGCTCAGAAGGCTTTTGAGGAATTGAAGGTTGTTATTCTTGCCTTTGCTGTGTTAAGCGGTACCTAATGCTTGAACAATCGAGTTAAAGCGATTTCTACAAGAAGAGAGGCGCCTTGTGACATTCTGAATTTTAAACAATATTAGAAGAAAAATTAAATTAATAATTAGGTGATAAACGAGTGTAAAACAAACCTTAACTAGAATTAAATTGGGCTTAAGTATGACTCATAAGAGGCTTAGAATACCCTAAAAAGGTGTAGGAAAAACTTTAGAGTACAAAGAAAACGAGTACTCTCTAGAATACGTTCATCGCGACGCGATAGTATAGGTCATCGCGACGCGATGCATGCTGGTGGATAAGTCGGTGCAAGAGAGAAAATGAACCTTCCAGAAAAGGGTCCATCACGACGCGACGGCCTTTCAGTGTATGGCCATCGCGATGCGATCCACTCGCGATCAAAGGCGGTGGTGAGAGAATGAGCTCTCCATTTCGCTTATAAATAGGCCCTAACCCCTCCATTCTTCTCACCTTCTTCCTAAGGATCCTTTGGGGGGTGTGAGGAGGAGCTTCGGAGGCGTGACAGGGACGCGGGAACGGGACGCGAGCTACAGCAGTCTTCTAAGCCAGGTAAGGGAGAAGATACCTTAATCTCTAGGGAAAATAGGTAGTAGAGTAGTACTATTAGCATAAGTAGGGGACCTTAACCCGACTAGGGGTTGATAATAACAACACCTCAGGAGAGGGGTTGTGGTATGCGGTGGCTAAGGATAGTCACCGTAGACCTATCAACCAACATAGGTTATGTTGTATAAGATTAAGAGATGGTCGCTTATGCGACGCTAGGAATAATTTATACTGATAAATTATAATTTTTGGTATTCTGATTGATATTTGATATTTATGTACTGATTGTATGTGATATATATGAGTTTGAGGTATGAGTCAAGGGTGCCGCTCTCTAGTTAGAGGTTTGCGAATCCCTAGACAGTAATAGAAAGTATTACTGTCGATTACTACTGTTTGTCGATGGTGATAAGCCAGGGTCGGTGTGCGAGGTTGGTGTATCTGAGGTATCGACGGGATGGTAATGAGATCAGTCGGTGGCCTTGAGGGTGTGTACTAGGCCAAGACCTTGACGGTGTGTACTCGGTCTTTCCGACGAGGCTCTCCATGTCTATGGTACCAAAACTACGGACTGGTTTGGGGGTAGTCGGTAACCTTGAGGGTGTGTACTCGGTTCTCTGGACGAGTTTCCAGGACTCCACGTCTGACGGGTAGACAATCTTGGTCATTCCTGTATAGGGAATGTCGTCCTAGTGCATGGGACGGTACCTTACTCCGGCAATCGGATATGGTAGTATGGGATGTCGTAACCGATAGTCAGAGATGGTAGCGTAACAGGATATGTTCCCCGGACAACCAACTCATGTCTCTTTCTGTGCCCTACGATCAGTAATTGGTCTAGGGAGTAGGGCCGGTGATCAGCCCGAAAGAATCATGACACTTGTTAGTCTGTGCTATTAGAGTTTGATGTGGTCAGTGATTGTGAGGTCGAGTTGTCAGAACAAAGTGTACTCTAGTCTGTGAGTGTGATATTTATGATGTCAATCACGATGTGAGGTATGTTGTGCTGAACATGATAACAGGAATTCTACTATGCTATTTTCCTGTTTGATACTGATTAATGGATATCTTACCCCTGTGCTTTTCTTGTATATTTCTATTATATGATAAATAGCAGATGGACAAGAACAACCTGTAGGTTGGGGAGTCTATGGAAGAATTGATTAAAGGCAGAGAAGGGATACTCATGTCACGGCCAGTGTGTCTTTTGATCACCCTTGTGGGTGTAGAGTCTGTATTTGAACTTATACATGTAATATGTTTTATATACTTTAATAAATAAAATGTGTAATTGTTTTAAGTGTGGACTACTAATATATAGAATATGTAAAGGGATACCCTGTCTCGGCGGGGTGTTACAACCCTTGCTTTCTAAAGTAAAGCCTTCTCTGAAAGAGGAAATTGAAGTCGATCTCTGAGAGAGATCTTAGTTGTTAAAAAATGGAGACATTATCTCCTAGGAGGGTGCTTCATTATAAGGACAGATCAAATGAGCTTGAAGTTTCTCAATGAACAGAGGTTGTTGAGTGAAGATCTATTCAAATGGGCCGCTTAACTCATTGGATATGACTTTGATATACAATACAGGACTGACAAGCAGAATGTGTTAGCTAATGACCTTTCTAGGAAGTTTTCATTTGCTGCCATTTATGTGGTACAAGGAGAAGTGTGGCCACAATGGGATTCAGAATTGGTTCAGGACCTGCACCCCCACAAAATCTATCAAAATTTGCTAACAAAGAGTTCTGATCATCCGGTATTTAACTTACATAAAGGAAAATTGTAGTACAAGGGTAGATTGGTACTCCAATAAGTCTTACAGAATTCCAATTCTCTGAAAGGAGTTGCATGATTCTCCTTTAGGTGGTCACTCTGGTTTCTTTAGGACTTACAAGAATGTAGCTATTGTATTATATTGGCAAGGCATGAAGAATGACATTAAGAACCATGTAGCTGGGTGTGAGGTTTGTCAAAGGAATAAGGCAAGCATGCTAGCTCCAATAGGGCTTCTGCAACCTTTACCAGTTCATACATGTGTGCGGGTTAAATTTCCATGGACTTTATTGGAGGATTACCAAATTCTCATGGCAAAGACTGGTGGTAGATCGACTAACCAAATTTGCTCATATTTTCACTTTAGCTCACCCTTTTTCAGCCAAGGAGGTAACAAAATTTTTTATCATGGAAGTAGTTCAATTGCATGGCTTCCCATCCACTATTGTTTCCGATCGAGACCAACTCTTTGTGAGTCACTTTGGACGGAATAATACAAAAGAGCTGGAACTCAACTTCGCATGAGCACCGCTTACCATCCTCAAACAGATGGTCAAACTGAAGTAACGAATCGCTGCCTAGAGGCTTATTTGAGATGTGTGACAAGTAAGAAACCTAAATAGTGGCCTTTACACTAAGCTTAGGCTGAATTCTAGTTCAACACCAACTATAAGGTTTCCGCTAAGATGACCCCATTTCACACCCTATGTGGACAAGATCCTCCCTTATTATTGAAGGGCACAACCATACCTTTTAAGCTTGAAGATGTTAATAAGCTAACCGAATAGAGGGATGAATTGCTAAGGGAATTAAGGGCCATTTTGTAGAAAGCGCAGGATCAGATGAGACGTTATGCCAGTAGCCATAGAAGGGAGATAAATTTTCAAAAAGGTGATTGGGTCTTCTTGAAGCTGCATCCCTATAAAATGGGGTCTTTAGCTAAGAGGTCTAATAAGAAGTTGAGTCCTAGACTCTATGGCCCTTACAAAGTACAGCAGAAGAAAGGAGAGGTAGCATACAAGTTAGAGTTGCCAGCTGACAGCAGAATTCACCTGGTATTCCACATTTCGCTACTGAAAAAAGTTGTTAGTCAGTCCCAATCAGCAACCACAGCCATTGCCAGCAGCTTTGACAAAGGATCCTGAACTTCAGGTGTTTCCAGAACAGATGCCGAATACAAGATAAGTGGCAACACCTGCCACTGCGTGAGAATAGTTGGGAACTTGCATCAGAAATTCAGCTAGCATTTCCACAATTCCACTTTTGAGGACAAGATCCCACTTGAAGGGGGTATTGATAGAATAGGGCAACCTCCTACTAGACAAGTGTATGTAAGGAGGAAACCGAATAAGAGTTAGAGGGGAAAAGATTTGTGACTGTCATTTTCAGTAGTTAGTTAAAAGGAAGTCAGTCAGGAAGGAGATTATTAAAATACTGTAGACAGAAGGAAGTCAGTTAATCGAGAGTTGTTAGGGAGGATCCAGGCTCCTCAAACTGCCTGGGTGTTCAGATGTACGAATATTCCTTCATTCAAGGGAGGGATTCATCCTTTCTTCAATAAAAAGTCTTCCTTTTTCCTTAATTCTGATCCCAGTTCTACTATTTTGCTAATATTTTTCACAGTTATATATAATACTGAGATGTACAATGATACAAGCATACATTTTACATATTTACGTAGATTAAGATACTCACTCAGATGCTTTTCTAGTTCTTCAATACCATAAAAGATTACAACTATTGAACCAACATAAGCTTCAAATTAGAAAAGCAATCCACATTAGTTGAAGATTCTTATTAAAGACAGAAAAACATCAAACTTGAATGTAATTGCTGAGAGAGATTAAAGCATGTATCATCCCAAAGAGTCCTAAATACAAACATGATAATGTGCCTAAAAAATTTATACTACTTTCCTAAATTACTAGCCAAAAGTAGTGCTAAATAACGCAAACTATGACCAAGTACAGAAGATTCCTTCCTTGGGCCAGATGCCATATTACTCCCTTCAACAAATCTAAAGCAGTAAGGAAGCTTTTTTACCTTGACTTTAACATGTATAACTGCATACAATTCCCTAAGTGCTTTGTATGTCATGCACTAGAGGACAGAATAATAATATGCGAAAGAGCATATAACATTTAAGCTAATTACGAATGTGAGCAAAATGAAAGGAAGGACAAAAGGAAAGACCTGCTTGCCTTTAACAATAAAAAAGTGCATGTGATAATTAAGAATACAATGGAAATATAGAATGAAAACTTTAAGTACCAGACCTTGTACTTTGCAGCTAAAACATTTTTCACAACAACAAAGTTCAAATCCAGCGATGCTTTAGTGTGCAGAGCTCCCCCCATTTCAGTAACTAATTCTTCTATCTTAACCTGCAGGGTAACATACATTAATACTGTCAGTTGAGAGCAAAACTAACAAGGGAGGAGTGAAGGACAAGACACGAAGAGAAAATAATGAAAACTGTTGTGCCTTGACCCCAATGGTAATAAAATTTTAATCAAAATTAAGAATGTCAAACAATGGAGAGAACAAAAACAATGAAATTTCATCCGTTAAATGGAAAGTAATTGTTTATCTTATTAAAGAAGGAATTTTATAACTGAATTGAAATTAGAATATTTCTCCTAGAAATAAATATTTATTCATCTTTTTCCTATGTCCTTTTCTTTTCATCATCAAGAAGAGAGTATGTAATCAAGAGAGAACCAGCAAGCACTTCACTACAAAGCTGACAAAGAAATTGAGCATGAAAGGGTACTTGTCAACCTTATGGGGGAGAACAAACGAAAAATTAATATACCACAGCAACCTTCTGTTGGTAAAATAAAAATATAGGAACATGCAAACATGGACAAACAACCACAATACCTTCTCGTCCGTATCAAAGCCCGAGGCAAGTACTTTGACACCCTCCATAGCAAGGCAACAAGTGAAGCCTTGTTTTGGCAGAGGCCTTCGTTCTTTGGCACACGAAAGAACACATCTAGGACCTATGGCATAATAAATGAAACAAAAATGAGGAAGAACATGTATTTCACCTTCCACTATGGAAACCAACACAACGTATATATAGTGTTGGTGTGTGTAGACCATCACTGAATGCTTAAACCTTATCAAATTCCAAAATTGAAACCTCATCTCTCTAATTGTCTAGTCTAACACAAACATCAAATACTGTTTCAACAATCAATTACATTTCTATTTCATAGCATCAACTGAAAAATGGAAAATTAAATATCTAACAAAAAAGCAGAGACAACACATACCGAGCATTTTACAGCCCTTTGACTTAAGATCCTCAAATTTCTCCTGCAAAACGGAGAAAGAAATCACAGAAAAAATTTATAAAAAAATACAAAAATAAAAGGCAAATATATGAGAGTGGAATTGAGGAATTACGTGTTTACTGCAAGAAATGATGTGGTAATCGTTGGGGCCATTGCGGGAAGGATCGCAGCAAAGGTGGATTTGGGCGCCGTTATCTTTGACGGCGTCGTGAAGCGCGTCGAAGACTTCCGGCGGCACCAAGTTTCGCGACATGAACACGTTTGCGCCTTGAAATGCCTTTGTCTTCAACATCTTCTTCTTCGATTTCTCTCTCTCTCTCTCTCTCTCTCTCTCTCTGTGTCGAGTTTAGGCACTTGTTGTTGTTGTTAGTGGTGGTGGTGGTGTGATTCCTTCCTTTGGGAATGGAATTGATTTTTGGTAGAGGAAGAGGAGCGAAGTGAAGATGAAAATGGTTCGGTGAGAGAGATTTTTATTTGTTTTGAAGCGCCGAGACCAAAAATGAGGGTAAGCGAAGCCAACAACGCGGGAAACTGAGTTCTGATCACTGGTTCAGATTTTGGACGTAGAGTAGAGGCGCGTTGTGCTCTGATGCGGCTCTAATACTCTATTTGATTGCAAAGGAAACCGAAAGGAAAGTGAAAAAATAGAAAATGAGATTATTTTATAGTTGTTTGATTGAAGAGAAAGTTGAAGGAAAGGAAGGTAAAAGTTTTTTCTTTTTTCCTTATTTGGTTAAGTAAAAATTGATAGGAAAGAAAGATGTATATTTATGAAAAGACATAAATGCTCTCAAGAGAAAATGAAATATGATAAAAAATACTTGCACCGTTCCAATTATCCATTAGGCTAAAAGTTGGATTAGGTCTCCACAACAATGATCCAGAGTGTGCCTCCCACCTCTCAGGTCTGGTGAGCGGAGGTGGGGGTGGGTACCTGCAAAGGCACTCCAACACTCAAGTCAGTATGTGTCTTAGCCTATGGCTAAAGAATAGGAAAATAGCATACATTTGAGTGAAGATGTGGGTCTCTTTACATAGAGTCGCCTTGTGTGCGTCAGGAAAATTATGTCCTCGTTTCGAGGTAACACCTCGGATTTTCCCAGTTATGTGTATCGGGATGGATTCCTCATGTTGTTGGGTAACCCATCTCTTTTGGATACCGCCAATGGTTTCTCATGCACCTCTTTTGTCAGTCTCTACTCCTGATCTAGCGAGATCTCTACTTGTAGGAATCGCATCTAAATCTATTTTGGCGTATACCTGCTGGTTATCTTGTAATGATGACCTTTCTTACGTGACTTGGGCCTATTTCACAACCCACGATGTGATACGACTCTTCAGTCAGATCACTAATGTATGTTGGCATCCCGGGCCGTGAGACAAGCCCGGATTAATTGCCCCTAATTTTGGCGTCGAGTCGAGGTTAGTTTGCTTCTATGAAGGATCGGTGTCGAGAGGTTTCTTCTCTTAAAGGCCGGGTACCGAGACGTTCCTTCAGCACCTCGGTCTCTTGACTCTGGCAGTCTTATTGTCGCCCACTCTTATGAATGGGCTAATCAACGTCCCAAGGTAATGGTGATGAGGGACTTCTGTAAGCGTGATTTTTTATGCCTTAGTTATGACATTAATAATTTGTTTCCACGTTACCCGTGTTTGAATGGTCTTGCTTGAGGCATGGTTTTCCTATAAATAGGCCTCTCACGTCGTCGTATTTTCATCATCTCTTCACATGCTTTTCTATTTCGAAGTGATGAAACTTTCTGTTGTTACTGAGTGCTTAGATGAACCTGATGGCTTCGTCCGCCTGGTTCATCCGACATTCAGTGGTAAAGTTGATTAGGAAAGACATAAATGCTCTCAAGAGAAAACAGAATATTATAAAAAATACTTGCACCATTCCAATTCTCCATTGGCTAAAGTTAGATTAGGTCTCCACAACAATGATCCAGAATGTTCCTCCCACCTCTCAGGTCCGGTGAGCGAAGTGGGGGCGAAAGTGGGGGTGGGTACCTGCAAAGGCACTTCAACGCTCAAGTCAGTTTGTGTCTTAGCATGTGGCTAAAGAATAGGAAAATAGCATACATTTGCATGAAGTGTGGGTCTCTTCATATAGTGAGTTTGAGCTTGCCATGTTGTGTGTTGATTGCTTGGTGATTGTTATTTGTTGTTGAGTGTAATATGTGCTAGTATTACTGTGTAAACGATGTACTGTTTGGCCTCTGTTGGAACTATGTCATTGTCTTTCTACTTGTGTTAATCTGTATACATGATTAATGCGCTAGTGAATTAAATTGAGTTGCGATTAATTGAGGCGAGAGAATTAACGCCATGAGGAAATATGTCAACGCGTTTCCAAAGGTTGCTTAGAGATTTTCATATAAAGAGTAAAGAGTTCTCTTAAAATGAATCGAGAAGCGATTAGAAACGGTTTTTCGAACTTAAAATCAATTTATGGACTAAACCACGAATTTCACAAGAAAAGAGATTTTTTTATTTTTCTAAAGCAATGAAATTTTACCAGATAAAGGAATTTCGAAAAAGGGTTTTTCGCCTAAGGGATTCCAATGGCCCAAGTCATCTAAAAGAATTTCCAAACAAAGCTTTCAAAGAAAAAGGGATTTCAAAGAGGTTTTCAAAAGGAATTTTCAAAAGATGGTGTCGAAGGAAGTTTTCAAGGGAGATTTTCACAAGAAAGTTTATTTAGAAGGAGGAGAGGTATCGAGTGAGCACACGGTGACGGATTAAGATCTCGGGCACTCTTAAGGAGTGAACCCATGAATTTGAGGGGATGGAGTTGTTTGTACTAACCATGGAGCATCATTTACTCGGACTGGAGACCAGCTATGGGTCCCGGTGTCGAGTAATCGTCCATTGAGCCCTAACTCAAGGTGCGATTACGGGCCTGGGTTTAATAAAGGGTAAAGGGCAGCGTAACTGGGCGTATTCTTGGCCAGTGTTATGGGTCCGACGGTGAAATCTGGTACGAAAACCTGCTATGGGTGTGATTTAGACCAATAAATTGAGACACCAGCTAGAGGTGTGAACACCAACTATGGGTGTGATTACGCGGCAAACCCGGGCATAACGCATTGGCATGCACACTAATTATGTTGAGATTTATTTGTGAAATGTTCGATTATGAGTGCCTCACATGTTGATTGATGTAACATCCCAATTTTTAAGAAAAAATATTTTAGCGATATAATCTCAAATACTTGAAGGTAAATCCTAGAGATTGATCACCTCAATAATTTACTGAGAGTACTAGGAACTATTTTGGCTTATTTTGAATAATTTATTTATTATAAATAATTATTATTCGTGATGTCAATTCAAATTAATAGACAGCGTAAAAGTATGTTGCTTTTAAGGTGAATTCATCGATGGTACTTAGTATATAAGTTTCTGTTTGACGCGGTAACGCATATTTTTATTGAGTAAGAAAATGATTGAATTAAATCAAGAACAAATTCAATTTGAGAATTAATATTTTATATTAATTCATGGTTCAAATATCGTCGAAAAACTCTCTCGAAGTTTCGTCGTATTTTGAATCGCCGGGTAATTTTTTTATCCGCATTAAAATTTAAAACGAATTCCGATTTTGATGAAAATCGAATCATAACTTGTTGTGATTACGTTTGAGTGTTTTAGATTATTTTTATTATTTATGATAATTATTATCATGCGGTGAATTAATTTCTCGGTAAATTAATTTCCGCGATTTAATCGGCAAAAGAATTAATCGGTAACGCGATTACTCGACGCCGTATTTTTTTTAGTACCCTTAATACTCTAGGATTATGGGGTAATCATGAGAGATGAGAGATTAGATGAGTTAGACTTATTGATGAGATTAACATCTTGCTTTAAAGTGTCTAGGTGTCAAGCTTTTGGTAGTTTATTAGATGGTGCTTATCCTAAACTTTTCCTAATCAAATGTGAGCCAAGTAAATTCCTTTTATTAAAATTTATTTTTCTTCCATTCTCTTAGAAGCAGCGTGATCCCCTTCCCTTCTCTCAATAATTCTTTTTTTTTTTTTTACTTTTCTCCTAATTATGTCTAGGTGTGGGTAAAAAGGAAAACAACTTGATTCCTCCCCCATTTTTTTTTCTATCTCCCGTCAGTGGCTCCCTCTCACCTATCCCATTTCATCTTTTTCTTATTTCCTTCCCTTTATTTTGTTCAGGCCAGAGCCCCTCCCCTTCATCTATCTCATCATTTTATTCTTCTTCTAAGTTTTGTGTGAGAAAAGAAAAGAAAGCCAAGTCCCATTTCCTCTCCTTTTTCCCTTCTCAGCCGTGACCTCCCCCATTTCTCACTTTCACCCTTCATTTTCATTCTTCCAACTTGTTCTTGACAGAGAAACACAAAGGTGCTCCCATGGCTTCCATCCATCATCTTCTTGGCATGAATCCACTTCCTTTCTTCAACCTTGCTTGCTTCTAGCTTCATCTACTACTTGATCACCTCTTCCCAACCTTGTAAGTGAGGAGAAAATCAACTCTTTCCCTCCCCAAATATTCAGCCCAAAACTGTGGGCTATATATATATATAGGATTGATTTTTCTTGTTCATTTCTTGTTTTAATGCTTTATTATTTGATGGCCTCCTTGTTGTAGAAATTGGCCATTTGTTTGATTTTTAATATAGAATCTAGTTGTGACTTATGTTTTTGTATTTTTGATATAAGTGAATGAAATATGGGGAATGGTTGATAGGAATTTCATGGTTTTGGTGGTAGTGAAAAAAGGGAACAGATTGAGAAAACCTCAATTAAAGAAAAGAACAAAAAATGCAAGGAATAATCAAAGGTGAAGAAGATGGATGAATGGGAGGCAGGGGCGCCACCTTAGTCTAATCCAAGACAAGGATAAGCCTATGAATGTGAGGATCACCACAAGAAGAGAGTTACTTGATAAGATCAATAAAACTGGTCCAATCCAGAACCAAAGAGTATGAACTCAATTCTTGCTGAAATCTTTGTTGCCCTTCTAATGAGGCTTGCGCTCCCTATATGTAATGAGGGATGCTCTTGCAGTTACAAAAAAAAGAAGAGACAAAGTCTTTTACAAGGAATCCTAGGCTAACATAATTAGTGTAATAAAAGGAAATTACAAACAAAGTATTTGTTGCTGTCTCATAGTCTAAGTGGCGCCAATGAAAGGTAAGGGGACAGCTTCACATTTGTTGATTGCTCTTCATGACTAGATAGGTTTCACAACCACACATTGAATACAATTAAATGGGTGGTTGTTACGCTTTTATTGTGCTGTTGGAGCATTATCTCTTTGTCTTGTGTAACTCCTTTTTGCCTTGATTGCTTTGAATTCCTTTGTCTTTCTTTGGCAGCAAGATTATTGACTCATTCAAACTACACAAAGAATTGTTGCAGTTACATTGTTTTTGTTTCTTTGGAGTGTTGTCCTTTAATTCCACATTATTTTGAGGTTGTGATCTAGGAGACTCTTGCTTTCTGAAGGAAAACTGCATTCAGACATAATCAAATGCAAATTAGCACTCATATAAGCAACCATAAGCTATAAAGCAATAATTGATATCATCCTGAAAGATTCAAAGAAGCCCATACCCACGAGCCAAATTAAATAAAATGATATCTCAGAGAAGCATTCACTTATGCCCAAATGCTTCAAAATTGTCTCAATGAAAAACATATTGGCATCACTCACAATCCTCAAATCACACCTGAGTATATTATTACCCCATCATATATATGGAGTTTTGGATGCTCATTGTTTGTGGACAAGCGAGAACAAAGCAAATCAGATTGATTTATTCTTTTTGTGATTTTTTGCGCCTAACCATGTTTGCATGTGAGGTTGAGTGAGAAAGGGAAAAAAAAGAAAAGAACAAAGAGAGAGAGAGAGAGAGAGAGACACTCCTATGAATAAGACATGCATGAATCTCTTACACTTACATCAGTATTTTTGCAACACGACCGGCAAAACTTTTAAAAAATTGAAACAGGAAAGTTATTACACACATTTTGATCATCATAATGACACTTATTATATTATTTTCAACAATTTCTCAACAAACATCTATACAGTGAAATTTGAAGTCATCATTGTGCAAAATTTTTTACATTGTCGCTTAATTAAAATGGATATAATAAGAAAAAAATGGATTATTAGCCATCTTATGTATAACTTCAGCTAGAAGCATTACCTGGAGCTGGAAGAGTTGATCCAAAGACCATGACCTTCCTTATCTTGATTAACACTTGATCTTCCCTGCTTAATGGATTGATCAGACCTTCTTGAAGAGTTGATGTCGAACATAAAGTCATCAGAATTATCTCCAGATGATCCATTATCATAGACATCCGATTGCCCTGATTCATGTTTTAAGGAGATAAAAGGGATAGAAAAAAAAGTTAAAAAAGAAGTAGAAGAAGAAGCTAGCTATTAACATTAGAATTTCTTAGCTTAATCTTCCAACAAGACAATGAAAATATGAACTCACCTGAGGAAGCCGCTGCTCTATCTGTAGTTTTCACCGTCCGATACATCTGGATTCAAAATTCAAACATCAGATAGGATAAATAAATCAAATTTTAAAAAAAATAATAATAATGCTGCCAAAATCATATCATTAGTAACTAATTATATTATGATGTAGTGCATTAACTAATTTCTCTTTGGATTTTTTATTCTTTTAAGTTGGCTGGTTGGTTCATTGTTCAAAGCAAAAAGCTGTTTATTAGGTTGCAGAAGCAGAGAGGCAGCAGATCTAATAGGAAAAAGAAGTGCAAAGTAGTATTTGAGAGACCCTTTGTAAGGAAACCATTGGAATTTGAAATTAATATACATATGACTCAACTACTTCCTGTAATGGAGTACTACTATAATGTAGCCTATAAATAAATTTAAACACACATAGTACGTTACAAGCACCATTAAATCCAAATCAGAACCGTACCACCACCACCCACAATGGTCCACACAAATCACCACTCTCAACTTAAAAACACATAAATCATGCTCAGGAGACACTGGAATATCTAGAAAAGGAAATTACTGCAATAAAAGCAGCCCATGCACCTCCAACTCAAACTGAAAATTAGCTTTAAGGGAGTTTGTGTGTGTTCAACTCAATAAAAAATGTGAGCACATTATTATTTTGTCATAATATATGTGAAAAAGCATGGATTCCTAATTCCTAATAAAGTTACTGTCATATGAGTATATAAGTAAAACAACTTACCCAAAAGATTGAAGAAAAGGTTAACTCACTAATGCGTGTTGGAGGAGAGCATTCACAACTAAGTCTCCTTTGATCAGCTGAACATACGGCTTCAGAAACTTCCATGTCTCTATCAATCATCATAAGTGATCAAATGAAAAGCAAGGTACACCCGAAAAATAAGCCATTTGGATGTCAATACACAGAAAAGACCAGATAGTACTGCATAATAATTTAACAAAAATTGCAAAAAATGGTAAACTAAAAGCTAGTGCTACACAAACTGGAGAACTTATCCTTCTAAAATGCAAAAACCAGATATTAGTACAAACAACTAAAAATAAGGCATAACATGAAATACCTGTGCGTCATTTTGAAAAGCAAAAGATTTTATCATGGATGAGTGACTTGGCTCAAGATAAGCCAAGAGCACCAAGATAACAAGTAATACACCATGTGTCAAAATTGGCTAAGAATTTAATTAACAATAACAAAGAACTCAAATATTGTTAATTAATACTACTAGTAAGATTAGTTATTGACAAGTGCAATTAAGAGTTCGAGATTAATTACCTGTAAATGAGACTTAACATGTGCTAATGTGAGATCCTTCACATCCATTAGCTCCGAATCGATTTTGGAGCAAATTTCTAATGAAACACCAGTAGAAAGAAAAATTAGTTGCAAAAAAAAAAAAGCAGATTTATTTTTTATCATCATAATAAGAAAGGTAAAATTCATTTTCTCCTGTGAAATAAACCAGAAAAGCAGAATTTCCTGTGAACCAGTAACAAAGCCACAAAAAAACCGAAACCAGTTATTGCCATAGAAAGAAGCATAACACATTGAAGCAGAAATCAACAGAAAGAAGCAAACAAAAGCTCATCTAACAGAGATCATGGTGCTTACCTTGGACAAAGCGGAGGAAAGCTCTTCAATACATTAAACATGTCAATATTATCCATAATAAAAGACGACTGATATTTTAAATTAAGTCCTACATATAGTCTTGTCAATGTGCATAACAAAAAACATAGACTCATTACCAGACTATTAGTCCTAATAAAAGACAACATCAAGATACAAATTTGTCCCTCTAATCATCAAAAGACATCAAAAGACATCATCAAAAGTTTCACTATAATTCACTTTGTCAATCTAAATCTAACTCCTGATCATCATCATCAGGTTGTCCCTCTGAATCTAACTCCTGATCATCATCATCAGCTTGCTCTTCAGTAAATGGCATTTGTTGAACCTTCATGCTTTTCATTAATTGTTTTATCAGCTTGTTGTTCCGCTCACAGGCTCTCTTGGTATTTTCCATTTCCTTGTTGGTATTCGCCATTTCCACTCGGAGTTGATCTCTTTCTGTTCTCACTTCTTCCATTTGGTTTCTGAGTTCATCAAGCTCCTGCCTTTGAACCCACTCAGTTGATGAAGAACATGAACCATGATAGTAAGGTCTCCTTACCACTACAGTCGACTCCATTCCAAGGCCGTATATCTTTCCTTTCTTTACTCCAGCCACATTACGCCAAACATCTAACTGAGTTGGTGGAGTAGTTCCTTGCGAAGATGCTGCTTGGGTCAATTCTTCCCATGTGCGTGTAAATTCTTCCTGTTAACACAAATGTCAGGCTAATTGATATTTCAAGACGTTACTCAAATAAAATAAGGCCAACATAAGAAATATAAAAGAAAGAGAAGTTGAGAGTTCATTACATTCACTTGTTCTGATCGTCTATCCACCCATGTGTTATCCTTACGACGCTGGTGTGTGCGACGAAATAAATCTACGGGATTAGGAGGGGTGCCGGTCAACTTCATCTAACAAATAAGGAAAAATAAAAATTAAAAACATGTTAGCATATTGGTACTTGTAATGATTAAAACAGCCCAAGAAAGTTGCAAAAAGGAACATAATTGAAATTCTCCACAGCTGATTAAAAAAAGGCCAGAAAACAAATGTCTAGTGCATTTTGGAAAGTACACAACTTCTACAAAAAGATAAATGGCAGACAGATAATGCAAAGGAAAAATTAATACCACAACTTCTACAAAATGCAAACACTGTATACAGTCAAAACTCATAAACATGTTTTTCCCCAACATATTTCTTTGATTCAGAGTGAAAAACTTGTCTTAGATGATTTCTTTAGGTATATCAATATTAATAGACTACAGGTAAGCTGAGTATTTAGTTGTAACATAATCACAATTAAAAATGAAGCATTAGATTACAATCTTTACCATATTAGCTTTATGTTGAGATGTGGTGATAGAGCCACCAGTGTGAAGGGAACCTCCACAGTCAGATGCTCGATTTGTTTTCCTTTGTATGCTTTTCTTTTTGTAATCTTGAGTCCTCCAATGTTCACATAATCTATCCCATACACTGTTTCCAATCCAACCCGGTTTCTTCTTTAAGGTACGAGCCTTGTTTAGATTATTTTTCATTAGTGCCGCACCTCGAATTTCAAAGTTCTTTCTTGCCCACCAATCGTCCGATGGACAAATAGAAAAAATTTTCTATATATAAAAAAGCAAACGAAGTTAGCTAAATTTAGAATGAATATAGATATCCAAATTAAACCCAATAATTACATATGAAACATATACCTTAAACTCTTCAAACCACAAGTCTCTTGTCGTACTGGGTATCTTTTTCCATGATGGCCATGGATCAGTATAATGACTCTTGAGGATATCCCCAATACCATTAGCTGCAGGGTGCGAAGGCAAGAATCTACAAAGAATACATACAAATGGTTAAGCTTATATAGTATTACTTTGATAACTAATAACTAGAAAAAATAGTCTATACCCTTGTCCTTCGAGGTATAAAATTGGCTTGCCACCATTGCTTTGTGTCTCTGATGCAACAATAGTTTCATTAGATCCCGGGGTAGGTCCGTCTTCTGAAAAAGATGCGTGTTGATTGGATGGTGATTCCACCCCTCTTATCGAAGGTGGGGGTGTGACATGAGATGTCCTAGATGGAGGTGTGGTATGAGACGTCCTAGGATGAGGACCGGCATGAGATGTCCTAGGTTGAGGAGCAGCATGAGATGTCCCAGGTTGAGAAGCGGCATGAGATGTCCTAGGTGGAGGTGCGGCATGAGATGTCCCAGGTTGAGAAGCGGCATGAGATGTCCCAAGTTGAGAAGCGGCATGAGATGTCCTAGGTGGAGGTGCGGCATGAGATGTAATAGCAGGAGATAATGCAGCAGATGGAGATGGTACACAAGTAGGAGTTATGTGTGATGGACCTCTTAGATGTAGTTTTAACTGGCGACCCTTAGAAGCTTTTCCTTTACCTCGATCTTTGTCTGCCATCTGTAATTAATACAAAATCAATAATTTGAGTTGTTTATAGCATAATTAAAACTAATAACATAACATTAAAGTACATTGAACAAATTTCTTTTACCTTTTATAAGAAATGAAAAATATCACAATTTAATAATCATCATTTGAATTATTCTGGTTTTCAAAATCAGATTCATCCTCATCCTCATCCTCATCCTCATCCTCATACTCGTCCTCATCCTCATACTCATCCTCATGCTCCTCATCATCATGCTCTTCTACATCCTGAAAATTTATTTCTACTTCCTCGTACTCCCCTTCATCTCTCAAATGGCCAAGCAACTCATCATTTGTTACAAAATTTACATTAGTTGTTGAATCTTGATACGCAACCTCTAATGTATACCGATCGTCAACAGTACCTCTTGGTTTGGTTTTAATGACAACCCACCAATCAACCTTTTCTTTTATTTTTTCTGGGTAAGGTACATAATACACCTGAATTGCATTTGTTGCAAATATGAAGGGATCATATTTTGTATATCTTCTACGATGATGAACCTCCACAATGCCATATTGGGGTTGAACCATCACACCACGATTAACAACAGCATCAAACCATTCACAATTAAATAAAACTAACTGTTTGGTTGGTTCCCCAGGATATTCAACTTGAATAATCTCTTTAATATTACCATAATAATAATTCTCATCAACTCCTTCATCATCACCCTTTACGCAAACTCCGCAATTGACGGTTTTCTTACCGACACTCCATTCTTCCGTATGAAACTTAAAACCGTTGACAAAATAAATAGGCCAAGTATGAACCTTCCTCTTAGGACCCCATGCTAAATGGTGCAAATGTTGATTTTGTACCAAGTTATTTGTATCATGCACCTATCAATGGCCAACACAAACTCATTATATTCTACGATTATAAGACTAAGTTGGGTATTATAGTTGCTATCATAAGACACTTACATATGTTCGAAACCAACTTGGAAATTCAGATGCGATCCTACCATCGACAACCGTTCAACATATATTTGGATCAAATGCTTCCAAATGTTGCACAAAGCATCTAACATATATAAATATTATTATAAATGTTACATCAATCTAAAATGAACAAATCAAGTACAATTTCATTTACTTACTCAATGTATGGTTGAACTTCTTCACAATTTAGTAGGATATGCAAATGTGCAGCAGCTAATTCTCTATCATTCAAATATCGACTCTTACGAGTTCCAGCTGAGCGACCAGAATGATTGAAAATTGATAAAGTTTGTTGAACTACATCATCTTCACCTCCATCATCATTTCGAACTACTCTATTTCTCAAAGATTGCACATGAGACTCAAAATAATACGAACAAAAATGAGAAGTCTCTTGACATAGGTATGCCTCACAGATGGACCCTTCTACGCGTGATCGATTTTTAACCATCCGTTTCAACCTATTCAAGTACCTAAAACAATATCATTATGTTAACTACTAATTACGAATAAACAAGAAATATAAACTTGTACATTGAATGATGTCAATAATTACCTCTCAAATGGGTACATCCAACGATATTGAACGGGACCTCCAACCCTTGCTTCATAAGGCAGGTGGATATGTATATGCTCCATGGAATTAAAGAATCCAGGTGGAAAGATCCGTTCCAATTTACATGTTGTAATGACAATGTTTTGTTCCATCAATAACAAATCATCCACGCGCAATATTGTTGAGCATAGATCCTTGAAAAATTTACTCAACTCTGCTAAAGGACTCCACACATGTTGTGAAAGTGCACTAAAAGCAATTGGTAACAATCGCTCCATAAATACATGGCAATCGTGACTTTTCATTCCAATTAACTTCCCCTCTCTTATGTTTACACATCTATGCAAATTTGAGGCATATCCATCAGGCATTTTCAACTCACTAACCCATTTACAGACAACCTTTTTCTGATCACCGGACAAAACATATTTTGCTTTAGGCTTTAAAACTTTTCCATTAGGTTGTACATGTAACTCTAGTTCCCTTCGCCGGCAGTACTCCTTCAAATCCATTATTGCCTTAACGTTGTCTTTAGTCTTATCTTTGTCATCCATCACTGTATTAAAAACATTATCAAATACATTTTTCTCAATATGCATCACATCAAGATTATGCCTTATTAAGTTGGTTTTCCAATAAGGTAACTCCCAAAAGATGCTTTGTTTTATCCAATTATGAGACACACCAAATCCATCACAACTACAAGGATTAACCTCAGTTATTTTAGGAAAACAAGAAATTTCTTCCCACACATCATCTCCCGTCAATCGTTGTGGAGGTTGAGACTTTTCAACTCTATTCTTTAAAAATGCATCCTTGTTTCTTCGAAATGCATGATCCATAGGCAAAAATTTACGATGGGAATCAAACCAAGAACACTTACCACCATATTTCAAGTAAAAAGCCTTTGACTGATTCATGCAACATGGACATGCTAATTTTCCTGCTGTACTCCAACCCGACAACATTCCATATGCAGGAAAATCATTGATAGTCCACATTAATGCAGCTTTCATTACAAAGTTCTGTTTTTTGGAGATATCATATGTCAGCTCTCCTTCATTCCACAACAGTTTTAGCTCATCCATCAATGGTTGCAAATACACATCTATCTTGCTCTTTGGATTATCTGGTTCGGGAATAATCAAAGTGAGAAACATATAAGGAGTTGTCATGCATAGTTTACGGAGGAAGATTGTAAGGAGTGAGAATTACTGGCCAACAAGAATAAGTTGAGGTTGAATTATTAAATGGCGTAAAACCATCAGTACATAAACCCAACCTTACATTCCTCGGTTCAGCTGCAAAATCAGGATATATTTCATCAAAATGTTTCCAAGCCTCTCCATCTGATGGATGACACAACACTCCTGGTTCTCGCCTGTTTTCATAATGCCATCTCATATGTGGCGCAGAACTCATAGAGGCATATAATCTCTTAAGCCTGGTAATTAGGGGTAAGTAATGCATTCTCTTCAGAGGTACCTCTTTATATCTCCCCCTACCAACTTTTTTTTTTAATATAACGAGGTTCACCACAAAACTTGCACTCTTTTAATTGTTTACATTCATCAGTGTAGAATAACATACAACCTTTTACACAACAATCTATCTTTTTTGAAGTAAGACCAAGTTTTGAAACTATTTTATTTGCCCTGTAATAGTCTTCAGAATAAGATTATTTGGAGGATGTGTCTCCTTCATCAGCCACTATTTGATTAAACGATCGTTGGGAAATGTTTCCCTCCGACTTAATTGTCAATAACCTAACAAAGAATGAGACAATTCGGTGTGATTATTGCATCCCTACCACAATGGCTTTTGAGCCGCATGAAGCAAATCATAAAACTCTTGATCATCTGTATTTGGAGACTCATCCATTTCTTTATCACAATCCATTTGATGCTCGACCAACAAAGATCATAAACCATGCTCTCAAATCTATTAGTGTGTTCATTACGTCCCTCTTGTGCAATGGTAGTAGTCCTATGACGAGTATTAACTTTTTCACACAACTCTGGATCACTTTCTCCATGACATGACCAATACCAATAATCAGGTATAAACCCCTTCCTATAAAGATGAACTTTAACTTCTTCGGGCTCGACAAACTTGAGATTTCTGCACTTAGAACAAGGACATCGAATTTTTCCATCTGAAACGTTTTCTTCTTCCTCTTCTTCTTCTTCTTCTTCTTCTTCTTCTTCATTTGACACATTGGACACATTTTCTTGTTGGCATGCAAATAAAATAAATTCATCTACCCCTTTTAAAAATGCATCAGTATACCCCTTGCGGCCAGGCATTAGTCTATTATACATCCAACTACGACTTAGGCGGATGTCCATATTCTGTTATATATTCAAGCAAAACATATATATTAGACGTAACATGGTTAGTAAAAAAATACATGTTTCACTTCTGCATACAGCAAGCAGCAACAACAACACTTAAAACAAGATAATATCTTTTGCAATTGCAATAAAATGACACAAATTGATGGAAGAGTAACTAACCTCTCACAAGAGCACCGAGAATACCTTGTCCGATGAAGCCTTTACTTGATGCTCTATTCCAATAACAACAACATCATTTAGCAAAAAGATTTTGACAACTATAGAAAATATTGTCATACATTTCACTAAAGAAAGTCTGCACTTTATAAGGAAAAAGTCCGTACTCACAAATTAAAAAGGAAATGTTCGAGATGAATGCAAGAGCAATGGACGGTGTCTAGGATGTTTGGTGGTGGCTCTAATCGATGACTCAAAGCATTGTCAACCAGATTTTCTCCTAAAAGCTGCTGACCGCAAGAGCATCTAGGCGAAAGGCTCATGTTCTTCGATCAACTTCTTTGTTTTCTCTGATTCGTCACTTCTTCAAATCTGTGAAACATCAAGAGCAGCAAGGAGGATTCAGCAATTATTATACTGACAATCAAGGACAAATAAAATACAACAATTGAGTCCAATTAACTAGATCAGAGGAAGGAAACCAATAATGCAAAGGAGGACTCATTTTGGTTTTGGAAGTAGCTTTGCACTCTAACTAACTAGCAATGGAGATTTTGACTACCATAAGTAGCCAATATAAATATGTTAACGTGGTGTGTAAAATGAAAGAATTTATTCAGTGTATACACAAATTTAAATTTAGGGGCCAAGCAACTTCTGCAGACTCTTCTCATGTCAAAGTTTATTAGGTAAAAATTTGACTATCTCTCTCTTCATACATAACAATAAATTTTGATGAGGTCTTTATCTATTTAATATCTATGAAGAGAGAGATAAATACAAAACTTTCACATACCATGATTATTTAAAATTTTAACACAAGATAATATATTGTTACCATGCAAGAGAAACAAGAGGAAAGAGATGTAGGAAGCCTTTTAGATTTTGGCTTCATGGAGAAAAGGTAAAATGTTTGTATTCCAAACTTTGTTTGGGGGTTGAAACAATAATTATCTTTCATCCATTTTTTTTAGTCAAGCAAAATGGACTGGTTGGATTATGTAGCTGTCAGTAATTGCTTGGCTATGTTTTAACCAAGTACAAGTCTTAGAAACTCTTCAATGTTCTAAAAGAATACGTATACATAAGCATACCCACAAAGTATGTATATCTTTTTTTTCTTGTCTTTAGAGGCATGAGAAAATAAGGTTTCAAAAAGGTGAAGTGACAGGAGAAAGGAAAATAGGCCCACCAATCAAATGAAGGTTTGACTTTGAACCCAAATGAGTGAAAAAAAATCAGATATAAAAGATGGTAGTAGAAGAGGTTCTTTCTCCACCTTCTGTCAGTAATTAAGACAGCTAAGTATTGAATTTCCTGAAACTTGAAGCACATGAAAAAGAAGGGAATCCCCTGAAAGGACTTAGAAAAAAATTGGAAGATTTAATTGCTTACTTTTTACTGTGCAGATTGGCATATTTTTATTGTTTTTGACTATGGTTTTATTTCTTTTCTATCTTCACACAATTTTTGCTTTAGTCCAGTTTCATTAACTTCTAGTTTATGAAAATTTCTTAATATTTGAAATAAATTTATGGTTTTTCACTTAAGAAAAAGAACTTATTAGTTTATGGGTGTTTATTGAAAAGTTAAATGAGATAGCTTTTGGATAATATAAAATACGGAAGTTAATTTCAACTTATACAAAAAGATATTATTTATAAAATTCATAGTAATTACAATTTTTTTTAAATATTTCTTTTTCCATTGTTGAATAGTTTATCCAATCTTCCTTTCACATATAGCACAAAATTAATGAATACAAGAAGGAGCAACCATGAATACAAGAATAGTTTATCAGAAGTGAAGTATGCCTTTTCTACCTGCAAGTCTATTTTTTTAGTTCCAAGTCTATTTATGATTAAATTACACATAACATGTTTTTGGAATCAAAGCAAAGAATTTGACAAGCACTATATTAATGCTGATGCCAATACAATTCGACATATCCAGATAATAATATGAATGCAGAACTTGCATGGATGCATCTTACATTATAAACATCCAATCAACTGTACAGAAAAGCAACATCAACCTCAACCAAATCAAAAACATGACAGACGCAGAGCATATCTAAAACCCAGATAGCAGGAACAAACCTTTGTTGGGTTTCGGAAGATTTTCTAATTCTCTTGAACCCGTCTCCTCTGGTGCAGAACATGTAGATCTGAAAAAACAATGTCCACAACAAAAGTTGTAAAATATTTAATCACTATATCATGGTCCAAATTCTAAAAAGTAGTACTTATAACAATGGAGAACCTGCTTGTATCCCAAACATTTTCAGAGCAGCACCCCCTTCCTGTGTGTGCGTGCGCCTCTTCCCCCTCCCCTCTTCTTTTTTCAGAGCAGCACCCCCTTCCTGTTTGTGCGTGCGTGGGCGGAGCAGTGGGGCAAAGGGAAATTGCAGAATCGGAAATCACCCGGTCTGAAATTGTAGAATCGGAAATCGCCCAGTCTCAAGCTAGGCCATGCTACCCCCTTGCGAGCTCGTGTGAATGCAGAGTCTGAGCACGAAGAAGCAGGAAGAAGAAGCAACGAAGGAGGACGAGGAGGAGACGAAAGATGCGGCGGTGGAGAAAGCAATACTGAGAAGAAGCAATACGAAGGAGGAGACTCTTTAGTTTAGGGTTTTTTTGTTTAGTATTTCTCTAATTGTATCTCAAACTATCTCTTTTTTTATTATTATTAATCTCTAAAAATATGTCTCCTGGCGTTTTTTATTTTTCATTTTTAGTTTTTGATTTGTGCTTTTGATTCTTGGAAACTGTGACCGTGAATTAGTAGAGGCGGGATATAAGCGCGCGTAAATTAAGAGAAGCTTAGCGACCGATTTTTCGGTCGCTAAATAGTCGGTCTCTAAAACGGTCACAACAACATCCAAATATGTTTTAATGTTTTGTAAGTCGAATAAAATTCAATTTTAGAGACCGATTTTGCGGTCGCTAAATTATCGGTCTCTAAATTGGTCGCTAAAATATTTTTAGCGACCGATTTAGAGACCGCGATCTTTTGATCGAAAAACTGAGAAAACGGTCTCTAAATCGGTCGTTATTGCGACCAATTTTTTTCGGTCTCTAAATCAGTCACTAAATAGCTAATTTCTAGTAGTGTTACCACACAAAGTTCACCAGAAGTGGCTTAGAAATTTAGTGTCACGATCAGACACTATACTTTTTGGTAGGCCATGTAGGCGCACCACTTCTTTGAAAAACAAATCAGCAATGTGGCAAGCATCATCCACCTTTTTGCATGGAATGAAATGTGTCATCTTTGAGAACCTGTCCACAACAACAAAAATAGAATATTTCCCGTTCTTTGTTCTAGGTCCTAAGACAAAGTCCATGGAAAGGTCAATCCAGGGATATTCAGGAACAGGCAATGAAGTATATAAACCATGGGGCATAACTTTGGATTTGGCCTTTTTGCAAACAATACATCTTTCACAATATTTTTGCACATCAATTTTCATGTGAGGCCAATAGAAATGTTCTTGCAAAAATTCCAAAGTTTTAGGAACACCAAAATGTCCCATTAAGCCCCCCTTATGCGCCTCTTTGACTAAGAGTTCTCTAATGGATCCTTTTGGCACACACAACCTTTTTTCCTTAAATGAAAATTGTGCCTAAAAAATCCATTATGGGCAGCATGCACACATTCAACATATTTAACAGAAAAATCAAGATCATGCTTATACAAATCCTTAATGTGCTCAAGACCAAAAATTTTAGTTTCAAGGGTAGAGAGTAATGCGTACCTTCTTGATAATGCATGAGCCACAACATTGGTTTTACCCTTCTTATGCTTAATCACATAAGGAAATTGCTCCAAAATTTCAACCCATTTAGCATGCCTCTTGTTCAACTTACCTTGTCCTTTTAAATATTTCAAGGACTCATGATCACTATGAATGACAAATTCTTTTGGCAGCAAGTAATGTTGCCACGTTTGCAATGCCCTTACTAAGGCATACAATTCCTTATCATAAGTTGAGTAATTTAGGGCAGCCCCTTTTAATTTCTCACTAAAATAAGGGACCTTCTTGCATCAAAACAGCCCCAATTCCAACATTGGAAGCATCACACTCAATTTCAAAAGATTTTGAAAAATTGGGCAATGCTAGAATTGGTGCTTGGGTGAGCTTTTCTTTAAGAATAGATAAAAGCTTGTTCTTGTTTCTCACCCCATTTAAAACCAATTTCTTTTTTAACAATTTCATTAAGAGGTGTAGCTATAGTACTAAAATCCTTAACAAACCTCCTATAGAAACTTGCTAAACCATGAAAACTTCTTACCTCAGTCACGTTTTTAGGTGCTGGCCACTCTTGGATTGCCTTCACCTTTGCTTCATCCACATGTACTCCTTGAAAGCTTATGACAAGACCTAGAAAAATAACTTAATCCGTGCAGAATACACATTTTTCCAAGTTTGCATACAAGTTTTCTTTTCTTAACACATTTAAAACTGCCCTTAGATGAATGCAATGGTCCTCTAAATTTTTGCTATATATCAAGATATCATCAAAATATACAACAACAAATTTACCCAAAAATTCCCTCAAAACATGGTTCATTAATCTCATGAAAGTGCTAGGTACGTTAGTTAACCCAAAAGGCATAACTAACCACTCATATAAGCCATATTTAGTTTTGAAAGCAATTTTCCATTCATCCCCTTCCCTTATTCTAATTTGATGGTATCCATTTTTCAAATCAATTTTGGAAAACAAGCATGCGCCAAACAGTTCATCAAGCAAGTCATCTAACCTAGGTATTGGATGCCTATACTTAACAGTAATATTATTAACAGCCCTACAATCAGTGTACATTCTCCAACTACCATCTTTCTTAGGGACTAAAATAACAGGGACAACACATGGACTTAAACTTTCTCTTACCCAACCTTTACTTACCAATTCAGCCACTTGCTTTTGTATCTCTTGCGTTTGTTGTGGGTTGCTCCGGTAGGTTGGCCTATTAGGCAAAGTGGTGCCTGGGATGAGGTCAATGTGGTGCTCAATCCCTCTCAAAGGTGGCAGCCCACTTGGTACCTCCTTAGGAAACAAATCCTCAAACTCCTGCAAAAGAAAATTTATGCAATTTGGCAATTCTTGAGTGTTAGGTAAATTTTCCAGCAAGGCCACCTCTTTGCCAAAAAGCAAATATAGGGGCTGATTTGAAAAAATAGTTTTTTTAACCTCCCCTTTTGTCGCCAACAAATTTTCTTCCTTTTTTTCATCAATCTTTTTTTTGTCACTCTTTTTTCTCTCTTTTTCTTTGACGATCTTTTCTTTTTCTTTTTCTTCTTCTTTTTCACATTTTTCTCGCAATTTTTTTTGATCATCTCTCACCTCACTTGGGCTCAAAGGAGCCAATACAATTCGTTTTCCATGATGAACAAAAAAATACTTGTTGGTATGCCCTTCATGGCTTGCCTTTTTGTCAAATTGCCAAGGCCTTCCCAACAAGACATGGTTGGCCTCCATAGGAACTACATCACAAACAGCCACATCTTCATATTTTCCAATTGAAAAAGAAATTTCTACTTGTTCATCAACAATCATCTCAACATCATTAACAAGCCATTGAAGCTTATATGGCTTGGGATGTGGTTGAGTTTCTAGTTGGAGTTTGGAAACTAACCTTGTGCTAGCAACATTTGTACAACTCCCACCATCAATAATAAGGGAACATACCTTGCCTTGTATGAGGCACCTTGAGTGAAATATGTTCTCCCTTTGAGTCGCATCTTCCTCCTTTGCCACGGCTTCCAACAACCTTTTCATCATAAGTAATTCTCCGCTAGGTATTTGGGCCTCCTCCTCATCACAATCCTCTTCAGCCCCTTCATCTTCCTCCTCAACCTCCTCTACAATCATAATTCTCTTGGTAGGACATTGAGATGCAATGTGTCCTAAACCTTGGCACTTGAAACACTTAACAGCCCAGTTAGTTGAAACAACTTGAGAAGGACTAGTTGTAGTGTTTTTACCTTTTGTGTTAGCCGCGACTTCTTTGGATGATGAAGTACCTTCGTTCTTTATATTGCTCTTCCAATTTTGAGGATTGGAAGTGGTAGTGCTTCTTCTTATTTGGCCCTTCCTCTTGAGTTATTGTTCTACCTTTATGGCTTGATGTACCAAATCGTCTAATTGAACATAGTGTTACAGTTCCACTATGTCACTTATATCACGATTTAGGCCATGCAAGAATCTGGCCATGGTTGCTTCATTATCTTCCTCCACATTTGCTCTAATTTTTGCCACCTCCATCTCCTTGTAGTACTCATCAACACTTTTGTTGCCTTGGGTGAGTCGTTGTAATTTGTTGTGCAACTCTCTGTTGTAGTAAGATGGGATGAATCTCCTTCTCATGAGCTTTTTCATCTCCTCCCATGTGGCAATGACTGGCTCATTGTGCCTTCTCCTCTTCTTTTCCAATTGGTCCCACCACACCAAGCGTAATCTATAAATTCAATAGAAGCAACCTGCACCTTTTGAAGATCAGTGTAATTGTTACAGGAAAAAAATTGTTCAATTTTAGTTTCCCATTCCAAATACGTCTCCGGGTCATTTTTCCCAACAAATTGTGGTACTTTTGTTTTTATACCACCCAACCTATCTTCTCTAGGTTCATCATGTCTCCTTCTCCTCCGACCCTCCTCATCACTGCTATTTTGTCTGTTTTCTAATTGGTCAATTCTTTCATTTATGCCTTCCACTTCCTCTTTCAAAAGTTCTCTCATTTTTGCCGTGAGGGCATCTAGTAGTAATCGATTTTGAGGATCCATAACTCTGTCAGTTCTTTAGAGAAACCAACAAATGATCAATACAAGAAACCAATTCAAATAATAATCCACACACAACAGCTTGGAATTGAACACAAATTTTGTGAGACTAGAACAAGAAAGAACTCACTCAAAAGAAAGAAATAAAATTCAGAGTATAGCAGTAAGGAAGAAACACAACCAGAATATATTTTTTTTTTGAATTTTCGCAATATTTTTTTTTAAGAAATCAGAACTCAAAGATAAGAAGAGAAGAGAAACCTGGGATTCTTTTGAATCAAGGTCGAAACCTTGCTCTGATTACCAAATGATGGCCTCCTTATTGTAGAAATTGGCCATTTGTTTGATTTTCAATATAGAATCTGGTTGTGACTTATGTTTTTGTGTTTTTGATATAAGTGAATGAAATATGGGGAATGGTTGATAGGAATTTCATGGTTTTGGTGGTAGTGAAAGAAGGGAACAGATTGAGAAAACCTCAATAAAAGAAAAGAACAAAAAATGCAAGGAACAATCAAAGGTGAAGAAGATGGATGAATGGGAGGCAGGGGCGCCACCTTAGTCTAATCCAAGACAAGGATAAGCCTATGAATGTGAGGATATCCACAAGAAGAGAGTTTCTTGATAAGATCAATAAAACTGGTCCAATCCAGAACCAAAGAGTATGAACTCAATTCTTGCTGAAATCTTTGTTGCCTTCTAATGAGGCTTGCGCTCCCTATTTGTAATGAGGATGCTCTTGCGATTACAAAAAAGAAGAGACAAAGTCTTTTACAAGGAATCCTAGGCTAACATAATTAGTGTAATAAAAGGAAATTACAAACAAAGTATTTGTTGCAGTCTCACAGTCTAAGTGGCGCCAATGAAAGGTACTGGGACGCTTCACATTTGTTGATTGCTCTTCATGACTAGGTAGGTTTCACAACCACACATTGAATACAATTAAATGGGTGGTTGTTATGCTTTATTGTCTTTGTTGGAGCATTATCTCTTTGTCTTGTGTAACTCCTTTTTGCCTTGATTGCTTTGAATTCCTTTGTCTTTCTTTGGCAAAGAAGATTATTGACTCATTCAAACTACACAAAGAGTTGTTGAGAGGTGTGGGACCCCCTACTCTTTGCGCCACACAACCACTTGAAGTGGATTAAACACACAAAAAGAAATTAAATAACTTAGTGCCTTGGCCCCAAATAAATCAATTGGTCACTTGCACTTTTATTTAATTAAAATAAAATGACTTGGCTGCCTTTGTTATGCATGTTGCGCCTCCTCCATGGCTTGTATGAAAAGCATGGTTTTTGGTGCAATTACATCTTTTCCTTTGTTTGTCATTGTCTTAGTCATGAATTGGACTAAGTTTTCTTGGACCCTCCTTGACATTGCCCTAGTCATTGGTCCTCCTAAGCTTTGAATGGCTTCTTGGTGCTCCTTGTCCTCATCATTATTACTTGATCATGATCATTAATGAGATGAACCAATTTTTCCCAATTTTCTTGAACCCTAGGCGCAAGACCTGGTGGATTTGGGATTGTGTGATCTTCATGTGAATCATTCAAATTGACTTGTGTTTCTTGTTTCTTACTAATTGTTATGGCTATAGTAATTGTCAATTTTGATTTGAAAACAAAGATTGAGAAGATTTTATGAAACCCTTGAATTCTTGAAAAAGAGTCATGATTGGGTAATTGGCTTTGATAATGCTTTGATTGTGAAATTAATTGTTGTTTTGTGAAAGAATTGAAATATGGAATGATGTTGTTTAATTAGTTTGAAATTTTGCAAATTTTTTTGGAAAAGGAAATGTATGGCCGCAAGCTCTTAGGGCTTGGGAGGCAATTATTTTTATATTCGTAGCATTGAATTAGTTGTATAGAATTGTTGTGTAAGTTTGGAAAATTTTAGGAATGGTTGGAGTGAATTGAAAGTTGTTTTGAATCTTTGAGTCTATGAAACACATAACGTGAATTGGATTCTTTGAGATCCTAAAGACCAAATGGAGCCTTGATTAAGCATTTTGAGAAAATGAATTTGATTGTGGTGTTGTTTCATGTTCTAAGTTGAAAAAAAATGAGTCTTTAAAACCTTACTCTTTTATTTGTTTATTATTTTTCAAGTGTAAGTGTTTTGTTGTCTTGAAGATTTTTGGGGTTTGAGAGCCTAGGAGGTTAGAATTAATCTATGCCTAGGAATGTACTAAGTTTGTATTGTGGTGTTAGGATTTGAGAAAATATGAGTTCGTGCTGAGTTAGGATAACAGCGTGCTGAGACCGTGACCTGACAACTTTGATAAGGGCACTTCACATTTCATACTTGTATAGTATGTTAGCATAAGGGCTACTTCTAGACACGCTTAGGATTTTTAATGGTTTTTCGATCAAAGAAGTCTGAGAACCTCAGGGTTCAAAGTGAGGGTTTTGTTACCCCTTTGATCTTTACATCTTCATATGTGATTATTTAGTGGGTTTGTCTGCAAGAGGTTGGCGACTGCCCCTAACACCCCACACTTGTTTGATTACCTCTTTTCTAGCTCCATCGAGTTTCAAAGGCATGAAATGTATTTATTGCTTATGTGGTGAATTGTGGTGACTGTATAATGAATGAATTGTCAAATTTGCTACGTGGTGTGTTATCAAATTTGGATTGCCGTGATATTGACTGTGACAATGAAATGTGGTGTATGTATACTTAAATTGTGATTAAGATATATACTATGGATTGTTATTGGATAATTGATGTTTATTGATTATGCCATGAGTGGTAGTATCAAATGTGGTGATATGTTCATTGGGGGTGGAGAAAGGCATCGTTGTGTCGTGTCTTATGGTAACGTCGTTCTGTCTATCCTGGGTAGTGGAAATGCCTATGGCCAAAGGAATTTGGGAACGTCGTTAAAATTTTTACCATCACAGGGAAAAGTGTCGGTCTAGTACGTACAACCCGATATGCCTCTGGCGTATGGATTGCGGAATTAAAACTACACTGGCATATAGTTGCATCAATAGGATCTTGGGTGCGTCCTTATTGATTGTTCTGTTGCTATTGATATGGTTGTTATATGCATTGGAGATTTGTGGCTTTATATTATATTGTGTCTATATAATATAAATAGTTGTCGTATTTGCTGTTCTGGGCTACTTGTTCTATTTTAAGAAGTTGACCCTTGCCAGTGGTTCTTTCAATTAATGAATGTAACCTAGATGACGAAGAAAGCGGAGTTTTCGGGATTGCAGAGAAGCGTAGCTGAGGATAGCCAGTCCGACTTCCTACTTGTGTTTCTATTGCAACTTACTTGAGGACTAGTAAGCGTTATAGTGCTCCGACCAGCTATAGGGTGTCAGATGCTTTAATTACAATGTTGTAATAAATGCTTTATGTTTCAAGACTTGAATTGTTTTATGTGTATGTTTTAAATAAATTTTCCTGTATGGTTTTGTAAGTTGGACGTGGTATCTTATTGATTCATTGCCTTGAAAATCTTTGATACTGTTGCCAATTACTTAAAAGAAGCTGGAAAAAAAAATTTAGACTCACATTTTTTTGAAAACCATGCAGCAGCATGTTCCATTTTCGAAAGTATTTGAAATGTTGAGAGTATTATCTAGTTTAGTAGCGCTCCGAAAACGAGGTGTTACAATTGATATACATGTTATGATCTTATGCGTGAGAATGCTATACTATGCCTATATTGCTTCTTGTTGTATCATACATATTATTTTGTTTTTGCATGGCTAGCATTATAATAAACTCATGCACAAAAGATTTACCCTTGTACTTTTTTTGTTTGTGTTATGTTTTGTTGGATGTCGTCACAATAGATGGCACCCAGCCAGATGCGACACATCGGCACTACAACATTTGAGTACGAGTGTACATAGGCCAGTTTGGATGGATTTTGACCAAATCCGATGTCCGATCCGATCAATTTGATTAGTAATACACCCTTTTTTTTATTATATCACACAACATAAGTGTTTAAAGGTTTGGGTCTATTCTTTTGGGTCTTCTAAAATTAGTCTCTTTAATACTAAATTAAACAACCTTAGTATACCTTAATCCTTGGGAGAAATTACCACTTTACCCCTTAGGCTTGACTTTGGGTCAATTTACTAGATTAAAACTATTCTTCTAGATCATTATCCCCCTTTAATTCCTCAGGGTCTCTAATTACTAGGCTTAGGGATTTTGGGATGTTACACCTACCATGTGATTTCTATATGAATGTGATTCCTCACCTTTTCTTTCTTTGTAGCTATTCATGCACCACAGTGTACGAGTAGATGGTGAGCTTGCAGGGGATGATGACCTAATGGACGTAGACGATGAGGATTAGTTTGCATGCTGCAGATTAGTTTAGACTTCGTTATTGTCTTTACGCTTTGTTATTAACTAGACTATGTACTAGATGTGGTAAAGCTCTGATTACACGTGACATCGGGATGTTGGGTTTTACCTTGACTTGGTTTTTTTATTTCAAACTATTTTTCGCAACATGTTAATTGGATTTTGTTGAGTGATATTTGCTACGTTTTTTGTTTTAAAATCTTCACGATTTTTTTCACATTTTTTATCATTAGTTTCACTGCAAGGGGTAGCAGGTGTCACAGTACAGACCTTGGGGGTATACATTCTGGGAACCGATATATTCCATTGGGGGCCAATAGTTTGGTCGCTACTGTGTCATGGTTCCAATATCTTGCCCTTTTACCCCGACGAGTACTATGTACTTCAAGTCCCTGGTGAACAATCCCGAGTGTAGGCCTAGATACCTGACCCTGAGTGATCGGGGATACGGTGTAACGCCCAAACTCCAATCATAATTAAAAGCAAGATAATTAATATTAAAGCAGAGGAGTTACTAAAAATTTTACAAACTTGTTTAAATAAAATATAAGTCTTCAAATTCAATTGTGGTCATGAGTCTAAAAATTAGATTACAACTTTCCAAATTGTTCATACAATTGGAATTCAAAATACAAACAGAGTCTTCCCAGACTAAAAGATTATAGATAACACTACATCTTCAAAATAAAACCCTAAAAAAAAGGAACTAGGCCTTTATCTTCGCCTAATCGTCCTTCGGTACCTGCTTGTCTGAAAAACAACAAGAAAAGGGTGAGATAAAAATCTCAGTGAATCCTTCACGGACCCCTCACCAACACTATCCACAATTACAATTAAATAAACAATTATAAACAATAATTACAATTAAAACTATTCTATCTTAGAACTTAACCCTAATCTATTCCTAATTCTAACCCTAATCTAACCCTAAATGTAAACCTGGATGTATCCTTTTAGGGGCCAATGCTAATTGAATCGGATCCACGCCACCGTGTCTTATCATTCACAGACCGACGCACCTGCCGTCGGGTCTTATCATTCACCGGACTGACAAACACCATACTATTCTAATCTACTATGATCTAACTACTAATGATGTATTCCCGTACAGTGTCAATTAACTTTATTAGGAATCCACGCCGATGGGTCTTACGTTCACCGGATCGACAAACATCATACCGTAAACATTCAAACAACCTTTCATGTAATTATAGCATTTCACTATGTTGAATTAAAGAGGATAAGATTTCAGGGAATTGGGCAAAACCTGCATCAAATTCACTTAGCGCATATAATTTTGCTGAAGCGAGACTCTAACTTAAGCGGAATCCGGCCCAGATTTGAATACTGGCCATCTGCGCTGAAATTTGCTGAGCTCGCTGAGCGAATTTAACAGGGTTTCAATAGAAAACTCAGATTTTCAACTCAATCTCACCCCAAAATATCAAATCCCTCATTTCCAATCATCAAGAAAACCATTTTCAAGATCATTTATGAAAGACAAGCTGATCTAACACAAGATTCAAACATGTACTTAGATCAAATGCTTCCAAAAACTCATTTAAAGTGAATCAACACATTTAAAATCATTTCCAAACTATATTTTCAAAGAACTCAAAGAAAACATAGAATCATACCAAATGATAAAGGAAATGAAAACCCTAATGGGGGTCTTATGGTTGCCCACCACCTAAGGGAGAAGAACTCACTATATTCTCCAAGAAGTTGAGGTTGAGAGGTTAAAACTCCAAGCTTCTTCCTCCATTTCGTGTTCCCCTTTTCTTTAACTAGGGCAACTTCAAATCACCACCCAAATGCCAAAGATTTAGTTCCAATCTTCTTCTCCAAGCTAGGAATGAAGAACTCTCACTCTTTTTCTCTCTTTTTCCCTTGAACCCTAACCCTTCCTTCCTCTTCTTCTTCCTCTATTATCTTATTTCTTTCTTACAGCAGAAACAAAAACGAGGGAGGGAGAGAGAGTGAGCTGAAGGCATGAGGGAGGGAAAGGAAATGAGAGAAAAATAAATGGGGTCAATTTTGTTTCTATCTTAATAAGGTAATATACCATTATACCCTTCCTTATTCACAATACTCCCATTATGCCATTATGCTATCACACCCCTTATTCTTAATAAATTCTCCCTTAATTTAATTAACTCATCAATCAATTTAAACATAATAGGGTCTAAATTAATGAAGCTAATTAATTAAATTAGACGGGGTGTTACACTACTACCCACCTTTTAAAAATTTGTGTCCTAAAAAATTAGACAAAACTTACTTATTGAAACAGGTATGGGTAATGGTCTCGCATCTCTTCTTCGATCTCCCGAGTAGCCTCCTCAGGAGTGGATCCTTTCCAAATGTCCTTGATCAAGGGAACAGTCTTATTCCTTAGTGTCTTGAAGTTGCGGTCCACAACTTGTACCGGCATGGGCTGGTATGTTAAATCTGATCTCAGTTGTACCGACTCATGATCCAAGGGTTGATAAGGATCAGGAATGTACTTTTTGAGCTGAGACACATGAAATACACTGTGCAGGTTTGACAAAGTTAGAGGCAGAGCAATTTATAGGCAACAAAACCGACTCTTTGAAAAATTTCAAAGGGACCGATATAACAAGGACACAACTTTTTGGCTCGAAGTGCCCTACCAATGCCTATAGTAGGAATGACCTTTAGGAACATATGCTCTCCCTCTTCAAACTCAAGAGGTTTCCTCCTTCTATTGGCATAACTTTTCTGCCAACTCTGAGCAGCCCTCAGTTTATCCCTAATCTTCTGGATTTGATCAATGGTCTCCTGAATTAGGTTTGACCCTAATAACCGCTTCTCTTCTACCTCAAACCAACATAGAGGGGCTCTACATTTGTGACTGTAGAGTGCCTCGTACGACACTATACCTATGCTAGAATGGTAGATGTTGTTATAAGCAAACTGTATGAGAGCTAAATGCTCATCCCAACTACCACCATCATCTAACACACAAGCTCTAAGCATGTCCTCTAGGGTTTATATGGTACGTTATGTCTGACCATCCATCTGGGAATGATAGGCGGTACTAAGACTCAACTGAGTCCCTAAAGCTTGTTGGAAGGACTTCCAAAACGGAGAGGTAAACTTAGGATCTGTATCAGAGACAATGCTAGTGGGTACTTCATCGAGTCTAGCAATCTCTTTAATATAGATCTTAGTTAACCTAGCAGTGTTGTAAGTGGAATTAACAGGGAGAAAGTGATCAGATTTGGTTAATCTATCCATAATGACCCAAATGGAGTCATATCCAGACTGTGTGCGAGGTAAGCCTGCCACAAAGTCCATAGATATGCCTTCCCATTTCCACTCTGGGATTTCTAAGGGTTGGAGTGGACCTGATGGCCTTTAATGTTCTCTTTTGGTTTTTTAGCAAACCAAACACTGAGCTACATACTTTCCTACATCATTCCTCATTCCTGGCCACCAATACCTTTACCTAAGGTCATGATACATCTTGGTAGAACCGGGATGTACCAAGAATCCACTCTTGTGGGCTTCTTCAAGAATTTGATTCTTGATTGCCTCATCCCTAGGAATACATATCCTTTGATGAAAAAGGATAATACCATCATTAGCTTTGGAGAATTCGGGATGGTGTCTCCTAGCTTGCAATTCCTCATCTAAACTTTGGGTATACCTAATTTGGTCCCTAAAATCACAAGTGATTTCCAAATGACTTACCATTAAGCTATCCCCTTTTGAGAACATCCCCAAATTTAAATCCCTAAAGGATTCCAATAATTCCATCTCTTTTATCATCATGGAAGAGATATAAAGAGACTTCCTACTCAAAGCATTGGCGACAACATTCACCTTGTCCGGATGGTACTTCAATTCAAAGTCATAGTCCTTATGGAATTCTACCCACCTCCTTTCCCTCATATTCAGCTCTCTTTGATCAAACAGATATCTTAAACTCTTATGATCACTGAATACTTCAAATTGGGCACCATATAAATAATGCCGCCAGATTTTCAAGGTAAAGACTATTGCTGCGAGCTCTAGGTCATGAGTAGGATAGTTTCCTCATGGGGCTTTAATTGCCTTGATGCATAGGACACCACTTGCCTATTTTGCATTAGGACACAACCCAATCCTTTCTTAGAAGCATCGCTGTAAACCTCAAAACCTAAGGGGCAGTGGTTAGCCGAATTTTGAGCTCTAAGAAACTGTTCTCACAGTTCTTATCCCACACAAAAGGTTGCCCTTTTCGGGTTAACCAGATCAAAGGAAGTACTAACTGGGAAAACCCTTGTATGAATCTACGGTAATACCCAGCCAGTCGAAGAAAATTCCTAACTTCTGTAATGGTAGTCAGTCACTCCCAATCGAGAATGGATTCTACCTTACTAGGATCAACTGCCACTCCCGCCTGAGAAATGACATGCCCTAAGAACTTAACCTCCGAAAGACAAAACTCACATTTCTCCGACTTTGCAAACAAACTTTTCTCCCTAAGAGTGCCTAAGACAATCCTAAGATGTTCCTCATGTTTTTTAGGGTCCTTAGAATACACAAGTATATCAACTATAAATACCACAACAAATCTATCAAGGTAAGGCCTGAAAATCCTATTCATGTAATCCATGAATATGGCCAAAGCATTTGTCAGACCAAAAGACATAATAATATACTCGTAGTGGCCATACCAAGTCCTAAATGCGGTTTTCGGTACATCCTCAGCCTTGATTCTGATCTGGTGATATCCAGACCTCAAATCAATCTTAGAGAATACCGAAGCTCCCCTAAGTTGGTCTAACAGGTCACCAAACCTAAGAAGTGGATACTTGTTCTTAACCGTAACCTTGTTGAGTTGTCTATAATCTATACACAACCTCATACTACTATATCTCTTCTTCACTAGGAGAACAGGTGCTCCCCAAGGTGAAGCACTGGGCCTAATGAACCGCCTAGCAATCAAATTGTGACGTCCGTGTTTTTACGACGCATCATTTAGCGTTATTTTAGTATAGATTATCGTATTATGCTATAATAAGCAATTTCTTGTTGGTTAAGTAAGTGATTGAATTAAACCAGGACAAAATTAAATTTGAGAATTAATATTTTATATTAATTCATGGTTCAAATATCGTCAAAATTTCTACTTGAAGTTAAATCGCGTTTTGAATCACCGGATAGTTTTTATCCGCAAATAAGATTTTAAACGAACTCCGATTTCGATGAAAATCGAGTCTGACTTGTTGTGATTATGATTGAGTGTTTTCAATTGTTTTTATTATTTATGATAAATTATTATTACGCAGTGAATTAATTTCTAAGTAAATTAATTTTCGCGAATTAATCGACGAAAGAATTAATCAGTAACGCGATTACTCGGTGCCGTGTTTTTTTAGTACACTTAAGACTCTAGAATTAGAGAGTAATCATGAGAGAAGAGCGATTAGATGTCTTAGACTTGTTGATGGGATTAGCATCTTGCTTTAGAGGCTAGGTGTCACTTTTTGGGTGATTAATTTTTCTATGCATTTTCTAAATGATTTTTAACCAAGTAAATTACCTTTTGTTAATTTTTTTTATCTCCCTCCCCTATTTCTCATTTCTTGGCGCGACCCACCCCATTTTCTACACTTCATCTTCATTTTTCTTTGCTCTTGAGAGAAGCTCCAACCATGGCTTCCATTCTTCATCTTCGTTGTTCATTTTCATCAACAATCCTCAACCCAACTTGCTCCTAGCTTCATCTTCTACTTGAATACCTCTTCCACACCTTGTAAGTAAGCTTGAAAATCAAATTTTCCTCCCCTCATTTCAGCCCCAAAAACCGCGGGCCTCATTGGGAGTGTAGAATGAGTTTTTCTTCTTCAATTCTTGTTTTAATACTTCATATACTACTTGCTCATGATCATGGAAGAGATGAACACATAAATCCCCAATTTCTTTGAACCCTAGGGCGCTAGACCTAAGGGAAAGGGGTTGTGAGATTTTTCATGTTAATCCTTTAATTAGTTTGTGTTTCTTGCTCCTTATAAATTGTTATTGCTTTTGTAGTTTTTAATTTTGATTTGGAACAAACAAATGGTAGGATTGATGAAACCCTTGGTACTTGAAGAAGTTGTGATTTGTTCTTGGACTTGATTAATGTTTTGTTTTGGGTAGTAAATTGTTGCTTTGGTGAAAGAAATGTAGTATTAAGTGATGTTGTTTAATTAGTTGGAATGTTTGCAAATTTTTTTGGGAAAAGGGGGTGTTGGCCGCGAGCTCTTAAGGGGTTTGGGAGGGAAATTATTTTGTGTTCTTAGCTTATATTAGTTGAATTGAATTGTGTGTAAGCGTTGGAAAATTGTGGAAATGATTTGATTGAAATTGAAGTTGTTTTAATCTTTTGAGGTCATGAAACACTTAAGGTGAAATGGACTCCTTGAGATCCTAAAAACCAAGTGGAGCCTTGACTTAAGCATTGTGAGGAAAATGAATTTGATTGTGATATTGTTTCAGGTTCTAAGTTTAAAAAAAATGATTCTTAGTCTTTAAATCTTACTCTTTTAATTGTTTGTTAATTTATCAAGTGTATGTGATTCTTTAAAAAAAATGTGTTTCAAATTGTGTATTCAAGTGTAAGTGTTTTGGTATCTAAGAGATTTTTGGGGTTTAAGAGCCCAAGGAGTTAGAACTAAGTCTATGCCTAGGATTGTACTAAGCTTATTTTGTGGTGTTAGGATTTGAGGAATTCGAGTTCATGCTGGGTAAGACCAAGACGTGCTTTGACATGCGACCTGACGATTTTGGTAAGGGCTACTTCTAGAGATGATTAGGTGTTGGGCACCCATAAGCCCCACTTAAGATTTTATTTTCCTATCAAAGAAGTCTGGGAACCTTTTGGTTCAAAGTGAGGGTTTTGTTACCCCTTTGATTTTTAAAGCTTTATATATGATTAATTAGTGGGTTTGACTGCAAGAGGTTGGCGACTGCCCCCAACCCCCCACACTTGTATGTTTACCTCTTTGTTAGTTCCATCGAGCCTCAAAGGGACGAAATGTACTTATTGTTCATGTGTTGATTGGACTGTCGAATTAATTGTGTGGATATATGCTTGATTTATGTGGAAGTACATTGTTGGTGCTGTTGGATAATTCAATACTTATTAAATGTTGGATAGTTTGATATTTATTGATTTTGCCATATTGAATTGTCATATGCGTTGATATATTCATTGGGGTTGGTGGAAGCATTGTCATGTCGTTGGGAAACTTCAACCTGAATATCCTAGGGTGATGGAAAGCCCAAAGCTATGGCTGGTATTCAGGGGTGTTGTTCATTGTCGTGTCATTGGAAAACTTCGACTTGAATATCCTGGGGTGGTGGAAGAGCCCAAGTCTACGGCTGGAGTTCAAGGGCATTATTCGTCATTCCGGAAACATAAACAGTGACATGTAGTTGCATTAGTGGGCATTTATGCACTTTTATTGATTTGTATATTATGCTGTGTTATGATATATTTGCTTATTTAAGAAGTTGACCATTTCTCGTGGTTCCTTCAATTGATGATGGTACCCCAGGCGATGGTGAAGACGGTGATACCGGCGATGACGACATTGCTGGAGATGGTGTTTAACTTTCCTAACATGGAGATCCCATCGACGAGGGAGTTCGACCCCATCTCCCGTCGAGTTATGTATAACGGGGATGTAGTTCAAACTTTCCTAGTAGACGGACTGGCACTGCGACAGGAGACCTCGAGACGAACCGTGAGCTTCCCAGTGAGGATGATGCAGATTGTTGACGGATGGCGTAGTACTCAGCGGGACCGAGTGTTACAGGCTTCTTCTTCTGCTTCTCCAGAGGACTCCTTTGAGATTCCTAGACGGACCACAACTCGCTATGCACCTATGCCTGGAGGTGCCAGGATTAGGAGGACCGCTCGAAAGAGCGTGGGAGATAGATGTTGGACAATAGGTGCTTTGATTTCTCGTGCAATGACAGACACACCGAGCCCCATGGCGGAGCCAGAGCCAAAGACAGTGCCACCGACCCCACCTATGGATCCTTCTCCTGTCTGTACGGAGTGTGGGGAGGCGGGTTGTAGTGGGGCAGGATGGATTCAGGACGTTGTGGTTGAGGAGGTTAGACTTGAGGGCGTACCGGCATCTGCACCTTTCATAGATATGACTGGCGAGGACGAGGATGATCTGATGGAGGAGGACGAGGAGGACCCATCCGAGGACTTGGGTAGCGACGTTTAGATGATGTTGTCTGTTTGCCTTGTACATAGTTTTGGTTAGCTGTGATGTCTGCATTGTATATAGTTTGTGTGGTGACCCGGTCGGTCAGATTAGTTCTGGACTTTTGTGGTGTAGTTGGTTAGGTCTAGAGGTTTACTTTTGGAGCAGCCCCTTGCGTGGGTAACTGCCAGGAGTACCCCAGAAGTATGATCGCTCTTGTAGGGTTTTTATACTTTAGGTGTATTCTCCTTTTGGATATTTCTCTACTTGTATTTTATATGTACTGATTATGGCTATCTATGGAAATGTATGTATGTATTTCAGTGCATCTGTCTTTTGTAACTTAGAATTCCATCATGTTTCTAAACACTGTGGATACTCTGTTTGTGCTTTGCGAAAGACGTTTGTTTAAAAAAAAAATATTACCGCATTTTCCAAATGGTAAAAGAGTATTATTTTTAAAAAGCTCGCTGCATTTAGAGTTAAGTTCTTGTCTGTAGCGCTTCAAGAATGAGGCGTTACACAAATCCTCTAATTGGACCTTAAGCTCTTGCAATTCTAGAGGCGACATCCTACAAGGAGGTATAGAAATTGGTCCCGCTCCTGGAATCAACTCTATGGAAAACTCAACTTTTCTTTTAGGAGGTAAGGAAGTAACCTCATCCGGAAATTCATCGAGAAATTCATTCACCACAAGAATTGTGGTCAAATCTAGATTCATCTCCGAAATTGAAGAGAGTAGCAAAATGTATCTCGCGTGTCCCTATACTAATTTAATTAATTCATCAATCAATTTAAACATAATAGGGTCTAAATTAATGAAGTTAATTAATTAAATTAGACGGGGTGTTACATATGGGGATGCGCTCTTATAGTTCACGATGAGCGGGATATGTTGCTCGGACAATTGACTGATTGTAACATCCCAATTTTTAAGCAAAGTGATTTTACCAATAAAATCCTGAATACTCGAAAAATAAGTCATAGAGATTGACCACCTTAATGGTTTACTGAGAGTACGAGAAATTATTTTGAGTTATTTTGAATAATTTATTTATTATAAATAATTATTATTCATGATGTCAATTCGAATTAATTGACAGCGTAGACGTATGCTGCTTTTAAAGAAAATTCATCAATTATACTTATTATAAATTTTCTGCGTGACGCGGTAACGCGTATTTTTGTTGACTAAGAAATTGATTGAATTGAATCAAGATGAAATTAAATTTAAGAATTAATATTTAATATTAATTCATGGTTCGAAAATCGTCGAAAAACTCTAACGAAGTTTTGCCGCGTTTTGAATCGCCGGGTAATTTTTATCCGCATTAAAATTTAAAATAAATTCTGATTTCGACGAAAATCGAAACGTAAATTGTTGTGATTATTTTTGAGTGCTTTCACTTGTTTTATTATTGATGATAGTTAAATGGGAGTTAATTGGTTTATTTTTAATAAATCATGGTCTACTCCACCATACACCACACTTATATGTTCCCCACCCTAGCACTCTCCCTATTCCCTTTTACCCCTTCCCTGCGTGAGAAAGAAGCAAAAGCTGGAAAAGAGAAAAAGAAAGGAGCGAGGAACAAGGAAGGAAAAGAAAAGAAGAAGGAGAAGAGAAGAAAAGGGGAAGAAGGAAAGAAGAGGCGCGACGGTGGAGGAGAGAGGGGAGGCTGCGGCCACCTGTGGTTGGCGGCGTGCCACCGCCGAGAAGAAGAGGAGGGAGAGCGAGGCAGAGAACACGAGAGAAAGAGGGAGAAATCGCGAGAGAGAGAGAGAGTGCGAGAGAGAGAGGCAGAGAAGAAGAGGAAGAAGAGTGGGAAGAAGATTGGAGCCAAGTGCTTGAGTGTGAGGCTGAAAACCAAGGCTTTTCCCCTTTGTTTTTGTTGTGCTGAACCGTGGCTCTTCCTTAGGTGGTAGGAGGTAGTGATTTCTTGCTTTTGTTCTTGATTTTGTGTCTTTTAAATGCTTGATTTTGGAACTATGATGGATATGAGCATCAAATTCCCAAATCCTTGGAACCTTAGGGTGAAACCCTAAGGGGGAAAAGAGGGAAAAGTGTGATCCTAGTGAAATCAAGAGTTAAATTGTTTAATGGAGTATAATTGAAGTTGTTGTTGTTGTTGGATTTGTTTATAGTTTTGGAATTGAAAGTTATTGGCTAATTGTTTGTGATAGAATTCTATTCTTAAGGAAAGGAAAATGGGGTTTTGGATTGTTGGAACACGTAATTAGTAGTTGAAATATATGTTTAGGTTGATAAAATTAATATTGGGTATGTTGTATATGCTTAAGTAGAAGAGTTAGCAAGTTACATGTGAAAAATTGTTTTGGAGAGACTTAAAAAGCATGTTGGGATTGAAGTAGGTTTGTTATCTAATTATTAGATTTGGTATGATCATGGTTTAATTGGTTTGAATCAAAGAATTGGAAAGAAATTTTGGAAACCTTCCTCTTGAAATGTTTTGAAAATGAGTTTTGAAATCTTGTAGAAGTTAGTCTTGAATTGTGACTTGCAATATGTTTAGAATATGTTTGAAATGTGCTTAGAACCATGCCTTAGATGTGTCTTAATATGTTAAGGTCTTGGAGTTTAATTTAAATGATTTGGAAATGGTTTGCAATTTAAAAAGAGAGTTTTGCAATTTTGTTTAGAAAAAAGGGGATGGTGGCCGAGAGGCCCTAGGACTGTTGAAGGGAAATCAATTTTTTTTGAAACTTATATGTAATGCTTGAATGAATGTGTTCTAGGCTTTAAAAATTATGAAAAGTGGGTAATTGAAGTTGATTCACCTTAAGGTTTTCAAGAAAATAAAAAAAAATAAAATAAAAAATGTGTTATGTTTAACTTCTCAAGAAATGATTTTAATCATAAAATCTTATTCTTTCAAGTAGTTAGTAAGTAATTGTTTAAGTGAACATGCTTTGGTTAGAAAAGGGGAATTCTTTGCAAAAACTTGTTCTATGATGTATACATGTTTAATAGGAACCTTGATTAGTTAGATTTTGTGAGAAACATGTTCTTGAAAGTATGATTTTGGAAGGTGGTATGGGTTTTGGCATATGCCTTGAAATGTGTTTTGAAATAAGACTTGAATATATCTTGATGTCTAAATGATTTTGTGTATAGTTAAATGATTAAAAATGGCTTGTTTAATTTAAAAGGAAGAATTTTATGATCCAGCTTGTATTTAATGTGATTTAGTGATTGTTCTATGTCTTAGATTGTTAGGCTATGAAACACATAAGGTAAGTTGGGCTCTTGGAGACCCAAGAAACCAAGTGGAGCCTTGACTTGAGTAATTGAGAAAGGGAACTCTAATTGTGGTTTTGTTTATATCTTGGTGTGAAAAGAAATGAGATTTGGTTTCAAAGCTTTATTACTTTAATTTTTGGTGATTTTCAAGGGTATGTAATTCTTCAAAAACATGTATTTCAAATTGTGTATTTTAGCATAAGTATTTTGGTTAGTTAGTGGGTTGGGTTTTGAAAGCCTAAGGTTTAAGTTAGTTTTTAGAATTGCGCTAGGTTTGCTTTGGTGTAATAGGCTCGAGAGATCCGAGGACGTGCGGCATAGAAATCGAGAAATACGGGGATACGCGCAGCTTGGAGTTCGGTAAGGGCACTTCACATTATATATTTTATATAGTGTAGTGTGAGTAAGGACAACTTTAGATATTGATAGAAATTTAATTTCAAGTATTTATGCGAAGAAGTCTGAGAACCTCAGGGTTCGAAGTGAGGGTCTTGTACCCCTTCGTTTTACTGCTTTTTGATATACTGATTATTTAGTGGGCTTGTCTGCAAGTGGTTGGCAGCTGTCCCCAACCCCCCACACTTGTTTGATTGCCTCCCTGCCAACTCCATTGAGTTGCAGAGGGATGAACCAGTTGTTTGGTATCGTTGTTTCTTTGAGTTATGATTATTGAGATGAATAGCTTATACTGCTGAACTGTTTGCACTATTTTGAGCTTGACATGAATATTATTTGATACGCGGATAAATACTTATTCGAATTTGCTTCTTGAATTATCATATGCGTTGGTTGATTCATTGGGGTGGTTAAAGTGTTGTTGAAGTCGTTGGAGTCGTCGTGACGTTTTTGAACTTTAACCCGAATAACCAAGGGTGATAGGGTCCCGTGAAGGTATGACTTGGGTGATAGGGTCCCCAAAGCTATGGCCGGTGTTCGGAACCGAACCACCTAGGGTGATAGGGTCCCCTAAAGCTACGGCTTGGGTGATAGGGTCCCCAGAGCTACGGCGGGTGTTCGACTGCTTAGTTCACTGTTGTGTTATTTTTTTAACTCGACCTGAATAACCAAGGGTGATAGGGTCCCCTAAAGCTACGGCTTGGGTGATAGGGTCCCCAAAGCTACGGCTGGTATTCAGCAGCTTGTTCGGCGTTATTTCCGGAATTGTAAAGTGTGATGGGTGAGTGTCGTGAGTTGCATTATGGGGCGTTTGTGTACCTTGTTATCTCTTGTTCTATAGTGGCGTTTAGTTGCATTTGTAGGCATTGATGTATTCTTACGGAATGGTGTGTTCTGTTATGCTGCGTTATATTATATCATGCTATTTTGGATTATCTGGTGTATTTTAAGAAGTTGACCCTTGTCAGTGGTTCTTTCAATGTAATGAATGTAACCCAGATGGCGGAGCAAGCGGAGGATTTGGGCTATGAGAGGAAGCGGTAGAGGATAGTCGTCCAGCCTTTTTACTTGTGTTATGTTTGTGGAATTTACTAGCAGTCTAGTGAAGAGTATAGCTTGTGGACCAGCTATAGGATATTTGTCATTATTTCAGTGTTGTAATAAATATCTGTTATGTTTCATGACACGTTTGTTATATATGATTTGACAGAATAAATGAATGTGGTCTATGTGGTGTCTTAAATTATTTTCCGCCATGTTTCTAAAAGTCGTTGTGATGCTCTGACTGCTTCTTTAAAGAACCCCTCTTAATAAAAAAAAATATAGGACCACATTTCTCGAAAACCCTACGAGTAGAGTATTCCACTTTTCGGAAACATGTCAACTGTTGTCAGAATATTCACTTAGTAGCACTCCGGAGACTGGGTGTTACAATAGTGGTATCAGAGCGGTTCGGTTCTAACCGGACTGTGAGATGGGTAACTATAGCTGGTCAAGTGTCGGGATGATAGGAATTAGACTGTCGGGAGTCAAGATGTGTTTTGTTGTGAGTCAGACTATGTTGTGTGATTGCTCCTCAGGTAGAGTAACCCTACTTGTAATTGTTTGAAATTGTTTCTTAATTGAAAACAATGTGTGCTCAGACATACAAAACTTGTTGTGGGACTCTGACTAGGTTAAATAACCTTGTGGGAATCCAATACCTTCGAGACGAGCGATTCTTCCTACCGAAGTGGATAGTTCGAGAAATAGATTAGAGACTTCAGATAGCCAAGCTGAGATAGGGATTGCCTGTCAGAGATATTATTATCATTATTAATATTATTGCATAGTGTGATCTCTGAAATATTAGTGGTTCTAGATATAAACCACAGTGTTTGATGTTTGAAGTATTTTAATAGGTATTATATTTGAAAATAAAAAAAAAATTATGATTTCGCGAGGGTGACATGTGTGCCACTAACATCTGTGTTTTGCGGTAGTCTACTTTTGTACTACTGTGGATATATGTTTTATATTGATTGTGTGATTGTTTAGTCGTGTGAGTGTATTATTTTTTTCGTTGAAAATATTATACACGATTATTTTTGTAGCAAGCGTTAATTAAATGCCTCGTGACAATCTAATTCACGCGAGATCTATTTGACTCAGTTGAATGGAATGTAGAGGTTTAGTGGGGTAAGGTAATAGTTTTAGTGTGCCACAAGTTGTCTAGTTAGCATTGGGTAGTGTGAGAGATCTTGAGAGGCTTAGAGCGTTGCATTTCCTTCTACTCCCTTCTTGAGAAACCACGAGCCCCAGGATGAGTTGGAGAAAGATTCCCCCTTCTTTGCTTGTTATTTGTTGATGTGGGTACTGTTATTAATGTTAATAATTCTGAGAGCTTTGATGTGTTGTTTCTGCTGATGTCCTAAAACCACGGGTCCTTGGAAGTTCTAGGTGAGTATTGCAGTTCTCTTGTTTTCCAATATTGTACTACTACAGTTGATCTTGTTGATTATAATTTGGTAGCTAAGATGTGAAATGTTTTGTCCCTCCTCTCGTATAATTTTTTTTATGATTTCAATGCTTCCTTCAAAATGATTTTCCATTTTCAACAGCTTAGTGAGAAATAATTTTGTGATTGGTGGTAATTTAGAAGTTGTTAAGTTAATAGTTTTGGTGTTAATCTTTTGAACTATAAACCTATGTATGAGGAAGAACGGTTTTGAGAAATATTTTTGGAGAAGAATTTTAGAAAAACTATAGTTTTAAAATTCTTGCTCGATTTCTTAGAATTTTATGGGTGAGTTTTAGTATTTTGCTATTTAAGTTTGTTAGAAGAAAATTAAATATTTTCCCCTAATCTTGTTGTTGAAGCCGTGAGCTTCAAGGAAAAAATTTGTGATTTTCAACTTGCATCTTTCATAGTCCAGTTAGTGTCATAGTTTAGGAGTTTTTGAAAATTTAATTGAGTTGAAATTTTGTAAATTGTTATTTTAGTATTTCAAGACAATGAAACACCTAATGTTTAAAGGAATCCTTGTATTCCTAAACAAGGTGGAGTCTTAGGGAATGAAGTATTTAAAATCTTTGATTTGTTTTAGTATGAGTGTTATGATTTCAAAAACTTTGAAAGGAGAAAATTCTTAGATGATATCTTATTGTTTGAAACTGTGGGAGTATTTGATATCCTGGTAGTAATTTAAAATTTTACGTGCTTAACTGATAGTGTTGGTTAATTAGACATTCTAGAAGTTTAATAATTACTTGAATTTCGAAAGAAAAATGATTTTCTAGTGTTGAAAACGGTTTTGTATTCTTTTGTTGTAAAAGATAATATTTTAACCTTGTTTTACCATTTTTTTGAGTATAAGTTATTACAAAAATTGAGGGGTTGATTCAAAACTTAGGGTTACCTTTAGTTTAATTAAAGGGTGGTGGATGAATTTGAAAAAATGAAATTGTGTTATATTAGTTTCTTGTATTGGTGTGTTTCAAAGCAAATTGATATTTTCCTTTAGAAAAAAAAATGTTTGATTGGAGAGGAGAATTTTAATCTTTTGGAAGTTTAAAGTGATTTTTTTTTATTTTTGTATGTGTAAATGTGGTTATCTACGGATAAGTTAGTATCACTTTCGTAAGTACCGACATGTAACTGTAGTCGGGCTCGTATTTGCATCCATATTCGTGAGAATGATCGTGACCGTGGATGGGTAGATGTCCAGATCTGGAATGAAGCATCGGCCAGTCGCAAGGAATTCTTCGTTTATTAACTACGCTTGCTTTGCAGTCGCTATATTCATATGCTTTGTGACTGTTATTATTGCATGTTATACTGCGTAGCTATCAATATTATAGTACTACGTATAATAATAAGTATTGTGGATGTCTATGTGTGCGCATTATTTTACGATTTTGAGTAAAGTAATTTTTCGTATTTTACTATCCTTGTAGTTTCGAGGACGAAACTATTTTAAGGGGGGTGATATTGTAACATCCCAACTTTTAAGAAAAGTGATTTTAGCAATAAAATCCTGAATACTCGAAAAATAAGTCATAGAGATTGACCACCTCAATGGTTTACTGAGAGTACGAGAAATTATTTTGAGTTATTTTGAATAATTTATTTATTATAAATAATTATTATTCATGATGTCAATTCGAATTAATTGACAGCGTAGACGTATGCTGCTTTTAAAGAAAATTCATCAATTATACTTATTATAAATTTTTCGCGTGGCCGATAGCAGCGTATTTTTGTTGACTAAGAAATTGATTGAATTGAATCAAGATGAAATTAAATTTAAGAATTAATATTTAATATTAATTCATGGTTCGAAAATGGTTGGAAAACTCTAACGAAGTTTCGCCGCGTTTTGAATCGCCGGGTAATTTTTATCCGCATTAAAATTTAAAATGAATTCCGATTTCGACGAAAATCGAAACGTAAATTGTTTTGATTATTTTTGAGTGCTTTCACTTGTTTAATGATAGTTAAATGGAAGTTAATTGGTTTATTTTTATTAAATCATGGTCTACTCCACCATACACCACACTTATTTGTTCCCCACCCTAGCACTCTCCCTATTCCCTTTTACCCCTTCCCTGCGTGAGAAAGAAGCAAAAGCTGGAAAAGAGAAAAAAAGAAAGGGAACGAGGAACAGGGGAGGAAAAGAAAAGAAGAAGGAGAAGAGAAGAGAAGGGGAAGAAGGAAAGAAGGGGCGCGACGGTGGAGGAGAGAGGGGGAGGCCGCGACGGCCCTTTGGTTGGCGGCGTGCCACCGCGTCGGAGAGGAGAGGAGGGAGAGCGAGGCAGAGAACACGGGAGAAAGAGGGAGAAATTGCGAGAGAGAGAGAGAGAGAGTGCGAGAGAGAGAGGCAGAGAAGAAGAGGAAGAAGAGTGGGAAGAAGATTGGAGCCAAGTGCTTGAGTGTGAGGCTGAAAATCAAAGCTTTTCCCCTTTGTTTTTGTTGTGCTAAACCGTGGCTCTTCCTTAGGTGGTAGGAGGTAGTGATTTCTTGCTTTTGTTCTTGATTTTGTGTTTTTCAAATGCTTGATTTTGGAACTATGATGGATATGAGCATCAAATTCCCAAATCCTTGGAACCTTAGCGTGAAACCCTAAGGGGAAAAAGAGGGAAAAGTGTGATCATAGTGAAATCAAGAGTTAAATTGTTTAATGGAGTATAATTGAAGTTGTTGTTGTTGTTGTTGGATTTGTTTATAGTTTTGGAATTGAAAGTTATTGGCTAATTGTTTGTGATAGAATTCTATTCTTGAGGAAAGGAAAATGGGGTTTTGGATTGTTGGAACATGTAATTAGTAGTTGAAATATATGTTTAGGTTGATAAAATTAATATTGGGTATGTTGTATATGCTTAAGTAGAAGAGTTAGCAAGTTACATGTGAAAAATTGTTTTGGAGAGACTTAAAAAGCATGTTGGGATTGAAGTAGGTTTGTTATCTAATTATTAGATTTGGTATGATCATGGTTTAATTGGTTTGAATCAAAGAATTGGAAAGAAATTTTGGAAACCTTCCTCTTGAAATGTTTTGAAAATGAGTTTTGAAATCTTGTAGAAGTTAGTCTTGAATTATGACTTGCAATATGTTTAGAATATGTTTGAAATGTGCTTAGAACCATGCCTTAGATGTGTCTTAATATGTTAAGGTCTTGGAGTTTAATTTAAATGATTTGGAAATGGTTTGCAATTTAAAAAGAGAGTTTTGCAATTTTGTTTAGAAAAAAGGGGATGGTGGCCGAGAGGCCCTAGGACTGTTGAAGGGAAATCAATTTTTTTTGAAACTTATATGTAATGCTTGAATGAATGTGTTCTAGGCTTTAAAAATTATGAACAGTGGGTAATTGAAGTTGTTTCACCTTAAGGTTTTCAAGAAAAAAAAATAAAAAATAAAAAATGTGTTATGTTTAACTTCTCAAGAAATGATTTTAGTCATAAAATCTTATTCTTTCAAGTAGTTAGTAAGTAATTGTTTAAGTGAACATGCTTTGATTAGAAAAGGGGAATTCTTTGCAAAAACTTGTTCTATGATGTATACATGTTTAATAGGAACCTTGATTAGTTAGATTTTGTGAGAAACATGTTCTTGTAAGTATGATTTTGGAAGGTGGTATGGGTTTTGGCATATGCCTTGAAATGTGTTTTGAAATAAGACTTGAATATATCTTGATGTCTAAATGCCTTTGTGTATAGTTAAATGATTAAAAATGGCTTGTTTAATTTAAAAGGAAGAATTTTATGATCCAGCTTGTATTTAATGTGATTTAGTGATTGTTCTATGTCTTAGATTGTTAGGCTATGAAACACATAAGGTAAGTTGGGCTCTTGGAGACCCAAGAAACCAAGTGGAGCCTTGACTTGAGTAATTGAGAAAGGGAACTCTAATTGTGGTTTTGTTCATATCTTGGTGTGAAAAGAAATGAGATTTGGTTTCAAAGCTTTATTACTTTAATTTTTGGTGATTTTCAAGGGTATGTAATTCTTCAAAAACATGTATTTCAAATTGTGTATTTTAGCATAAGTATTTTGGTTAGTTAGTGGGTTGGGTTTTGAGAGCCTAAGGTTTAAGTTAGTTTTTAGAATTGCGCTAGGTTTGCTTTGGTGTAATAGGCTCGAGAGATCCGAGGACGTTCGTCATAGAAATCGAGGAATACGGGGATACGCGCAGCTTGGAGTTCGGTAAGGGCACTTCACATTATATATTTTATATAGTGTAGTGTGAGTAAGGACAACTTTAGATATTGATAGAAATTTAATTTCAAGTATTTATGCGAAGAAGTCTGAGAACCTCAGTGTTCGAAGTGAGGGTCTTGTACCCCTTCGTTTTACTGCTTTTTGATATACTGATTATTTAGTGGGTTTGTCTGCAAGTGGTTGGCAGCTGTCCCCAACCCCCCCACACTTGTTTGACTGCCTCCCTGCCAACTCCATTGAGTTGTAGAGGGATGAACTGAGTTGTTTGACTGTCGTTGTTTGCTGAGTTATGATTATTGAGATGAATAGCTTATACTGCTGAACTGTTTGCACTATTTTGAGCTTGACATGAATATTATTTGATACGCGGATAAATACTTATTCGAATTTGCTTCTTGAATTATCATATGCGTTGGTTGGTTCATTGGGGTGGTTAAAGTGTTGTTGAAGTCGTTGGAGTCGTCGTGACGTTTTTGAACTTCAACCCGAATAACCAAGGGTGATAGGGTCCCGTGAAGGTATGACTTGGGTGATAGGGTCCCCAAAGCTATGGCCGGTATTTGGAACCGAACCACCTAGGGTGATAGGGTCCCCTAAAGCTACGGCTTGGGTGATAGGGTCCCCAGAGCTACGGCGGGTGTTCGACTGCTTAGTTCACTGTTGTGTTGTTTTTTTAACTCGACCTGAATAACCAAGGGTGATAGGGTCCCCTAAAGCTACGGCTTGGGTGATAGGGTCCCCAAAGCTACGGCTGGTATTCAGCAGCTTGTTCGGCGTTATTTCCGGAATTGTAAAGTGTGATGGGAGAGTGTCGTGAGTTGCATTATGGGGCGTTTGTGTACCTTGTTATCTCTTGTTCTATAGTGGCGTTTAGTTGCATTTGTAGGCATTGATGTATTCTTACGGAATGGTGTGTTTTGTTATGCTGCGTTATATTATATCATGCTATTTTGGATTATCTGGTGTATTTTAAGAAGTTGACCCTTGTCAGTGGTTCTTTCAATGTAATGAATGTAACCCAGATGGTGGAGTAAGCGGAGGATTTGGAACTGCAGAGAGGAGCAGCCGAGGATAGTCGTCCAGCCTTTTTACTTGTGTTATGTTTGTGGAATTTACTAGAAGTCTAGTGAAGAGTATAGCTTGTGGACCAGCTATAGGATATTTGTCATTATTTCAGTGTTGTAATAAATATCTGTTATGTTTCATGACACGTTTGTTATATATGATTTGACAGAATAAATGAATGTGGTCTATGTGGTGTCTTAAATTATTTTTCGCCATGTTTCTAAAAGTCGTTGTGATGCTCTGACTGCTTCTTTAAAGAACCCCTCTAAAAAAATATAGGACCACATTTCTCGAAAACCCTACGAGTAGAGTATTCTACTTTTCGGAAACATGTCAACTGTTGTCAGAATATTCACTTAGTAGCACTCCGGAGACAGGGTGTTACACTGATACTCTAAGTGGTGACTAGTACATTGTGTTATAGGGGTGTACTCTGAGTGGTGAGGAGTACAGCAAGCCATGTGTAGTTGGTGGCCACGAGTCTAAATTTAGGTAATAAGCGTAAAATGAATAGTTTGTGTTTATTTAAGAGAATGAATTGTGAATAACATGATTATATGCTTGCAATATACTTTGTATTGCCTTCTACTGCTACTTGCCCATTTTATGGTGATTATGTTATTCTTATCTCCCTGTATATATGTTTCGTGTGTATATGCTATGTATATTAGATACAGCTGTTGAGGAGACTGCTACAGAGGATGTCTCAGTTCATGCATCCATGGATGGGGATGGAGCCGAGGATCCCGACAGGGGGATTTTGAGCTGCAGTTCCACTGCTGGGACGACACGGGTTGGGAGATCAACTTCTCCTGACACACCGTGTTGTATACAGGATTGGTGACTATATACTTTCATCTGCTTGGATCACCATCAGCCAATTTAGTTGGAGACTTTCGAATCTGCCAGAGGTTACAATTTCAACGTATGTGGTCGCCTCCGCTTGAATACTTTCCTGGGTATGGTCAGATGTGGCAGCCATACATTCCTACCTAGCCAGCCGCTAGGCCCATGGGTAGCTATTCCCAGGGAAGTAGTAAGGGGAGTAGAGTGAGGCATATAGAGGAGGACGCGCCTGGACCTTCTCGACCCATGATGGCGAGACAGTACCGCCGACTCTTCACCGGGTGTTCAGGGTCACGTTGTGGGAGTTCCAATTATCCTACTTGCTGAGGAGTTACCTTATGGCGGAGGTTTCCTTTATATTTTTATGTATGGTCAAGAGTCTTGTTTTGAGTAGGGTTGACTTATATTTTGGTGAGGCATGTGTTAGCCTCCTAATTGTATACAGATGACTATACTTTTTGCTACGCTTCCATCTTTTCTTTTTATTTGTGACACTCTGATGTAGATAAGCCCTTGGAGAGGCCACCAAAGCTTATATCGATGCATATAATGTATATTATGTTTGCTATATTCCGCTGTGTATTAAAGTTTTAATTCTTACGTATTTTCTGCTATATTTATTAACGATAAGATAAACGATTAAGGCTAATTAATTCTAGGTTACTATAATAGGATGAGGGGCGTCTCACTCAGTTGCTTCGTCCTTACCTCAAGGTTGACTGTGGCAACCCCTCCATGTACTGTATATGCGAGGATTGCGAGCCAACCTGTCATCTTGATGGGGGTGTTAAATCGATTGGGGAGGTTTTGTCCCCTAAATCTCGTAAGCCGCGACCCCGGATTAAGCATCATTTAAGACTGGCAAACTAGGCATCATTCTCCCATCCTCCTGTCGGTGGCGGTCAAGGTGCTGCATCTTCGAGGTTGTAGCAGTGGGCTTGAAACGTTTAGCGCCCGAGCTCTGCCAATTTGCTTTAGTGCTACCCAAGCTGTAAAGCCCTAAGGCTTGTCGCGATTGTGTTTTTCTTGCTTATCTTGTGCTTGTAAGATTAGACAAGGAAGATTCCAATCCCTTTGCCTTATTGTATTCTTTTCTTGCAGCGATTGTAATGCTTTGTAGTTACTGTATCGAACTAGTTATTTTCCACCAATCTTTTCCTTATCATTTTAGTCTTTGCACGTAGATCACACTTTAATATCTCGTATGACGAGTTCCCTATTCGTTTTATTCTTTGCTTAATCCATTTTTGCACCTCTTTGCTATGATTCGACTTTTCTTTTTTCGCCTTACTTTTTCCTTTCTTGGGTCAACAATGGTTTCTTATGGAATTTGAGGCTCAATGACATTTGACTTAGTTTTCCATTAAGGGTGTCTGGGGTTGTAACTTTGTGCCCCTACTCCGTTCCATTAGCAGGGTAACCTGTAATATCCCAAATTTTATTGATTAGATGTCCCTAAAGTAACCTAGATAGGTTAAATAATGCATGACGAAATTAGCATTGTTTCTCTTCTACTTTAATTTGTGAAAATGATTAATATGATATAATATAGATAATATTATCACATAAAATATTTATGCTTTGAATTTATATTTTATTATTATATTTATAGTTATATTATGTAAAGGATAATTATTTGTCCAAACAATTAAAGATTACATTATGTTATATAATATAGTGTGTGTGTATATATATGTGTGTGTATGTGTATATATATAAGTAAGAGGTTTAAATATACGTTTAGTCCCTGTAAATATAGTGTTTTTTGGTTTTGGTCCCTGTAATTTTTTTTTTAGATTCCCTCCCTGCAAAATCATCAGTCATTATTTTTTATCCCTGATGCGATCTCTCCGTTGAAAGTTGGTGACGTGTTAAACGGAAATACACGTGGCTGGCCACTTGGAATTTGTTTATTTTAAAAATAAATAAAAAATAATTAAAAGGGACCACGTCTGCTTCCTGCTTCTTTTGCTTTCTTCTTCTTCTTCTTCTTCTTCTTCTTCTTCTACTACTTCCTTCTTCTGCTTCCTTCTTTGGCGTTCCAAAACCCCTCAAATTCTGTTCAATCTCATTGCGTATTGAAACCCCAGAACCTGACAACGACACAGATGGGATTTTCGGTTCTCCCTTCTCCCTCCAAGAAGAGGGATTTCTGATTGTCTTTCTGTGGAACAGAATCGAAGATTGTTGGCTCTGTGAAAAAATTATTGGATTCGAAAGATTGTTGGATCCTTTCTCCCGTGTTAAAGCAGGGAATATTTTTCATTGGCATCTCTCCCCGATCAACCACCATCTTCCTTCTACTCTCTCTTCCTTTCGGTTTCAGATTTCTCTCTCCCTCTCGGATTTCTCCGTGTTAGGGTTTCCACAATTTCTCTTTCCACGTTAAAGCAAGGAAGATTTTTGATTGGGTAGTGGAGAGGAATGTGGCTTGCTTGATTCTGCAACGAACCTTTTCTGGCTCGGTGTTTGTTTCCCTGGACATCTCTCTCTCTCTTTCTGTGTTTGAAGGTTCGGTGCAATAGGTCTCTTAGCTATGCAGTGGAAATCTGATTTACAACATGTTTGAATTTAGTGTTTGATCACCTGGATTGTTTTGCTTTGTTTGATTGGTTCAAGAATTTTGGGATTTTTTTTGGGTTAAAGTTTTCATGTTGCCAACACTACTTCCTATCTGAGAGATGGGTTTGACGGTGATCAAGGATAATCCTTACTTGAAAATGACAAAGCAGTGCCAGCTCATCCTCTATTTGCAACATTAGCGGTTTTTGACGGAGAAATGACACCGGAGACTAAAAATGATGACTGATGATTTTGCAGGGAGGGAATATAAAAAAAAATTACAGAGACCAAAACCAAAAAACACTACATTTACAGGGACTAAACATATATTTAAACCTAAGTAAGATATATAAATAATGACTTTGTTATATTTATATACATAATATGTATAATTAATACAAGTAATGATTATATACATATTATATTAGCAATAATATAACATAATGATTTAAAAGAAAGAAAGAAAGAAATATGAGAAATAGGGACATACACCGTCAATGTAAATTAGTTTTACATAGACATCTAATAAGAGTTCATTATTTGATAGTTATTTTTAAAATGCGGTTACAAAAATAGCTGACATGACAAAATAATAAATTTTTATTAAATATTTGTATAAAATTGGATTACACCGATGGTGCATATTCTTTAAAAGATCATGTGCCAGAGATATCAAACGTCAATGGTGGGCATAAATTATTGGCAGTGCAAAACAAATTCAATAAAGTGACGTAGAGGGCAAGTGTGTGTGCGCGCCGTGAATTAGTGGTTCACGTGAGTGTGAGTTAGTGAATAGGAGAGTAGTTAGTGAGTGAGAGAGTGGTAGTGTCTATTATCAAATTTTAATCTGTTTGTGAACTAGTATTCTAAGGCAAAAGTTGTGAATAGAGTTATACGGTGTAAGGCAAAAGTTGTAGAATTCGGTTGTGAAAAATTCATTACTCTTTCTAAAAATATTGTTAAAATATACTATTTGAACTGAGAAAATGTGTAAACCCAATCTTTGACCACGTACATCAAATATGTAGCAGTGTAGGGATAGGCGGTTATTTTTTACATAAACAGAATAAAAAAGACAATGTTTAATTGTAATATTGGTCTTTTAGATATCACGATTGTGTAATTTTGTTCTTCATAGTTTGAATTGTATGAATTGGGTTCTCCAACTATTGCTATGTGCAATTTTGGTTCAGCGGGTTTCAACTGTGCGAATTGAATTCTCTAATTATTGCAATTATGTTATTTTAGTCCCTCTTGCAGATCAATTTCTAAAAAAATGCCGATATATCACGTGTGGGTATGACCTAACACATTATTTGGTCTAGGTGGCCTGTTAGTTGACTTAAAAATTAAAAAATATTTACAACATGTTTAGTTATAAATTGAATGACAATTGAACGGAGGGACTACAATTGCACAATTGCGATACCTAGAGGACTTAATTCGCTCAAGTAGGACCGAAGGGACCAAATCGCACAATTGCGATACATGGAGGACCTAATTCGATCAATTAAAATTTGGGGACCAAAATAACACGATCGCGATATATGGGAGACTTAAAGTGCAATTAAGCCAAAAAACAAAAGAAGGCCTAACACATTTTTAATTGAAAGATGAAACAAGTTTAAAAAGCCTGGTTGTGTGCATGGGATAGGGTTAGTCTTTTCTGAGAAGAGAAAAAATAGGAGATAGTCGCACAACACATTGAGAAAGGAGCCTAGCAGATTAAATTCTTTCAGGCAGACGAACTGTTACGAGAAAAAGATAGTACCAAGCAATATTGATATAAGAGTTGAGTAAAACAGATTTAAAAACCCCCATGGTATGATTTCTTGAACGATCTAATTTTTGCTGTGTTCTTGGTATGATGGTGTAACTCCCCGACTCTAAATCAGAGCATTACTTACTAATTACACTCGAATCTGAGTTAACCGTAGTAAAATTTTTGCTTTGAAACCAATCCGAAGAAGGTAAAACCTTTGAATAACAATGCTTTGACTAAATAAAATCTTTAAATACATAAAGGTGTTACAAGACAAATCAACTAATAAAAGACTCATAATAAAGATGACTCGACTCGTGATCCGGCGCCGACAATTAAGAAAGTCCCGCATGAAGGCAAGACCGAGCATCCTAGCATGCTCTAGGCTTCTCCAAATGCTAAGTACCTGAAAACAACGCCCCAACATAGTGAGTTTACAAAACTCAGTAACATAGGACTAACATAAATAATTTTACCGTTATTTTCAGCCATACTTGGTGTGCTAAGTATGGAAAACTCCTCTGTAAATAGATGAAATCATCAACTGTGCTAAAATATTCAACCAAACACTTATTCATAAACATCATTAACAAATATGACAATTTCAATCACATAAGGATTGCTCGTGACAGCTGGGACGTATCGTTTGGTAATAGTGGTACAACTGCTTTGTACAACTATTTGTAACAGCCAGGACGTGTTGTTACCACACAGTGGTACAACCGCTCTGCACTTACAAATCGTTTGAGTAACAGCCGGGACGTATCGTTTGGTAACAGTGGTACAACCGCTCTGTACAACTATTTGTAACAGCCAGGACGTGTCGTTACCTCACAGTGGTACAACCGCTTTGCACTCATAACTATTTCGTAACAGTCGGGACGTATCGTTTGGTAATAGTGGTACAACCGCTCTGTACAACTATTTGTAACAGCCGGGACGTGCCGTTACCGCACAGTGGTACAACCGCTCTTTACGACAGCCTGACTTGAACCATTATAATTGAATAGTTCGAATATCTTATCTTTAAGTTTTCAAACAACATCATGTTGAAATAACTTCTCTAAGGATATCCTATGATATCCCTTTGATCCCATAGGATTTAGAACACTAAAAACAAGTATTCATGGCCTTAGAAGCTCTTAAGAGGTGAAAATAACACATTTGGGCATAAGCTGGCACGCATGGGGAGCTTCTGCTTCTGTTTCTCCGTGTTTCGTGCACGCTAGGGCACGCGTCACGCGCTTTTCTGCCACTTGATTCTGTTTCCGTGCGCTTAAGTGCGCATTGCGCGCGTTCTGCATAATTTTGCAAAAATGCAGTTTTTTCTGCACAATACACATCCAAACTCCAATTCTAATCAAGCCAAATCCAAAACAATCTGGGACTCAAAAATAAGGATTTGCACATGATAATTATACGAACAACGCATTCAACATAAACATCATGAATCAAGACATGCTTAAAACATCTCAACAATCTCATGATTCAATCATCATCAAATATAACCAACAATGACTAAATCTCATGTTTCCCCAAACCCAAACTTTGAAGTCAAGAAAAAACGTACAACATGGAAGGGATAGAGGAATCCTAAAGGTGGGTCTTATAGGTGCCCAACCACTAAATGAGAAGAAACTCACATTGATACATTAAGCATCCACCCATTATCCATATCAAATCATGAGCAAACACATATTTAAAGTGTCACAAGATTATTAACACTTAGAACATTAAAAACCTATTCTCATGATTCACACCTCATCCCTATTGGAGCTCTGTGGAGTTCCCAATAGGCAACACATCTCATGGATGTATGTGGGGGTTGGCGACAACAATCTAACCCTCCTCCAATGTGCTAATCCAAATCAATACACATATAATCATGTTATTTGAAGGATTCCTAAGACAAATTCCTCTTTTAGAATATATCTCAAACACCTTACATGCAATTTAATTCTACAAGATTCCCATATAATATCAAGTCCCGTTAACCCATTTCAAGAGACACAAAACCATCCATTAACTGAAGGAAATCACGAACAACTTATTAAACATTCAAATTCAAGAATTAGAATAATAACCTAAGCACACTCTAATTAGAGGTTTTTGAGGGGAATCCTATGTTACCTTAGGGCTTCCTCAAGATTGATGATGAAAACCCTCAATTTGTAACCCTTGAGCTCAACACCAAGCTTGAATCCTTGATTCTACTCCATGGAAGCTTTGAACCTAAGCCCTAGCTCCAAATCTTTCTGCTTCTTCTTCTTCAATCAACCAGAAATTGAAGTTTGGATCCTCCTCCTTCTTCATCTTCTCTCCCTGTTCAAGCTCTCTCTCACTCTCTGTTTTTCTCTGTTTCTCTCTCTCACTCGCTCCCTGTTTCTCTCTCTCACTCTCTGTTTCTCTCTCTCTCTCGCTCCCTATTTCTCTCTCTAGCTCTCGGTCTCTGCTTCCCTCCAGCGCGCCGCTGCGCCTCCAGGGCCGCCGCGCCGTGCCGCGCCCTGCTTCCTCCTCCTTCTCCATCACGCGTCTCCCTCTTCTCTTCTTCCCTTCCTTCTTTCTTTTCTTTTCTTCTTTCCCTTCTTTTCTTTGCTTCGCTTTCTTTCTTTCTTTCTTTCTTTCTTTTTGTTCACGATGATAGCACCCTCGTTTTTTCTTTTTCTTTTTCTTAAAACATAACTTACTTTCTACACCCGCTATTTTAATTAATACATCCTGCTTCTTTATTAATCACACAAACACAAGTGCATAGGGGTTGGGTCTAATCATTTGGGTCTTCTAAAATTAGCCCCTTTAATACTAAATTAAACAATATTAGTCTAGGTTAATCCTTGGGAAAATTACCATTTTACCCCCGAAGTTCCAATTTCGTTTTAAATAACTAGATTAAAGGCTATTAACCTCTTTAATCCTTATGAATTAAATCCCTTTTTTCATTAGGGTCTTTAATTACTAAGTTTAAGAAAGTTGGGGTGTTACAGATGGAATGGGAAAAAATAGTTGATTGGCTTTTATTGATCATCTTTGAATTAACTTAGTTTACAGTTTTATTTGTTGTTTTTTTTAGCAATTATAGAGAATTGAAGGTATTGAAATCTTGTTCTATGAAACAAAGTTATCATTTGGAAAGTGTAAGCGTACCCAAATAAACCAAAATTAACCATCTGTACGAGAACTAATTGTTTGACTATTTACTGATTCAAAAAAAAAAAATTGTTTAACTATTTATTGTAATTTTTTTGAAGAGAAATTAAGAGTGTAATTTATTTATGTGGTTACCACATAAGCCTTATGTTCTATGTGTGAACTGTTGCAGCACACAAACTCTAGACAAGTAGTAAAAGAAAATTTAGTCCATCACTATCGCATGTTGAATAATAAAACTTGTTTGCTATAATTTGTTTGGGAAATATTGGTGTCCGAGGTATATGTTAATCCATGCACTACAACAAATTCTTTAAAAGATGGCGCCACTTTAAATAGCGTTTAAATATGGAAGTGCTACTTAAAATTAGGTAGAGCACTTTAAGTAGCGTTTAACAAAGAAACGCTACTGAAGGGAAAAGAAATAAATAGCGCTTACAAAATAAGCGCTACTTATAGTACAGGAATAAGTAGCGCTTATACTATGAAGCGCTATTTAAAGATGGACGACAGAATAAGTAGCGCTTAACCCTGGAAGCGCTACTTATTGTCTTATACCTAAAGTAGCGCTTAAATCTAGAAGCGCTACTTATTGTCTGACCAAAAGTAGCGCTTAAACGATAAAGCGCTATTTATTGTCAAATACTAATTTTAATTCAGCCCGCGTTTCTCAATACAATACTTCCATTAATCGTCGCATATCTCTCTCTCTCTCTCTCTCTCGAAGTTTCTTCTCGCCGTTGTTACTACGTTGTTGTTGTTGTTCTTCTTCTTCCACACTGTGTCTCGAAGTTTCTTCTCAACGCGTTCTCGCCGTTGTTGTTGGTCTCGCCGCTTGGGACGTCGCACCGCCGCTCGCGACCGCTGAGCTTCCGCACCGCCGTCGTTTGCCGCCGCCGCCGTCGGACAGCCGTTTGGGCTGCCGCCGCCGCCGTGACCGCTCCATCACACTTTCTGTTACCAACAGGTTTCATTTCCTCCATTCTTCTTGCTTTTCTTTTTTTTTTCCCAAAAACGCTTTCATTTTTTTTTTCAAGGAACTCAGTGTTTTCCAACCATGTCTTAGTGCTGAAATGGAAAATCAAAACGAAATGGAAATGAGATAGGTTTTTAGTATAATTATTATTAATGTTAGTGTTTTTTCTCATTATGTTAAATGAAGAATGAGATAATAGATGATATTGCAGATCGTTTTAGAGAAATAATTGAATTTGAAGTTTTTAGTTGTTTATATTTGGCCTATGTGGAACCTTGTGCTGGTTGGTATGATATTTTATTTTGTTACAGGTGTTGTATAAATTTTGGAATGTCCATATTTTAGGGGAGGTTCTGTCAAAATTTTGTTAGAAATTTGATATAGTCTGTGTGTTGTTGTTAAGACAAGTGGTAGTTTTAGTCTTGGTTTATCTAATTAGGCTTTAGTTAATCTCAATTTTGTCTTGCATTAACGACATAGCCTATGTTGTTGCTCTGAATGCCTTGGTGTTGTTTTATTTCTCAATTCATAGGCAAATATGGATCGAAAGTGGATGTCTGCTAATCGTTTGTCGAAGGAATATAAGGATGGAGTGGAAGATTTTATTGGGTTTGTAGTTGGGCATACAACAGATCTTAGTAGAATCGTATGTCCGTGTTTAAGTTGTTGTTATGCAAACAAAGTTAATGTTAAGGAATTAGAATGGCATTTAGTGAGCAATGGGATTGATCAAACTTATACCTGTTGGACAAAGCACGGTGAGACAAGAGGTGAATCTTCGAATACGGGAATAGTGGGAGATATGCGTCAGAGGACACCGGTACAAATACATATGATGGTGATCGTTTTGAAGAGATGGCAAATGCGGTTGAAGAAGATCTTCGTGATTGTCCTCAAATGTTTGAGAAGTTGATAAGTGATGCAGAGAAGCCATTATATGACGGTTGTACCAAATTCACAAGATTATCGGCAATATTAAAGTTGTTTAACTTGAAGTCGGGCAATGGATGGACTGATAAGAGCTTTACGGACTTACTCACACTATTGAAAGATATGTTGCCAAATGATAATGTGCTTCCTAGTCGGACATATGAGGCTAAACAAATATTACGATCTATTGGGATGAGCTATGAGAAAATACATGCTTGTCGTAATGATTGCATTTTATTTCGTAATGAATATGCGTCGTTAAAGTCGTGTCCTAAATGTGAAGCCTCCTCACGGTATAAGAAGGAAGATTCGGCTCGAGAGAAGGTTTTATGGTATTTTCCCATAATTCCCAGATTCAGCGCATGTATCGTAGTTCGTAAGATGCAAAAAACTTGACATGGCATGAGGATGAAAGGATTCAAGATGGCAAGTTACGGCACCCAGCAGATTCTCCTCAATGGAAAAAAGTTGATATTGATTACCCTGATTTTGGGAATGAACCAAGAAACTTACGACTTGCATTTTCTACTGATGGATTTAACCCGCATGGTATTCAAAGTAGCTCTCACAGTACATGGCCTGTGATTTTGGTGATTTATAACCTACCTCCATGGCTATGCATGAAGCGTAAATATATGATGTTGTCTTTGTTAATTTCTGGGCCGAAACAACCAGGAAATGATATCGATGTATACTGGCTCCTCTAATTGAAGACTTGAAGCAAATGTGGGAGACAGGTATAGTGGTGTATGATGGATATAGAGAAGAAAGTTTCACCTTGAGGGCTATGATTTTTGGCACAATTAATGATTTTTCAGCATATGGTAATCTGTCGGGATATAGTACCAAAGGCCAGTGTGCATGCCCTATCTGTGAATTGATATATTCTAATGTATTTATGTAGAGAATAAGCAATGAAAACCGTGAGAGAGCGTCAAATCCTCCCTATATGCATAAATTTGGATTTTGTGAGCTTTGATATTAGCACAAATTTGAGTGTTGATGATTATTTTGTGGTGTGCAGTAACTACTATATGCATATATAGGTATGTGAATATAACCAAAAAAAAAAATCATTATTGAGAATAAGTAGCGCTTATTATGATAAGTGCTACTTATTCCTTGAGAATAAATAGCGCTTTTTAAAGGAAGCGCTACTTATTCTCAGGAATAAGTAGCGCTTGCTAAATGAAGCGCTTTATAAATGAAGCGCTACTTATTCTAAACGAATAAGTAGCGCTTCCTAACTAAGCGCTATTTATTCGCAACTTTAAGTAGCGTTTAACAAATGCTATTTATTGAAGATACAATCAGTAGCGGCACGATATATAGCGCCTTTAAGCGCTATTTAAGGCCAAAAAAAGCGCTATTTATTCCCTTTTTTGTTGTAGTGATGGCTTTATGAATAATTTTGATATGTTTGATTTTATAGTGTTTCCATGGTATAACCTATAAGAATTATTTTTTATCCATGAAGTTTGAGAACCCATTAATAGTCATCTGGGATGACATATTGTATTATGTATGAGTTGGTCATCACCTTCCGGGAAGGGATGAAGTACACATTTTATTCCAAGATTGAGATGAGAGATATCACAATCTGGGATGAGATATCTGATTATTATAAATATCCATATCTGGGATGGGATATTAGATACCTCCATCCTGGATGGAGAATGGACATGAGCTCATAGACCTTCGGTTCTGGGAACCAAAGAGTCAAGTCAAGTGATTCGAAATCACCGAGTAGTGTATATGAAGCTATTTTGTATTGACTATGTAGAGATGACTCAATTAAATGCTTTGAGATGTGAATGTTTGATTATAGAGATATTTATGTTATTATATAAATATATATAAAATAAGAATGATTTATGCTTGCTTTAAAAGGATCTGTTGTGATATTTTGTGGGTGCCATGGTTGAGTTTTTATTACAACACCGACCAAGAACAATATTGTTTATGTAACTCCTCTTTAGAACCTGTTTTATTCATGGGACTATATCTCATTAAAGTGTTGTTTTCAAAGCACGAGGATGACGACACGAGGTTGAGGAGACTTGAAAACTTAATCGCATTTCTTTAGTTATCATTTTAGTTTGGTTAGTAATTTTTTGCAAATAAAGAGCCGTTTGTGGCTAGACATATTTATTTATCATTCGACCTTATTAGTAGACGCCAGAGTTTGAGCAAAATGATTTTATTATGTAAGGATTAGGATGTACACGAATCGGGTTGGGTTGGTTTTGACCAAACTTAATGCCCGAACCAATCAAATTTTATCGGTTTGGGTTCGGTCGTAAACCCGTAGTTTTCATGTCAAACCCGAACCAAACCAATCCAGTGATGAGTGGGTTGGTTTGGGTTGGGTTTGTGAGTCATGAGGCCAAAAAATTAGCTTTTAAAATTCCAAAAACAAGTGTCATTAAGCACTTAAAATTTCACAAAATTTTCAGCAACACTTAAACTAAATTCCACAGTTTTAAATGGCATTCTCATAAATCATGGTCAAGTGATAATAAGATATATAAAAAAAATTCCATGTCATCAGGTTAGGATTGCGGGTTCACGGATTTAAAACCATAAATCCTTACCCGAACCAAACCACTTTAGGTTCGAACGAGTTGGTTTGGGATTGACCCAAACTATGAAAAAAAACCAAACCAAACGCTTTGAGTTGGATTTGATCGTCGGGTTGATCCGGACCCGTGTACACCCCTAATAAGGATTCATTAATATTGTTATTTTATTATTATTGAGGGTTTGTGTCAAATCATTTTATTTCGCAAAAATTTTGGTGTTGCTATATTTTAAATTATGATTTATCATGGGTTACTAACGTAACAGGGGTCATTAGATTTTTTATATCAGAGCCGATCGAACTAAACCGGCTGTGGTAATAGGTTTTCCCACAATGAAAACTTGGGCGAATAGGACCACTCATTGGAACCATGAGCAATGTGTGCTGTCAATTGGGTATTGGACCTGATCAACCCAGTGTTTGATTGATAGTGTGTATTCTTATAGTGATTAGCGAGCTTGGGAAGGAGTTCTCTGGGACGCATATGGATGTTGATTTGAATGCTCTGACATGCACTTGTAGGTTTTGGTAGTTGACAGGTATTGTGCCATACGATTGACTTATCAAATGTGCAATTGTCTAACTTATGCATTGTTGTATATAAATCATTTCCCTATCTTGGCGGTATGCCATGTGAACATGGAGTTGCTGCTATTGCATGGAAGCATTAAAAGCCTGAAGATTATTGTCATGGGTGGCTGACTATAGGATCATACAATGCCACCACCTATGAACATTTCATCAGACCAACTCAAAGTGAAGAATTTTGGGAGGCAATCAAGGCTATGATAGGCCTGCTCCAAAGACTCAATTAAGAGGCACCCAAGAAGGTCTAAGAAGCAAAAAAGGAAGGATGCAGTTGAGGAATCTTTGGGCACGAGCAAGTTAAAGAGATTATACCCACCAATAACTTTTTCAAGATGTGGTCTCCAACGTTACAATACAAATGGGTGTTGTAGTCAAGGGGTCCCAATTAGACCAAAAATTGGACACCACCACCTCTTGAGTCACAAGCCCAAGATGATCAGATTGACATTGAGCTGTCACAATCTCAGCCTCAAAGCCAAACTGAGTTTACACAACCAATAACTTGTTAAAATTCAATCTGTTTTAATGTTGTTACTGATTTAATTCTATTACTTATTTAATGTTGTTATTGATTTAATGTTGTTACTTATATGCCTTGCAATCTGTTACTGATATGCTATTGCTGATATGCCTTGTATAGGAAACTCAACCTTTAAGTAATGTGCAAGGAACTTAACATGCAACTAATGTGCAAGGAACTCAACTCATTGAATTTGGACAAGGAACTTTTGCACCTAGAGGGCACATTGCAGCTGGGTTTAGGCCACCACCAATTAGAGGGCACACTGTAACTCCATTTATGGCTCTATATATCCTCATCCAACTTATGACACATCTTTTGGTCAGCCCAGGTTCATGTCATTCATGCCAACTCCAAGGTTTCCCTCAAGAGGTCCTCATCAACTTTGAGATTGAGGACTTTGGAGATTGAAGACTTTTTTTTTTTGCTGATTAAATTGTGTTGCATATGCACATGATAGGTGTTATTTTGTTTTTAGAGCTTTAAGACAATTTGTTGCTGATGTACTGTTTAATATGCACACTTTAGGTGTATACTTTTGAGATTTTGATGTACTGGAATGCAATTAAGTGATTGTGGAATGCATTCTGCTTATGATATGTGTAACATCCCAATTTCTCTAAGCCTAATAATTAGAGACCTTAAGTAAAAAAGGGATTTAATCCCTAAGGATTAAATAGAGTTTATAGCTTTAATTTAGTAAGTTAAAGCTAAGTTGGAACCTAGGGGTAAAATGGTAATTTTTTTCAAGGATTTAGAAGTGTGAGCCTAATTATTCAGGTGTAATTTTAATTGATTAAATTACCCATAGTTTTATTAAGGACCTAAGAATAAATTAAAATATTTAAGAGAGGACTTGTAAGTTAATTTTTTTTAGTAAAACCCATGCCTTAACCCACCATACACCTCATTTCCCTCTCTTCTACCCTAGCACCCTCCTATTCTCTCTTTTCTCTCATCCTGCGTGAATTAGAAGCAGAGGAAAGGAAAAGGGAAAAACAAAAGAAAAGAGAAAAAAGAAAGGAAGGAGAAGAGAAGAGAAAGGAAGAGAAAGAGAAGGAGGGAGGACATGTGATGGAAAAGGAGAAGGAAGCAGGGCGAGGCGCAGCGGCACGGTGGCTCGCTGGAGGAAGGAAGGGACAGAGAGAGAGCGTGAGACCGAGAGAGAGATCGGGCAGAGAGAGATCGAGCAGAGAGAGAGAGCGAGACAGAGATGGAGCTCGAGCAAAGGAGAGAAGAAGGAAAAGGAAAAAGGAAGAGTAGGACCAAGAGTTCTCAACTACCTTTCTTCATCTCCATCAACACCCAAAGTTAGGGTTTGTCCTCCAACAATCAATGTGAGTTTTCCTTGGGGGTTATTCTCATATAAAGGTTGGGAACCTTGAAAAACCCATTTTTAGGTTGATTACCTTATTTACATGTAAATTGTGTATCTTGGTTGTTTAGTTTATGATCTTGATGCATTTATGATTTTGTGGATTGTTGATGAGAGTCCTCATGAGAAGTTATGTTGGTATTTTAAGATGCATAGGAGATGTTTGCTATATGTCCTCAAAGAGTCTTTTTACAAATTTTTAGAAAAACCATGAGCCAATTCTAAGGCTCATGGATATGGTTTTTGATTCCTCAAGAATGTTTAAATTTATCTATGTCTTAGTTATTGTTAGGGCTCTCATTTGATTTGTGAGTATATTACCTTCCATTCGTGATAAAGTAAGGATTAGGGGTTATATGTTGCTTGATAAGCTTGAGTGGTGATGGATTTATTTTAATTACTGTTTCAAAGTTAGAGAGATGACGATTGTTTTAATTAAATGCTAATTATTTAACATGGTTAATTATGTTTTTATAACTGTCATTCATCAACGATATGTAAGGGAGACTGGAAAGTAATTCTGCAATTGCTAGACAGTCCACCTATAACGGAGGTTGTCCGTCGTTAGGTTATACCGGATCACGAGTCGTGGTGTAATGGATTAAGTTACGTCAAAGTGATGTTAGTAGATAAATTATAATTATAATTTTTGAGCTTTTATTCATTTCTTCTTATGATAAAGTATTGTATTGATCAAAGGAATTTCCGCTCTTTAAAAACTATGATTTATACGTGCCAATTTTATTATACTTTGATGTTATTTTCGATAAGGCCTTTTAGGAGTGTAATTGTTCAGGAATCTTTACATTATTTAAAAGAAAATTTTTCTGCGTTTTTCCTTTAATCCTTGCTTAATTTAGTAAGTAATTTCCTGGCTAGAGTTGGGGCGTTACAATATGCAATTTTTACGCATTCTGGTTATGATATGCAATTTTTACATTTTCTGGTTCTGCTTCTGGTTCGAATGCATTCACATTTTGTTTCTAAATTCTGCATTCTGCTCACAATTTCTGCATTATGCATTTTTGTCCAATTTCTACCTCAATTTTACAATTTCTGCATAATGATTTAGAAATTCAGTTTGCTTCGAATTTGCTCACAATTTTAGTATGCATTACATACCTGTCACATTAAACCAGTAGACCAAAATTGCCAAACCATGGTAAACACAGAGACATAATGTTGGAATCTAAACGATTGAGAAGTTTAGACCCTCATTAATTTTGATGATAACAAAGTATCTATAAGAGAACAATTTAACTTCTGATAAGTGTTGAAGTGTGTAGGTATTAAAATCATTCATATTTTATAAAAATCACTTAAGCAAGAAGAAGATACTTCACAAGAAGATGAATACTTTCATATTGTGTTTGCATTCGGTTCACTCCAAGCGTCTTGTATATGTTTATTTTAGCGAGCGTCCGATATAGCTATTCTCAAGACACGTGGAATACATACTTGCAACGAGTGTCCTATGACTTTTGAGCGAGCGTTTGGTTGTTTAATGAAACATGTGCTAGTCATGTTTATTCTTTCTACTCTCTTACCTCAGCTATTCATTAACGAAATTAAAATTTGATTTTGTGCACTCAATTTGATGTACGAGGCATCAAATGTGACACCTTTGGGATAAGACAAAATTCGTACAGTGCAAATGATTGAAAAACAAATAGTACAAAATAGTAAAGTGTACTATTCTGAAATTCTCTGAAAAGGTAGATAAGGACGTATTTCAAATTTCATCACTCAATGATTTAGAGCTGTGTATTTTTCCAATGGTAGTATTCTCAAGGACCTCTATAAATACTCCAAGCTCTCCATTGAAGAAGGTTGACAACTCTGCTTGAAATGACATACTGCTAAAGTGAGTAACCAAGCTTCTATGCCAAGTTTCTGAGAACCAGAACTGAACTTCAGCGTCTTATTCTTTCTTTTAGAAAGCTAATTGTTTTTTAGCTCAAGTTTTTCCATTCTCTCTTATTGAGAGTTATTTGATTGTATTCAAAACTTCTTTGTGTAACTTGTATTGCCTAGTAACAGGCTTGTTCCCTCAAAGGCTCGAACGTACTGAGCCATTTTGAGAAGTTAAGAATATTGTCAAGTTTGTGATAGTAGAATACTCTTAAAGAATTTGTAATCAGGTTGATTATAGTGAAAACCTTCAGGAACGAAAGGACTAGACGTAGCTACCAGTTTGGAGGTGAACTAGTATAAAACTCCGTGTCTCATTCTTTACTGCTTTACATTTACTTCTGTTTTGCAAAGGAAAAAAAGTTTTCTTAAGCCTCATATCCTTGATCATTTTTTCTAAGCTAGTTCACCTTATTTTTTTGGAAGACTCGGCTTGTCCATTAGCCTGAGCAATCATGCGTCCGGTTATTTCTCATCTTCCGGTAACAAACATTTTTCAAACAAACATGTTATTAAGTGTTTTTAACTAAAGTTTGCGAAAAGTTTTCAACATAATTCAACCCCCTTCTTGTGTTCACGTTCAGTTGGTACCAGAGCTCGACCTCTTGGTTGAGCACTTAACAGTGTTAGAAAAACGATCCTATACTTGTGAACATGTTTGTAGAAGGTGGCCACATGAACCGTCCCCTTTTATTTACTAGAGAAAAATTTGACTACTGGAAATATAATATAAAAGCATTCTTTGAGTCTCAACAACTTGAGTTATGCGACATGGTTGAAAATGGCTACATTATTCCTAGTACTGCTACTGGTGTTGTTTTATGTAGAGAATAGTGGAATAATGACCAAAAGAAGAGATATCAACTGAATCAAAAAGGTAGATTCATTCTTATAAGTGCTATGGCAGAAAAAGAGTATGACAAATGTGATAAATTTGATACTGCCAAAGAAATCTGGGATTCCCTTGTTTTGTCTTATGAAGGCTCTGCCCAAGTAAGAGAAACAAAAGCTAGCATGTTGGTTCGCCAATATGAGTTATTCAAGATGGAAGATGGTGAAAACATTGACTCTATGTTTGGAAGATTCCAAACTCTTGTTCATGGGTTAAAAGCCCTTGGAAAAAGCTACACTACACTTGACCATGTGAGAAAGATTCTGAGAAGTTTGAACAAGCAATGGAGACCCAAAGTCACTGTTATACAAGAACCAAAAGATTTAAATACTTTACGTCTTGAAGATCTTTTGAGTTCCTTAAAGGCTCATGAACTTGAGCTAAATGAGGAAGAACCTGTGAAGAAAAACAAGTCTATTACTTTGAAAGTCAACAAGCATAAAGCCAGCTCTTCTAAAGCCCTTCAAGCTGAAAAAGAATGAAAAGATGAAGCTTCAGAAGGTGAAAGTGATGGATCAGATGATGAGCTCTCGTTCATATCTAGGAAGATCCAAAGAATGTGGAAGAAAGGGCACTTCAGGAGAAAGTTCCAGAAGAAAGGTGTTAAAGACAAGAAGAAAAGCAAAGACAAGAGTCAAGTCATTTGCTATGAATGTAAAAAGCCAGTACACTTCAAATCTGAATGTCCTAATCTTAAGGAAAAGCCCACAGAGTTCTTTCAAGGGAAAGAAGAAAGGTCTCATGGCTACATGGGAAGACTTAGACTCATCTTTCTCTGAAGATGATGAAAATGAAGAAGAAGCTAATGTTGCCCTCATGGCAAACCCTGACTCAGATTTTGAAGAAGAAGTTGAAGAGGTAATATATGATTCTTACTCTGAACTTCAGAATGCATTTGATAATCTTCTTAAGGATTTCGCTACTCTCTCCATTGAGTATAAAGCTTTGAGAAAGAAGTTTTCAAAATTATCAAAAGAATTTCAAGATTTGAACAATGAAAACTCAAAACACAATGAAGAGAACCAGAAGCTAAAAATTAAAAATAGCGTCTGGTAGCTAGTAAGCATCCAGAAGCTGGAAGCTCACAAGCTAAAGGCAATCCTAAGTGCAAATCAAATGATTATGAATATGTCTTTCAAAAGTTTCTTGCAGAGAGTGTAACTCGAAGCAAGCCAGCTTCAATGCTTTGGGGTGTTAGTAAAACGACAACTCAAGGTTTTGGATATAAATCAGATTAACCTACTTTGCAAAATGAAAATCTTGCATCTGATGAATCCAATGATCACAGTGAAAGCTTGCATTGCACTTATTGCAATAAACCAGGCCATTTGAAAAGTGCTTGTAATGCTTTTAAGATTAAGAAGGAGAAATATCCTTCAAGAACTAATAAGAAAGGACCCAAGAAGATTTGAGTACCTAAATATAAGATAGTCTATCTTGCAGATATGCTTAGCAACAAGGTCAACACACCTATCTTGGTACTTAGACAGTGGATGCTCGCATCACATGATGGGAGAAAAGCATATGTTCCAAGAGTTAAGGCCTAGAGAAGAAGGATATGTTGGTTTCAGTGGAAACCAAAAAGGTAAAATTGTTGGAATTGGTCGCATTGGTAAATGCTCTCTTCCCTCTATTGATAATGTATTGTATGTTGAAGGACTAAAGCATAACTTATTGAGCATAAGTCAATTATGTGACAATGGTTATGATGTCATTTTTACAGAAACAGGCTGTTTAGTAAAAAGCAAGAAAGATGACTCTATATTCTTTACTACAAAAAGGAAACAAAACATTTATAAAATTGACCTTTCTGAACTTGCAAAACAAGATATCAAATGTCTCATGTCTGTTGAAGATGAGCAATAGACTTGGCATAAAAGATTGGGTCATGCCAGCTTGAGATTGATTTCAAAATTGAACAAGCTTAGCTTGTCAATGGTTTGCCAAATCTTAGATACCAATCTGATGCTCTCTGTGAGGCATGTCAAAGGGGAAAACAAGTTAAAACTTATTTTCATTCAAAAAATGTTGTTTCAACCTATAGACCACTTGAGCTTTTGCATCTTGATCTTTTTGGTCCAACAAGGACAGCCTCTTTGACTGGAAAGAAATATGGTTTAGTCATTGTAGATGATTTTACTAGATGGACATGGGTTAGATTCCTTGCCCACAAGGATGAGTCATTCAAAGTGTTCACTGTTTTCTGCAAATCAGTTCAAAATGAAAAAGGAATTTGTAATTCTTCAATCAGAAGTGATCATGTGGGAGAATTTGAAAATGAAAGCTTTCAAAAGTTTTGTGAAGAAAATGACATCTTCCACAATTTCTCCTCTCCTAGAACACCACAACAAAATAGTGTTGTAGAAAGGAAAAATAGATCCCTCCAAGAAATGGCCAGGACCATGATCAATGAAGCTGATATAGCAGAATATTGTTTGGCAAAAGCAGTAAACACAGCTTGCTACATTCAAAACAGAGTCTATATAAGACCTATTTTGAAGAAGACTCCATATGAACTGTGGAAGGGTAGAAAACCCAACATTTCTTATTTTCATCCTTTTGGTTGTATTTGTTATATTTTGAACACTAAGGATCAACTTAGTAAGTTTAATTCCAAAGCTGACAAATGTATTTTTTTTAGGATACTCTGAAAGATCAAAAGCTTTTAGAGTATACAATAAAGAAACTATGATAGTGGAAAAAACTATTCATGTCAAATTTGATGATAAAATGCCTGACACTAAAATGTCAGAGCTAGATGAGTTGTTTTTAGGTTTAGATATTGGTAGAACAACAAACAGTGAACCTGCAACCTCAGTATCTGGTGGTGACAACTAGACACAGGATTCAACTCAATTAGAAGCTGAAGCCAGAAAGAGTTAGAAATTCAAAACTCATCATCCTAAATATCAAATCATAGAAGAACTTGGAGACAAAGTGAGAACAAGATCCTTTTTCAAGGGGCATGCATATCTTGCTCTACTCTCTGAAGTGGAACCTAAAACGATTGATCAAGTATTGGAAGATGAATGTTAAATTCTAGCTATGCAAGAAAAGCTGAATCAGTTTCAAAGAAATGATGCTTGGAAGTTAGTCAACCTACCAGAAGATAAACAAGCTATTAGTACTAAATGGGTATTTAGAAATAAGCTTGATGAAGATAGCAAGGTAGTGAGAAATAAAGCAATGTTAGTTGCTCAAGGTTACTCACAAGAAGAAAGTTTAGATTTTACGGAAACCTTTGCACCTGTTGCAAGGTTAAAAGCTATTCACATTTTACTTTCATTTGCTGCACACCATCAGATAATTCTTTATCAAATGGATGTGAAAAGTGCTTTCTTGAATGGTTTCATAACTGAGGAAGTCTATGTGAAACAACCTCCTGGATTTGAAGACATTGAATTTCTTGAACACGTCTTTAAACTTAAAAAGACTCTATATGGTCTTAAGCAAGCTCCCAGAGCTTGGTATGATAGACTAAGTTCTTTTTTAATGGAAAATGGTTTTACCAGAGGTCAAGTAGACATTACTTTGTTTAGAAAAACATCAAACAAGCATTTTATACTTGTTTAAATTTATCTTGATGATATTATCTTTGCTACTAATGAAAGCCTTTGCAAAGAATTTTCTAAGTTAATGCTGACTGAATTTGAAATGAGCATGATGGGAGAATTGAAATTCTTTCTTGGGATTCAAATCAGGCAATGCAATGATGGTATTTGTATACATCAAAGCAAATACATCAAGGAATTGCACAAGAAATTCATGATGGTGGATTGCAAGCCAATGTGCACTCCTATGCATCCCACCTGTATTTTATGCAAAGATGAAACTGGTAAAAAGGTAGATCAGAAAATGTACAGAGGTATGATTGGTTCTCTACTTTATCTTTCTGCTTCAAAACCTGCTATTATGTTCATAGTCTACCTGAGTGCTAGGTTTCAATCTGATCCTAGAGAATCATATTTGAGTGTTGTTAAAAGAATTTTTAGATATTTGCAAGGAACTACTAATCTTGGTTTGCTCTATAAGAAATCAAAAGATTACAAGTTAGTAGGTTTCTGTGATGCTGATTTTGCTGGAGACCGCATTGAAAGAAAGAGCACAAGTGGAGGCTGCCAATTCCTTGTAGAAATTCTACAGTATCTTGGTCAAGCAAAAGACAATTACACTCTCAACAGTAGAAGCTGAATACATCTCAGCAGCAAGTTGCAGTTCTCAACTTTTGTGGATAAAATATAAACTTGAAGACTATTTGATTAAAGAGAGTAACATTCCTATCTTTTTTGATAGTACTTCTACAATATGTCTTACTAAGAATCCAATATTGCATTCTAGAGCAAAGCACATTGAGATTAAGCATCACTTTATAAGAGACTAAGTTCAGAAGGGTGTACTTGAAATTAAATCCGTTGACACTGATCATTAGTGGGCTGACATTTTCACAAAATCCCTTGTTGAAGATAGATTCAATTTTATAAGAAGAAATTTAAATTTTCATCTTATAAAAGAATGAGTAATCTCAGCATGTATCATGCATTTTGTTGTTTGCATCCGATATGATGTCAGCATTTGAACATGTAAGCATCTTATGTGTTATTCACATTATAACACTTAGTATCTGGTGTATGTGAACGCTTGCATCTGATTACACACGTGTCACACGCGTCTGGGGCTGAAATGTCTCATCTTACCTACTGAGTCATGATTAATTTATGTTTTCAATAAAATCTTTTTACTGATTTACTTTTATTTTGGCGTCTGGGCATTTAATGCAAAAGGAATCTTTATTTTATTTTTCCTTTTTGATTTTTTGTGTGTGTGAAATGCGAAGCAGTTTTACAAAATAGTTGTACTATTCTTTCAAAACTTTCCCACTACTCCACTACCTCTCCCACTACTTCGTACTATTCCTTCCCTCTGTTTTCTACAAACTACCTTCTCTAATTCTTTCTTTCTGAAAAAACCCTAAACCTCCTCCTTCTCAAGCTCCTCAACACCGTCACTATGTCAAGTGTATTTGAAACTACTGCTATGTTCAACACTATGACCGATGGAAAGGTCCTAATAGTGAATAGAGTTGATTTGAGGCATTTGAAACAATTTGGGTATGATTTCACTGATGGATTGAAGAAAATGGGCTGGTTAAATCACTTTAAGTAGGAACCTAAGGAAGTCCATTTAAACGCGGTTAGAGAACTATGGGGTACTGCTAGACTTCATGGTGGAAGTCTCATCAAGGGATATGTTAAGGGATTTGAGGTTCAAGTAACTGCTAAATATATTGCTGAAATTATTGGTTGCTCTGATGAAGGGGCAAGTATTTCTAATGGTTGGGAAACAACTTTTGGTGGTATGGATGCTGTGGATAAAGCTCTGTTCGAGAACTATCATCAGCTGAAGGATTCAAACCAATTTTTGGCTGCAAAGGATTTGAAGGCTCACTACAGAGTACTTCACAAAATGATCACCAAGTGTGTTGTTCTAAAGGCAGACTCAAGTGACATTGTGAACCGTGAACAGAAGTTCATAATGAGTCACTACAGAGCTGGGATCAAGGTCAATCTGCCTAGATTGATCATGACCACTTTGAAGCAGGCAATTGCAAATTCAAGGGATGAAGTCGATGAAAACAAAAAGATCCACAAAGCCATTCCCTATGCTGTTCTCTTCTCAGAACTTGCCTGGAAGCAAGGGATTATAGAAAAGCTTACTGCTTTGAAAGGAGAAAAAAATGACAAATACTTTGGAAAAGGTGCTAGGACCCTCCCTGATGTCTTTGGGAAAAATAACCTGGTTAGAATGAACTTGGTCAATGTTGAACTGATCAAAAAGGTTAAAGAAGAAGAAGAACAAGAAGTTGGTGTTGTTGGTGATGCAAAAGCTCTTGTTCCTGTGGTTGAAACATAGAGGCAACCCACCAGAAGCTTAAAAAACTCTGCCTCTGGGGTGAAGAGACCTGCTAAACTTCCGGTCAAGAAGACCAGAAGCAAGAAACAGAAGGTACCTCCTGCACAAAGAAAAACAGTTGAACAAGAAGATGATGAGGACAGAGTCCCTATTAGGAGCATACTAGAAAAGAAGAGGAAGACAGAAGCTGACAAGCCTATCCCAGCTTTTGGCCCGAAGAAGCAAACCTATGCTCCTGCTCTTCCTCCTCCTGCTTTGGCTCCTCAAGGCAAGAGAAGAAGATTGATTAGGATTTCTAAGAAGCCTGAACCAAAGGTACTTGACTTTAATACCAATGACTCTTTATTGCTTTTGGAAGTGATGATCCTATTACTGCACCCCCTCTTTCTGTTTCATCACCACAACTTCCACCTTCACAACTTGCACTCACCAAACCTCAAACACAGCACAAAGAAAACTCATCCATAATCTGGTGCTTTGACTTTGGTCAAATCAAAAACACTGTCCATTTCCTCCATCACTTCTCAGTCAAAATGTCCTCCCATATACAAACCCAAATCCATTTCCTCCTCTATCACCTCCCTCACCTCAGATATAGCCACATCTCTCTCTCATCCCTTTAACCAATTATTCAGAGTCACCCTCACCAAACCAAGAACCTACAAAATCACTATCACCTCGCACTGCTACTCCCTCATCCACTCCCTCTTCATCAACCACCTCCTCAGTAGACACCACATACTTTGGTGCCTCTAGAATCATGCTGAAACCTAAACAACCAGTGCCCATCAGAGAAGAGGAATACCACTCTATCTATGATCATCCTTCTCTATGGCATCTGAAGACTTTCACTTAAGGAGTAGCAAGGTTGGAAATTCCTCCCCTTGGCTACAATGAAATCTTGGAGATGACTTTTGGTGGAAGACTTAGGCCTCCTCCAAACCGTGGAGTTCTACCTCTTTCATTTAACCTCCCTCTGTCCCTACCACAAAATGAACATCTTACCTTAGAAGAATGTGGTAGATGGATAACTGATGACGAAAAAGCATTCATGAATCATTGCCTGGAGATGAAAAGGCATGAAATGGTTCTACGTCACAGGGACCCCTCTCTGGTCTCTGTAAAGATAGTCCCAGACAGGCAAAGGTGGTTGCCATGGCTGATTCTAGAAAAGAGAAAAGCTAAAGTACCTTAAGGCTTCCCAAGATTATGACACTGAAAGAATTTGAGGAAGCTCCCAGAAAGTATGATACCATTTTCTTCCCTCTAGCAACTGTTGCTAAGAGGTCAGAGAATCATGCAATGGAAGTCTATCTCACTAGGCTAGAGATGGATTCCAAGAATACTGGTTCCTCCGGTCTATGCAATGCAGAGAAAGCTGAGATTAAAGTTGTTGGAGAAATTAGGAAGGTTTAGGGCTCCAATTTAGCCATTCAGCACTTTGATGATATGCCTGCAATATGCTGTGATCAGACCTCCTACTCTACTGGTTGAAACAAGACAAAATTTCACAAGGTACATCAAAGGGTGCTTACCCAATGATGGTTTCTTTAAGGAGTTTCAAAAAGAAAAAGGAAAAAAGGATGAAGTTGTCTCAATGAGTTCTACTGGAACATGTTAAGATGTCTACTCAGAGATGGCAAAAGGCAATCTCTTGGCCTAGACCTGCAGAAAAACCTGAACAAGTAGAATGGGCTCCAGAACCTGCTCCTGATGAACATGTTATGATCTTTAGAGCACAGTTTGAACACTTTGTAGAAGCTACAAGACCTGTAGCAAGGCTAGAGAACATTGTTCAACTTCTGATGGATCGCCTTAACTAACTCCTGCCTCCACCTTAGATTTTTTTTTTTAACTTTTGCAATTTTTGGCTCTGATACACTTATCTTGATATATATTCTCTTTTGAGTATTTAAATCTGTTTGATTTTGATTTCAAATTTTTCTCTCTTACTTATTCTGTTTTGACTATGATGTGTTTTACACTTTTTTGTATGATGACAAAAGGGGGAGTAAAAGTAAAGGTTTGATGAACGTGTCTCAGTAACAAGTATTATGCATCGCATAGCATTTTTCATCATGATCTGATACACTTAGTGTAATTTTAAAGCACTGATATCTTAGTATATGTTGCTCAGTGTTTGATAATTGATACTATGATCTCAGCATCCGCTCCTCTATACTCACATATGAAAATGCTCTGATACATATTTGTAATGTTTTCAAATACAATGCTCTGATACTTAGAAATATTTGAAAATATTTTTGGCTGTTGAACTCAGGGGGAGACTCTTGAAATTATTTTTGAAAATAAATTGTTCATCAACCCTGGATATTTTTCATAATAAAAAAAGGGGAGATTGTTGGAACCTAAACGATTGAGAAATTTAGACCCTCATTAATTTTGGTGATAACAAAGTATCTATAAGAGAACAATTTAACTTCTGATAAGTCTTGAAGTGTGTAGGTATTAAAATCATTTATATTTTATAAACATCACTCAAGCAAGAAGAAGGTACTTCACAAGAAGATGAATACTTTCACATTGTGTCTGCATCCGGTTCACTCCAAGCGTCTGGTATATGTTTATTCTAGCGAGCGTTTGGTATAGCTATTCTCAACACACGTGGAATACATACTTGCAGCAAACGCCCTATGACTTCTGAGCGAGCGTCTGGTTGTTTAATGAAACATGTGCTAGTCACGTTTATTCTTTCTGCTCTCTTATCTCAGCTATTCGTTAACGAAATTCAAATTTGATTTTGTGCACTCAATTTGATGTACGAGGTATCAAAGGTGACACCTTTGGGATAAGAAAAAATTCTTACAGTGCAAATGATTGAAAAGCAGATAGTACAAAATAGTAAAGTGTACTATTCTGAAATTCTCTGAAAAGGTAGATAAGGACGTATTTCAAATTTCATCACTCAATGATTTGGAGCTGTGTATTTCTACAACGGTAATATTCTCAAGGACCTCTATGAATACTCCAAGCTCTCCATTGAAGAAGATTGACAACTCTGCTTGAAACGACATACTGCTAAAGTTATCATTCAAGTGAACAACCAAGCTTCTGTGCCAAGTTTCTGAGAACCAGAACTGAACTTCAGCGTTTTATTCTTTCTTTTAGAAAGCTAATTGTTTTTGAGCGTATGTTTTTCCATGCTCTCTTGTTGAGAGTTATTTGATTGTATTCAAAACTTCTTTGTGTAATTTGTCTTGCCTAGTATCAGGCTTGTTCCCTCAAAGGCTCGGACGTACTGAGTCGTTTTCAGAAGTTAAGAGTATTGTCAAGTTTGTGACAGTAGAATACTTTTAAGGAATTTGTAATCAGGTTGATTATAGTGAAAATCTTTCAGGAACGAAGGGAATAGACGTAGCTACCAGTTTGGTGGTGGACTAGTATAAACCTCTATGTCTCATTCTTTACTGCTTTACATTTACTTCTGTTTTTCAAAGAAAAATAAGTTTTCTTAAACCTCACTCCTGCGTCTGGTTATTTCTTAGCTTCCGGTAACAAACGTTTTTCAAACAAACCTGTTCTTAAGTGTTTTTAACTTAAAGTTTGCGAAAAGTTTTCAACACAATTCAACCCCCCTCTTGTGTTCACGTTCACATAAAACTTATGCAAGCTTATCACATTCTGGCATGCAAGCTTATGCTTATGCAAGCTTATCACACAGAGACATAAACCTGTCACATTCTGGTATGCACGCTTATGCTTAACCAATTTCAATTCCAAACTAGTAATCACAGAGACGCAAAACTAATAAACAATAACTGAAATGATATTAAATAAACCATATTTTCATTACCACATTACATGAATCATTACACAACCATATGACTACATGATAGTCATATGCATTACATCACACTTGCGTTAACCTCTAATACTCTAACCTTGCCTAAACACTACCATATACAACAATAGCATGACAAATATTGCAAATACAAACATTCTCAACATCTTGAGTTCAACACCTATACGATCTAGCTTGGAGTTAACTTCAGACTTCCGCATTTCCTCTCTAACAACCTCTCTTCCATCTTCTCTTCCTTGTTCTCTTCCATGCTCTATTCTCTGTTCTCTTCAGCGTCTCTTCCATGCTCTGTTCCATGTGTTTCAACTGCTTCATTTTTTTGCAAGGACTTCAATCAACTTATCAACCCAGACAAAGTAACCACAGTAACCAATTTCATCCCAGAAAATTGCCACATACAGTACATTCAGAAATGGTAATGCATTGAGACCAATACCTTTAGAAATTAACCCAGTTAAAGTACCGATACCTTGTTGATTGTGCAGGTGTAGAATGGCCTCCCTTTGTTAATTTCTGTTTGGGTAATGCGCCTTACAGCCCTTCTCCCACAACCACAATAAAGAACTAGTTGTGATACAGGTGCCATCCGCGATGAAGATGATTGGCTCCATGATCCACCTGATGCTTGGTATCTCTCTAGCTTGCGACGACATTGCACCACCACCCATCATCATCTGCCTTCCTCATTGCACAAAGAGGGCGACACAAAGGTAAAGATAAGGTTAAGGTTAGGGTTTTAGATTAGGGAAGATAAGGGGGTGACTAACGTTTTCAAGTTACATTCAATTTAGTCCCTGGTTATGTGGCTATTCTTTCAACCAAAATTTTGATACCTTAGTATCCATGGTGGAAGAAAACGTCACACGTAATCACAATTGACGGAGTAATCAAACTGAGCTAACGTTAGGGACTAATATGACTAACGAGAGACACATTGGAGGATCTATTTGTAACTTCGACGGATTCAAGGACCTAAGTGACAACAAACTACACTTCCAGGGACCAAAATGACTGTTAACTATATAAATAAAGCTTCTATCAATATATTTTGGCATCCTTAAAGTTGAAGTATATGAGTGTTTCTCTTTGAGAGATTAGAGAATGAATTCTCTGTTGTTTGTGTACCAATCCTTTTTTTTGTTGTTGTTCAATGTGCCGATCCATGATACAAAAAATTAGTTTACACGGTAGCCCGATGGCAGGTTATTATATATGTATTCAGTAATCAGTAATATCTCAAAACTCTAATATGCCACAAAAACAGGTGAAAAATATATGGCTAAATTATTTTTTTTTTCCTTAAATTTATTTTAGGTTTCATTTTGGTCCCTTATATATTAAAAGTTCAAAATCGGTCCCTTATGTATAAAAGTTATACCAATGTGGTCTCATTTATTTATTTTTTGTTTCGAATTAATCCCTTAAGCTACAAAAATTATACCAATGTGGTCTCCATTTTTGTCCCTTATTTTGCAAAAAAATGGACCATACTGGTATAATTTTTGTAACATAAGGGACCTCTTCGGAACAAAAAAACAAGAGGGACTACATTGATATAACTTTAGGGACCAATTCAGAACTTTTAATACATAAGGAACCAAACTAAAACCTAAAATAAATATAAGGCACCAAAACTATAATTAACCAAAATATATTTAATTCATTGGATAATTTTTTTTTAAACAGGAAATAATATTTATATTCTAGTCTTGTCTTGGAGGTAGTTTTTGTCTCGCGAAAATTCACCTCCTTGTTTGTATTATGAGTGATTTGTTCACTCAATTAGTTGCATAACGAGGATATAGTGTGGTAGGCCTGCCGGAGATTATGTTTTGATTGGTGTATTTCCTGTTGGCCTATATGGCCTTCTTGTTGGTGTAATTTTTGGTTGAGTACCCCTTATACTCCCTTATTAATATATATATGTGTGTGTGTTTGCAATTCATAAAAAAAAAAACAATATTTATATTCAGTGGATAATTGAAGGCACCGTCTCATACTCTTTATCAGCATGAGATTTCTGGATAGTTTATGTTAGGCAAAATTGCTTTGTAAATCCCTTAACTTATTTTTTGGTAACGAATTAGTCTTTTATCTTTTTTTTCCAAATAAGTCCTTTATGTTTTAAAATGTTTTCGAATCAGCCTTTTAACTTTCTTTTTTTTTAATAGGTCCTTTAGGTTTGAAAAACAGGCAAAAAACAGGCGTACATTTTTTTTTTGATAAGCAAAGAAGATGTATTAATAAAAAAATGGAGTACAAGGGGTACTCCGAACCCATATTTACAAATGGTCTAGGGAAGAAGTGCCTCATTAAAACCCCGACGGCCAAAACCCATTGGGAAAAAGACCGAAAGGGGAAAAAGAGTACGACAACCAACCCTAGCAAGGCCAAACAACAGTAACATCATCAAAGTCTATTCATTAAATGATTTTTTTGAAATATACTAAAAGCTTAAAACATCTGTTTTTCGGAAAAAACATAAATCACCTATTCTAAAAAAAAAAAAAAGATAAATACATGATTCGTTTTGCCTTTACGTTCCCTGTTTCTCTGATTGTCATCGTGTCTCGAAATCTCTTTCCCATGAGTCATGACCAGTGATCCAAGGCTGTAATTGGTCTGTACAAAACACCAATTTACGAACCTTTCAAATCAGAGACCCACCCACCGGGAATCACCGACAGCTGCTTGTCCAACGATGACAAAGACCTAATCTTCGGTCTCAATTGCTGTTTGATGCATGACTTTGACCGAGACGAAATTGTGATCTTCCCTTTATGTTTGGAACACTTCCAATGTATTCCCTTTGCCATTTTTAGACCTTACTTCTAATGCTATCTTTTTCCTTATCGTTGGAATAGAAGATTAATTGATTTCCTTTTGATTTGATGGTTGATCCCTAATTATTATTACTATTATATTTATCGCTTTGTTTGCCCACAAATGATATATATCGCATAGTTCTATTAATTAATTATCAAATCATAGGAAAGAGAATTTTTTATACTATTCCATTATTAATTTTTATTTTTCTATCTACCATTTTTCAAATAAGTACCGAAGTGCCCTATTTTTTTTTGGCATGGTGGAATTTGAAAATGCTAAAGTCGATTTCTCACTTGTAAAAACCTCTTAATTATCATTGATTGAAAAAAGAGTGAGAAATCTCTATTTCTATGGCCGACTTCTCATTAGACTTCAAACTTCAGTTTTTTTTTTTAATTAATGATAATTAAGAAGTCTCAACAGGTAAGAAGTCTGTTGTAGCATTGCCGACTTCCCACTTTACCAAAAAAGTAGGACAATTTTGTACATAAGAGCATCTCTAACGGTCGTTTTTACAACTATTCATAAAGTTAAGAACATATTCTTATTTTTTCAACCATTGGAGATGAATAATGTGGTCACCACCTTGTAGAACGGTTCTGCAATAAGAACAGTGAAGAACCTGTACGTTCTTGGGGTCAGTGAAATAAAAATAAAACTAAATAGAGGTCTTAATAATAAGTGAGGTCAATTATGCGACTCACTTAAGAACAAAAAATGAGTTTTTCTATTAGAGTAAAAAATATGTTGTGTTCTTATATCTCATGTGTCATCAAAGAGCCCACAAAATGGGAGATGAGAACCCAAGTATAGTTCTGTGGATGCTCTTGCGGAGGGTGTAACTAGGAAAATAAATAAAAAAAGATATTAAAAACAAAAACTCTCGGAGGGGGTGGGGGAAGTTCATAGATAAATATCACAGACTTCAACACAAGTTAATTACATGTCCTCCTGCCACCACAAAACCCAATTCAACAAGTCAAGCACACCCTACACTTTCCTACTCCATACATCCTTAACCCTATAATAAACCACTTAAACCAAATGAAAGGACACTTGAAACATTCCTACAAAAACATACATAGCATTTAAATTAAATTACCATGAGATAGTGTGCGAGGAAACCAATGGTTAAGGAGGTGTGACAAACAAAGCTAAATCAAACATCAAGTAAATTAAAAGCTTTTTCACTGTCCGCTGTGCCACACAGAAAGTTATTTATCCACAAACCCGTTTTGGCAAGTAGCTAGCTAACTTCTTTGTTACTTTTATTTTATCATTGCTCCTACTTCTTCTTCTTCTTCGTCCACAACACAACATAGACAGAGAGAGAGAGAGAGAGAGAGATATGGGGAGAGGTAAGATTGAGATAAAGAGGATCGAGAACTCAAGCAACAGGCAAGTTACTTACTCAAAGAGAAAGAATGGGATCTTAAAGAAGGCAAAGGAAATCACTGTTCTATGTGATGCTCAAGTTTCGCTTATCATTTTTGCTGCATCTGGAAAAATGCATGACTATATCAGCCCTTCTACCACGTAATTAACCACTTCTATTTTCTTTTCTCTAATTTGTTTTTTCCTTCTTGATTCATTAATTAGTGCATATGAAATTATTAAAGAGTACTATTTGATTGATCTATAAATTAAACTCACTTTTTTAATTTGTTTTTTGGGAATATTGGATCTTATTGGTGGTGAAATTATTAATTAGGTTGATTGACATTCTAGAGAGATACCATAAAACTTCTGGGAAGAGGCTTTGGGATGCAAAGCATGAGGTAGGTTGGTTTAAATTAATTTAATTTCTGGGTATATTTTCCTGTGTTTGTTGTTTTTGCTTTGTCCATAAAGGAAAATTAATGAAATATTCTTTTGCTAAAAGTATGCTAAGGAACATAAACTATGAATTCTCTGTGTAGATCTAAATTTGGGTTGTACCTTCTACCCATTTATATTGTTTTTTAACATGAAAAGATAAGCAGGAACACCAAGAAATGTAACATCCATCAACAGATCTGGCAATAAAACGCTATTCACTTGCTTCCTTTAATTTCTTTCCCAAAAATAAAAAAAGCAAAATTAATTAATCAACTGAACATCCCACATACATATATAGAGAGAATCAGATCTGCTCCAAATAGGTCTTTCTTTTGAGGGTTTCTGGGCTTAAAACATCATAATTAACCCTCCCCAATGTTATATTTTTCATTTTCTTTTATATTTTTTCTTTATTTATTTATTTTTCCTCAAAAAAAGACAACTAAAGTGTGTTAGGGTTTGTCACAAATAATGTTTGTTGAACCCACAGAACCTAAACAACGAAATTGAGAGAATCAAGAAAGAGAACGACAGCATGCAAATTGAACTCAGGTATATATATATGTAAATTGCACTTTATTATTAATTAATTAAGTTCTTTCATAATTCTCTGATCTCGCACTCATCCTTGGCCAGCTAGCTAGCTAATACGTACATTTCAGGCACTTGAAGGGAGAGGATATCAATTCACTGAACTACAAGGAGTTGATGAGCTTAGAGGATGCCTTAGACCATGGTCTCCTCAGTGTCCGCGAGAAACAGGCAAATATTCTTCAACATGCTGATTAATCTTTATAAATTTCTACCGTGTGTTTATATCAAATTGCACCGCCAATAACTTTGTATATAATGTGATTTTTTGTCCATCCAACGGTTGAATAAGAACTATTTCTGATATTTATTGGGGGTGGCTCTTCTTGGAGCCATGAGGTAGCCATGACTACCAAAAAAAATAAAATATAATATATTAGGTATATAAATAAATTGTTTTAGTCTCCAAAAAAATATATTACAGAGCACAAATACAAATTTTGGCTAGGGGATGAGTCTCAAGTCACAACATAATTTATTGATTTGAAAAGTTGTATGGTCTAAATGCTAGTGATAAACTTTTATTTGAGCAGCTAGTTTTGTTAAAATATGGAGTTTATTATTTTTTTTCTTAATTACTATTTATATATAAATTCTTAACACTTTTGTTGCTCTTTTATTTTAATGAAGTTTATTTCACCTATCAACAAAATTTACTCTTTATATTTAGCCCCTTCATCAAAATTAGGTTAGCTCCGCCCCTGCTGATATTCACTATAACATCAAATCCAACAATAGATTTGAAAAAAAAAAAACAATTATCCGATAAAATATTATGGAATAACGTAACAACGATTAAGTATTATACGTGGCTATATACATATATAGTGTCTAACTTTGTTTTTGTTTGTTCAGAACCAACCCTAATTAGCCCTTTGAGTTGGGTAATCGGGGTATCACCAGGCTTAGGCCCTTTGGATTCGCTATAGGACTAATCTCTTATTCGACTGATTGAGCATGGTTTTACCTTAGTTCTCAGCTTTCCAATAAGAATGACTCCACCAGGTTTCGAGTTGCTGCCACTCGACTAACATCTCATTGCTTATATAACTTTTATTAATAAATAATCTGTAAATTTGAACAAAGAGTATGCTAGGTAGCTAAATTTATTTTTTATTGAAAATATCAATGGTAGCCAAAATCAATGAATATCTAATAGATCAACTTTGGTATTTCTTTGCAGATGGAAGTATACAGGATGATCAGGAGAAATGTATGTTTGGCTCTCTGATTATAAGATTCTAAATTAAATCCAAAACAAAATACTAACTTACTAAATTTTCCTGTACATTGCTGATCAGGACAAGATCTTGGAGGAGGAGAACAGGGAACTTAATTTTATCCTGGTATCTTTTTGAAACATTGCATACTCACTGTTACTTATTTACCCATAATACTGTTCATTTATGTTTTCTTTTTTATATTTAATAAACCATACACGCTCATGATCATTAATTAAATGACAAAACTTGACCGGAGGATAATTTCTCCACAAATAAATTTATAAATGGACAAAAAAAATTATTTATAGGTGAGTTAGGTCATGGGGACTCAAGTCAAAGAAGTCTAAAAACTCTTTGAGAGCTTACAGAGGTGCTTATATATTAACCACTAATGAATTCGTCACATTGGTAACGGGATTCGAATCCACATCCTTGTAGGATATATATGAGTCGAATTCTTACCAATTGGACTAATCTTCAATTGTCAGATCAAAAAGAATATAATTATAGTTGTCACTACGACATTAATTTGTGCACATATTTATAGCTAATGCAAGGAACGAAATAAATTAGAACCAAGGAATAAGATTATTACTTTGTTGAAGCTACTCGTACTACAGGAAAAAAACACTTTTGGCGACAAATTTTTCGATGGCAATAATGTGATCGCCGATAATTTACTTTTTAAATTAAAGATTTTGCTGTCAATACCGACGTTTAATAGCAATGACCAACGAAAACTCTTGTTCCAGCACGTTTTTAATTTCTTTTTCTCTGTTTTCTCATAACTTCTCTTCATTGCTCCATTTCTCAGTTTCAACAGTTGCTCTCAAAGTTTTTCACTATCTCACCATTTTGTTGACATACGATCGTATAAAATTGTTTAAATCTAATAATCGAGAAAAGAAAATCCATTTGCAATAGAGAAATGTTTGTTCAACAACAAAAAGTTGTCAAACACCGTATAAAATACGGTTTTTTGCTTTTTTTTAATATTTTTCTCTCTCTCCGATATTGCTCCTGACAACTGCTTTGTGTCTGTTTCGACTACGATGTCGAATACGGTGTCGAGAATTGTGTTGTTGAAATAACACAACTCTTTGCAATATGGTCAAGAAAATATTTTAATTTAGTCCGAATATGAAAGATGGAAATTTGTCTTAGATTTATTGGATGTCTCGATCGTATGGTAAAGTCATTTTTTTTTAAAGTCATTTTTGTTGTATATATTGATCAATTGTGAAAGAACCGTTTAAAGATCAAGACTAATCAACCTTGGTACAAGGTGTTGGTCATATATATGGTCGGATTTCAGTCCTATTTTATTTTTTTGTCTTGATGATTATTTTAGTCCTATGTTTTTTTTTTTGAGAGATCAATGTTAATTGTTAGTGTGTTATGTTAATAGTGAGGGTTTGCATCCTGGACTTCCTGTTCCAATTTCTTAAGGTGTCTCAGCTCAACCACCTGAGCTATACCTAGGGGACAATATTTTATTTTATCGTCCCATTTATTTTCATCTTTACGTTCATACCTATATACTAGTTTTTTTTGGGATAAAATATGTACTAGTTAATTACTATTAGATGAAGTAAAGTATATACTAGATCATGAACATAGTAATCTGTATTTTTTGCCAATAAGGAGTTTGGGTTACACTTGTTTGTTAGATGTGATTTCTCCTTCCGAGTCTGATATGATGTGTTTAAGTGGTTGTGGTGGGAGTTGGTGTTATCTAGAATCTTTTTAAACTGTATTTTTTCTCTCTTGTGTTCTCTTTGCCTTGGGCTCGAGTCAAATAGTGTTTGGTCTTGACTTGGCACTCAGTGTTGTGGGCCACTGGAGAAGTGTGTAACAATTGTATCTTCTCTAATAGGGTGTTTAACCGAATGCAGTTGGTGGGAAGGATTAAACTTCTGTCTTGGAACTGATTTTTGGCTAGGGATAAATCTGGCAATTGTCTCTATTATGATTGATTTGTGGATCCTATTGGTTGTATTGTTAGCCAGTTGCCTCTTAGGGGGTCTTTTGTCGGATTTGGTGGTTGGTTTTTTGTTCCTTCTCTCTTTTCTGGTTCGGTTTTGGTAGCTCGAGATGCTACTCTTCGGGGGTGCCCGTTGAGGCTTTGTGTTGTATTTGGCTTGGGCACCTTTATATATATATATATATATATACTCGACAATTTTTTAAGGTAGTCATTATCATCAAGGAAGTTAAAGAATAATCTTCAAGCCCCACGACATAACATATTCTTATATATTGCATAAAATGGTAACTGCTTTTTTTGGTATTGTTTTGAACAGCAACAACGTATGGCAGTGGAAGGTGCGAGAGAAATGGATAATGGATTTGATCAAAGCACAAGGGATTTCAATTCCCAGATGCCATTTGCCTTTCGTGTTCAGCCTATGCAGCCAAATCTTCACGAAAGGATCTAAATTCCATGCTACGCTCTTGAATCAAGAACACCACTTTGGCAATTTGAGTATCGTATGTGTCAAAACTTCTAATAATTAAGTATGTTGGTACCTGATTGTAATAAAAAGGTTGAACTTGACATGACCTCTTTGTGTGTTTGTCCTAGTATTATATGCTTGCACTTACATTATCACTTATTTGGTGTGACTTGTTATGTAGGTAAACTTAATTTTCACTCTTATTCTGTCATATATATCTTTAAAGTTTTCAAATACACTATTTACCATTTTGGTAACCAAGAAATAATACATAGATCATTTCATATAAATTTTCAAGTCAGATATGTAAGAATACATGCATTATTACCACATTAGTCTTTTACTAATCTTGGTCACCAATATGATTGAAAAAAGATGAGAGAGAAAGAAAAGGTGAGAGAAAAGGAGAGAGAAAGAGAGAAGGTAAGGAAGGAGGTGGTGTCGGGTAAGAGGGTGGCTGGTGAGGGTTTGTCTTTTTCGCATAAGGGCTTCATCAAGAATCCTCTTTGCTCCCCAATATGCTTCTTTGTCACCAATATTCTGGGTGGGATGAAACATTCAGAACTATGGGGTATTTTTGGGCGGCATGGTAGGGTATATGATGTTTTCATCCCTCCAAAGGTTGACAAACATGGGCAACGATTTGGTTCGTTTGTTTTAACTTCTAAGAATGTGAATGATGCTACGGTTCTTGAAAAGAGGCTCCAGGGCATTAGTGTAGGAGGACAAATGCTTTGAGTTAATATTGCTTGATATTAAAGAGGGGTGTACCCAAATCCTTCTAAGATTACGCAGACACAAAAGCGGAGCACTTTGGTAGGCGGTGAGAAGGTGGTGTCAACTAAGTCTTATGCCAACATCATACATCTTCCTAGGTTCACTCGGGCTCTAGGAAACTTTGAGAAAAGAAAACATGGTTCAGTGGCGTGTTGGTTGGATGTTGTAGTGCCAGCGGAGAAGTTGAATCAGTTAGCTGTATGTTTAGTTGGTAAACTCCAAGATGGTGTGAGGGTACTTGATATCTAAGACCATTCTTGGAAGGATACCGCTCCATCAAAGCAATTCCCATGGGTGGAGATTTGGTCCTTCTCTGGCCTTCGGAAATGGATAGCACCAATGATGCGGTCTATAGCAATCGTGAACAGTGGGCAGCGAGATTCATCACTTATGAATTGGTCACCATTTATATTCCCTAAGGAGTGATGTTTTTGGCTTTGTTGTGTAGTGTAACACCTCAATTTTCTTCATGTTTATGTTGTCTATTGGGTGTAATAGACATAACGTGTTTGCATTTGAGTCCAACAGTGGATAATTGACTCAAAATGTATTAGTTATGTAAGGGCTCGTTTGGGTGCAACACAATTCTCTGGCATATTGTTTTTTTTTGAAAGGCCAAAACTTTTTATTGAAATTGGCTACCAAGGCTTAAGGTGAGCCAAAAAACATGACAACAATTTTACACTTATAATAACAGAAACGCCCAGATCAAATGCTAGCCCTCTGCCACACACATAACATCCTTACTTACAAGTTTTGTTCTAATACAAGCCTACCCACCCACCCAAAATACACCAAGAGAGCATATGTATAACATCATGACTGCACCTTCAACACTACATATCATGAATCTGTCCAGATCACTACCACAATTTTGGACTATACCACTTATATGCGCAAGCCTCCACAACACAGTTGAGACTAAACCATTCACAACATCATAAGCAGTAGCACTAAAATTCACACAGTCAACCTTCATGCTTGTTGTCTTATTTTGCTGACATGTAACAATTTGTTCCCATTCCTCAATATGACAACACCAATTCTCTTGACAGTTAGCCTCTGCATAAACCTTCTTACCTGTCCATTATACGAACCTAATGCCAAGACATGCTTCTGGGCACGTGAACCACTGTGCCATAGCGTAATTTTGACCTTTGCCTTTAGCACTTATCCAACTCCACGCTAGTATTTTAGCCTCTTCGACTATGTCTGGAATTTCTGTTCTTTTTTCTTGGAAGTTCGCCTTGTTCCTTGTTTTCCATATTGACCAAATGCATGCAAACCAAGTAGTCACAAACCTTAATCTCCAAACTGAATGAAATGTGTCCATCCATCACTGTGCATAATAGTAATAAATCCAAACCATTTATTAATTTCCATCCATATGTACAATGTAAAAAACTGACACTCAAAAAACAAGTGACACACGGTCTCAACTTCACATCCACAACCCGTGCAAGTTTGGGAATCCTTATCATTGATCCCCCTTTTGACCAAGTTATCTTTTGTCGGAATTCAATTTTGTAACATCCTCCATGCGAACATCGACACTTTAACGGTGTAAGTTTATTCCATACTTTTTTGTATATCAAACTAGCCTCAAAGTTGGGGTTCTTCATTAGGACTTTATAGGCTGATTTTACAGAATATTTTCTATGGATGAATGCATCCCCTATGCGTATTGAAGATGATTTTAAAGATGTCAAACACATAAAGACTTTGGTTTTACTAGTTATATTCATTAGTTTTATTTTTATCCTAGTTAGAATCCATTGTAAGAGTCTCAAATATGATAGTGGATAAAAGTTGGAGAATGTCATTTTCAAAATGAATTGAATCATGCATGCATAGTGGACTTAAAAGTGTTTAAATTTTTTTGACCAAATTGGGCATGTTTAAAAATTGTTTTTATCATTTTTAGACCCAATAATTCTTTTTCAAAGTGTTAAAATAATCCATGCGGTCAAAACAAATTTTCTATGCATTTTGATTAGCATGAATCGACTCACATGATGATAAATCGTTTCACAATGCGCGCCCAGACCCTCATTTCGGTTATGTGAATTGAATTGTAAATTGGTAAATCGATTCACAAATTGGTGAATAGAATTCTGCATAAGTGAATGAATCGATTATGCTCCTGGTGAATCGATTCACATGCTGTTTTTTCTACAGAATTTTATGTTTCGTGAAACCAGTTTGGGTCATTTTAGGGTTTCATAATCACTTTTTACACATTTTCTGAACCTAACATTGGGCATTGTCTCTACTTCACATCTTCCTTATACTCTTGAGACACATAGGCTTTCATATTGTAATATCATCACTACAAGAATGAATTTCAATTTCCTTCTACCTTCTATTTTCTCTATTGTGTAAGGGTGGGGTATCCTTAGTGTTTCTTGAGTGAGGTATCTCAAAAGGGTAATTTTCAGAGTGTGGAATCTCTGTGTTGTAATCAAGAATGGTGTAATCTTTGAAGTGATCTAGTGGAAGAAAATCTTAAGTTTGGTTTGGGGACAAGATGTAGGCCACAAGTGGTTGGTGGCTGAACTAGGATAAAATCATCTGGTTTGATATTCTCCTCCCTTAAACTCTTTAATTTATGTTTTTAGGGTTTTTGTAGATTTAATCTTTGCGGCGAATCTTGGTCATAATTTCTCTTGTATTAGTCAATTGATTTCTTGGGTGAATTTCTCTCATATCCAATATAGACAAAACCTTCACAAACCAAGTTTTTCAAAAAGATTTCCGTAAATTTTCAATACTCAATTCACCATCTCTTGAGTATTTTGGCCACCTGGGTAACAAGTGGTACCAGAGCAGGTATCTTTGATTTAGCCTAATTTTCTTGCAAGAAAATCATGACTTCGAAATCGTTTTATCAACCCAATGGGTCCTATAACAAGGCTCCTGTTTTTAAGTAGTAGAGACTGATCATCTCGATGACTTGCTGAGAGTACGAAGAATTGTGTCGATTTATTTTCAACGATTCCTATTTCGGTGTCATTTCAGATTAATAGACAGCGTAGACGAATGCTGCTTTTAATGTGACATCGCCGACAGATTTTTGCGGGTTTTTCTGTTTGACGCGGTTACGCGTACTTTTGTTGATAATAAAGTCAATGAAATTCATCGAGATAAAATTATATTTGAGAATTAATATTTATTATTAATTCATGGTTCATGGTTCAAATCTCGTTGAAAAATTTTAACGAAGTTTCGTCGCATTTTGAGCTGTCGGATAAATTTTACCCTAGAGAAAATTCTAACGAATTCCGATTTAGAAGAAATTTGAATCGTAACTTGGTGTGAACATATGTGATTGTTTAAGAGCTAGTTTATGATTTATCGGTGAAGAAATAATACACGAATAATTTCTTAGCCACGGGTTGAATTAATTCCTCGTTAAATTAATTTACGCGATTAATCTTCGAGCGAGCAATTGGTAACACGATCACCCGACGCCGCAATATTGGGATGCCGAGACCTATTTGACCAAGAGTCAAATAAGGAATCTAGTGGTTGGGAGAGTTGGTGAGGAAAGCATGGCTTAAGGGAAGGTGAATGTACTTAAGGTATGATGGGTGTATTTAGGGGCTGTGAGTCATAACGCTAGGTGCCTTGCCATAAGATCTATTCTTTGAACAAAAATTTCTCTCCTTCTTTGTCTTTAAGGCCGTGGCCTTCACCCCCATTTCTCCACCATTTTATTTGCTTACTTCTTCCAAAACTAAGTGTTAAGTGCTCTAGTTTTTGGTGAGAAAAAGTGGTGGTGATTGAATCATTTTCTTTCTCCTTCTTCCTCCTTGAAACTGTGGCATTATAGCACTCTTGGGGCAAGGTTTTCTAACTTGTTTCTTTCCATTTCCTTCTTTGTATCTTAGCTAAATCAAGTGAGAAAAGTTTGGAAAGATTTCTCCTCCCAAAATCCTTGACAAAATCGTATTCTATTTAGAAAAGGGAGGAAGATGATTCAAGTTTTTCTAACTTAGATCCTTGATGATTTTGTTGCTGTTGTTGTTGGAGAAGTTGTAGTAAAAGTTTTAATCCAAAAGATTTCCCAAAAAGAAGTGATTTTTGTTGATTTAGTTGTAGATCTGGTTTTGATCTTTTGTTCAAAATATATTTTGATGTTTCTAAGATAGTGAAAACCTAATCTTGATGGAATCCTTGTATTCCAAAAGAAGGTTGAGTCTTGAAAGAAAAAGCTTTCATACTTTTTCTATATAAACTAGCTATTTTGCCTATTATGTTGGTGTTTGAAAAAGATTTGAGGAAAGCTTTGATCTTTCTCTTGTTTCTTTAGAAACCTTGTGTGTGAGTTAGAATGAATTTGAAAAGTTGGATCTTGAGGTTTTGTGTGTGTAGCCGTAAGAGTGTGTGTGTGTGTGTATTTAAAGATGGTTTTCAAATTTTTACTTCCTAAAATGTGAGTGAAGGTTTAATAGCTTTAGATCTTCACAAGGCTCATGATAAAAATGAATTTGAAGTCAAAAAGCTTTGGCCTTGCTCTTGTTGTGTGTAGGCCAAATGCTATGTGTATGTGTATTGGATGTTTTACAATTTTAAAGTGCTTAAAGTGGTGTAGTCTTGGAACTACAAACTTTAAGGACTAGATCCATGAGTTTAATAGAATAAGAAAGGATTTTATTGAGAAAAGATTTGATCTTTTTTAAGTTTAAAATGATGAATTTTTTCTAAAAGAGTTTAGTGTTTTAAAAACTTGATTTCAAACCTTGTTTACCTAGTTAGAGTGTGGGTAGCAAGATGGGAATTTTAGAGTGGTGTTACGCTAGTTTTGGCCTTAGGAGCCGTGGCCTTAGTAGTGGTATTAGTGGCTTAAAGTTGTTTTAAACCTTAGTATTTGTTGGTTAAGGTTCTAGTGATCGCGTTGTGGACGAGATCGTGTTCGAGATCGTGATTGTGATTGTAGCGTAGAAGGAAAGCCTACCCGTAAGGGCGTCTTCCATTTATTGTTTTATATGTGTTTATATTTGGTGTGGATGGTTGATTTAGTGATGATGTTTTCTTGCAAAATTGAGATAGTTATTGTGACTATGATTATTATGTGGTTATGCTTTAATGGATTGATTTTTGTTGTTGATATGTTGTGATTATTGAACGTATTATGTGTATGTATGTTCAATAAACGGAGGGTAAAAAATATTACCGAGAATAAGTGGGTGATGAACTATATTGTCGAGATGATTAAGTATTTTTCGAACAAAACCTAAGAGGATTTGTATTTAAAATCAATGAGACACTTTAAATGTGGATTTTTCTAAAAACCCTCAATTAGTAAAGGATTAACCACTTTTTCTTAAAAAGAACAAAGCGAGTGTTAGAATCATTTAAAATAATTCTTTTCAAACTAATAGTGGAATTTCCAAATACCGATATTTTGCAACTAGTTGCGGTGAGATTCGAAGATAGAGATTATTGAGCACTCTTGAGGAGTGGACTTACTTGGGTGATTGATTTTGATGCATACTAACCATGGAGCATCGACGCTTGGCCTAAGTATCGAGGAGCGACCGGTGCCATGGCCTAAGAATCGAGGAGCGACCAGGCCTATCCCTGCGGGGAAATTAAAGTCGACATGAAGCAATCCTGTGGGACACAGTAAGCGTTGTAGGGCTGACCAGCTATAGGTGTCTTTGGTGTATTCCCTTTTGAGTTGTATTATGCATATTGTATTTTCGAAATCCTGGATCGCCTTCGTGCAAATGTTTACATATATTTATTTGCATGGTTATTGTGTTGTTAGTTATACATCATGTTTCGAAAAAATGCTGTGATACTTTGATTGCTATTTTGAAAAGAAGTTTAAAAAGGAAAAAAAATATAGACCCACATTTTTTTGCGAAAACCATGCAAGATGAGTAATTTCACCAAGAACATTTCAACATTTAGAGGTTGTATTAAAGAAGTAGCGCTTCGAAAATCGGGGTGTTACATTGTGGTATCAGAGCAGTTCGATCGTAACCGAACTGTGAGTTGGATAGCTATAGCTGGTCAATTTGTCAGGAGTAGATTTGTTGGGTGTCAAGTTGTGCTTGTGTGTTTGGCTTGTTTCTTGAGTGAAGCAACTCTGCTTATAATTGTTTGAATTGCTTCTTAATTGAAGCAATTGTGTTGACACACTAATTGTGTAGGGTTCTGACTGGGTTGTCGACCTTATAGGAACCCAATGCCTCCGAGACGAGTGATTCTTTCTGCTGGAATTAAAAATCCAGAGATGAATCAAGTTATCCAAGTTATGGCCGAGATGGCAGCTGCTGTTGCTCAACAGACCGCCGTGGAGAATCAACGCAACCTGTTGAGACAACAAGGAGAGGAGCGAGCTGCGGAGGCCAAGGGATTAGTTGACTTTCGTCACAATGAGTCTCCTAAGTTTTTGGGGGCGCTAAGAGATGAGATTCAGGACTCCGTACTGCCTTTGGGAATTCAGGAATTCCAACCACTGGTGGAGAAGTATAAAGAGGTGGAGACAATGAAGAGCAAGGGGTTCAATTGCAACAACAATGTTGGACGGCCGATTAGGCCAGATCATCAGAACAAAGGACAACGTGGGAAACAACAACAAAGAGCACCTTATTTCCGTCCTCTGGGGGACAATCAGGGCAAGTCTCATTATCGTCTGATGTCACAAACCCTCGGAAATGGAGGCGGGAGCAACCCGAAGCGGTTACCGGCACGTCGTTGCTACCGTTACGGAACAAAGGGACATTATGCTGACCAGTGCTCTTCCAAGGAGACGCTTTGCTTTAACTGCAAGGGACCAGGACATCTATCCAAAGACTGCCGTGTACCAAAAGCTGAGTCTACTGTCAACAATGTTGGAATTGCAAGACCAACCACTAAGGGACGTGTCTACACATTAAGTGGAGAGAAGAGCTCACCATCTAAAGACTTCATCCAGGGAACACGACACGAAGGAGTTAGGAATGGATTCGAACAATGAACGATGCAACAAAGTGGATAGAGGTTAGAAAGAGAGATCGTCTGTAGGGGAAGTTATTATTATCATTTAGTATGAACTTTGATATATACGTGGTTCTAAGTATAGACCACATAAGTATTTTGATCATGACGTATTTTCACTATTGTACTAGATTTCTTTGAATCAAAATTATATTATGATTTTGAGATTTACGATATGTTTCCTACTACTATTTTCATGGATTTGAAAATAGTATTTTGATTTAGTATATGAACGTAGTTTCGAGGACGAAACTATTTTAAGGAGGGTGGTAATGTAACACCCTAATTTTTATGAAAATTATTTTATCAATGTAGTCTTGAATACTTGAAGGTAACTCATAGAGACTAGTCACCTCGATAACTTGCTGAGAGTATGAAGAACTTTGTTGATTTATTTTCAATGATTCCTATTTCTGTGTCAATTCAGATTAATAGACAGCATAGACGTATGCTGCTTTTAATGTGACATCACCGACAGATTTTCTGTGGGTTTTTCTGTTTGACGCAGTCACGCTTACTTTTGTTGATAACAAAGTGAATGAAATTCATCGAGATAAAATTATATTTAAGAATTAATATTTATTATTAATTCATGGTTCAAATTTCGTCGAAAAATTGTAACGAAGTTTTGTCGCATTTTGAGCTGCCGGGTAAATTTTACCCGAGAGAAAATTCTAACGAATTCCGATTTCGACGAAATTCGAATCGTAGCTTGGTGTGAACGTATGTGATTGTTTAAGAGGTAGTTTATGATTTATCGGTGAAGAAATTATGCGCGAATAATTTTTTAGTCACTCGTTGAATTAATTGCTTGTTAAATTAATTTACGTGATTAATCATCGAGCGAGCAATCGATAACGCGATCACCCGACACCGTGATATTGCGACGCTGAGACCTATTTGACTAAGAGTCATGTAACACCCCACTCCTGGAGTGCAACTAATCCAAAACACAACACTAAATGCGGAATAATTTATAAGAATAATACTCGATTTGTCTTTTGAAAATATGGTAATTTTTTTTTTGTAAATCTCTTTTGTAAAACACAAGTCAGAGTATTACAACGATTTTTGAAACATGGTGTACAATTTATAATACAAAAGAGAAATGCAACTGAAATATATAGATAGTTATACAACAGCCAAAAAGGCGATACAACTTTTCAAGTTTGATACAAGATAATCCAAAATAAAACATCAATAAGGAATACACTGAAAATACGAATTTCCTAAGCAAAGGACAACTCATATCTTTGAGGTATTCCCAGCAGACACCTGTGCAAAGGGTTGCTCCAAAAGTAATCCTATAAAAGACCTCAACAAAACAAGCCCAAAACAACCTAAGCTGGACATCAGAACTGGTCGCCCCAAAATATCAACAACAAGCAGACAGACACCACTAACACTACCACCACTCACTGCCAGGGTCCTCGAAGGGATCCTCCTCGTCCTCCTCCATCATCTCAACATCCTCATAATCATCATCATCGTAAGGTCGATGACTGGAATAGAGGGAGGTACCACCTGAGTCCTAACCTCCTTGTCTGGAAAATCCTCGATCCAATCACGGGAACCATAACCTGTAGTACCACAGATTTTGCAGATAGGAGCAGGATCTGCCTGAGAAGTAGGCTCTTGTACAGGCATATGAGAAGGCGGAGTATACTCCAGATCTGGCATTGGCTCCACCAATGGAACCTGTGAGTCTACTACAGAACGGGATGTGGATGCTCTTGCATCCCACCCTCAGAACCCTACTCTCTTTTAAGCGTCCGGCGTAGTAGAGGGCCACCAACCCAAAGCTCATCTCTAAAAGTAGTCCGTCTAGGTACATCTGAAGAATCCTCAGAAGTACTAGTAGTAGTAGTAGTCTCTGGGTTCGGCTGAGCTTTCAACCACGTATCTATAATCTGAGTCACAGGTACAGGAAAACTCATCGTCTGACAGGTCATTTCTACTCTAGTCACCAGTCCATCAACTCTTGTGTCTCGATCACATCTCCTTTATACACTACCCTGCCAGAAGCGTGATCAAACTCCCAGGCTAGGGCATGTCCATATCAGGGAAATCAAATGTCGTATCCGACGACATTTGCATCGCCGGGATCTCAACAGTCTTCGCCATCTGTTGAGGTTGGTATCCATGAGAATACCAATATATAGAAAGGGTCATCTTCCAGACAAAACATATAAAAACATCAACGACATATACATATGAAAAACATATTATACAAACATAATATGGTATAACACAACATCATCAACACTTAGTGGCATTATGGCCTTAAGCATTCAAAATAAGCACAACAAGGATGCACATAGTTCCCTATTAATTAATCTACATGCCAATGCACATGATTCCAGATTATCACAAATACCCATACCAATGGGCTCATTGGTTGGTCCACACATAGGATACAACAGGCTGGTATCTCTTTTTATTTTCCCTGTGTTGATCATCGACACTGAACTCCACACATAGGAACCATCCACACATAGGATTTATTTAGTTCGGCATCGGTATGTATGCATGTCAATGCATCATCACATTTTATTGAACATACCAATACATATGATATTTCAATATTCACAATTAAATTAATTATCATTGAATTTGACACAACAAGATTCATCCACATATTCACAAATATTTTCAACAGCATCATCAAAATAAACACCACATTATTTCAACAAACTCAATCATTTCACAAAACACAACCACCACTTAAAATAAATTAATAAAATACAACGGAAGATGCCCTTACTATCGAGCTTTTCTTCCTTGCTAATATCAAAAATATAGTCACGAACTCGCCCACGTACACAACCACGACCTCTACAACCCTAAGACAACAACACTAGGGTTTTAGAAACAATTCCTAAACCACTAAAATAATACCTAGGCCACGGTTTCACAACCAAACTCTTGGGTACACAACCCTAAAATTCTTTTAATTTAAAACTCACACTTAAACCATTAAAACAAAGTTAAAAATAATGTTTTAAAACTAAACAACTTACTCAAAAGTTTTCACAACTTTAACATCAAGAAACTTTTAATTTTTAAATTAACTAAAACCTTTTCTTTTCAAACAAAACCGAGGATCTAACTCCCAAAACACCTAACTATCAAAATACTAACATTTAAATCAAGTAAAAATTTGAAAATCAACCCTAAATCTTTATGTAAGCTCACGGCTTACATCACTAAAATCAAACCAAAATTTCATTCTTTAAAACCTTTCCAACAACAAAATCAACAATGAAACTAAAGTTTTGTTCACATACTTTTTAAGACTCCACCATCTCAAGAAACACAAAGGTCTCTTTAATACTTTGGTGTTCATAGTCTTAAATCCTCAAAACATCACTTCAATCAAATTAAAACTAACCCAAACTTTCTCCAAGATTTTCTTAAACATCAACAACAACAAAATTACAAGAAACCAAAAGTTTTAAAAACTCAAAATCATCTTTCTTTCCTTCCTCTTAACTCACGGCTTATAGGGTTTCAAGTGAGGAGATTTTTTTTCAATTTTTCTTAACCAAATCATCATCATCAATAACAACAACGACAACAACAACTTAACTAAGTGATTCAAGCTAAATTTTTCCCAAAATCCTCCTCTAGGTCATGGCCAAACAAAGGCTCAAAGGAGAGGAAAAATTTCACCATCTTATCTCTTAAAACCATTATCAACACTACACCAAAATTTAGAAGCAAAATCAAAGAATTCTTACCCAAAATACTTCAAAAGCTCACTTTTGATCCAAACCCTCACACATAAGATCATGGTTCTAGCATTAATTTGGAGTAGAAAATCAAAGAAAAGATGGAGGTATTTCATGGGAGAGGCTCACGGTTTCGGCTTGAAGGAAAGGAAGGAAATGAACTTGCCTTTCTAGTCACCAACACTATCTTTTCTTCTAAATGAGAAATGAAATAAAATGAGTGTAAAAATGAGGGAGGTAGCCGGCAAAAATGAGAGAAAAAGGAAGGAAATGTCTCACAAAATTTTACTTGGCTCTCCTTATTTCTTGGAAGATAATTATGCCTTAGTCAAAATAATAATCAATCATATTAAGGCACCTTACACCTAAGCCAATAAAAACATACCACAAAACCCCTAACTATATGACTCACCACTAATCCGCTTTTTAGGTTTAACACCTCATCATGCTAGGTGAAATTACTAGAAAATTCCATGTGGCGTGTTACTGCTTCGTCGCGTAAATTAATTTACCGAGAAATTAATTCACCGCGTGACTAGAAAGCTATTCACGAATAATTTCTTCACCAATAAATCATAAATCTAATTTAAAACAGTCATATAATGTCACAACAAATCACTATTCGATTTTTGTCGAAATCAGAATTCATTACAAATTTTATTGCTGATAAAAATTATCCGACGATTCAAAATACGACGAAACTTCGATTAGAATTTTTCGACGAACTTTGAACCATGAATTAATATTAAATATTAATTCCCAAATTTATATTTATTTAATTCAATCACTTTATTAACAAACAAAATTTGTATATTTATTGCATAAATACACCAAATTTATAATACTGTAACGGTAATAACATACAGCAAAAATACAGATGTTACAAGTCAAATAAGGAATCTAGTGGTTGGGAGAGTTAGTGAGGGAAGCATGGCTTAAGGTAAGGTGAATGTCTTAAGGTATGGTGTGTGTATTTGGGGGTGATGAGTCATAATCCTAGGTGCCTTGCCATAAGATCTATTCTTTAAACAAAAATTTCTCTCCTTCTTCTTCTTTAAGGCTACGGCCTTCACCCCCCATTTCTCCTCCATTTTATTTGCTTACTTCTTACAAAACCAAGTGTTAAGTGCTCCAGTTTTTGGTGAGAAAAAGTAGTGGTGATTGAAGTCATTTTCCTTCTCTTTCTTCCTCCTTGAAACTGTGGCATTGTAGCACTCTTGGGGTAAGGTTTTCTAACTTGTTTCTTTCCATTTCTTTCTTTGTATGTTATGAGACACCCCATGTCCCATTTATAATATTACCATTTAATTACGCATATAAAATCGAATAATAACATATCAGAGTACAACTGAAAAAATATATATTATCATATATAAAAAGTTTTTGTACAACCAGGGTTCCCTCCTAGGAACCACCAAAAGAATAATATACAAACATACAAAAACCCATGTGGGTATACAAAAATAATAACCATTAGTCAAAAGTACATCAAACATCTAGCGAGAAACCTCCCATGACTGGCCCATCCTATGAAACCTAACGCGCGGTCGTGGCGGTAAATAGGAGTCCCCAACAGAAGGGCGTCCTTAGAGCCTAGATTGGTAGACCCTCAAAGGCTCTACCAATGGAGCTACAGGAGATGAAGGGACGATCGTCTCTGACCTACGACGTACTTCCCAATCTCCGACACTATCCCAAGCCATACTATAAGAACTGGAAGAAGGAGCATCAGAGTAACGATGTCTAGCCCTAGGCTCCCGCCACATGCTGTTAAAAGGTAACCGCTGCGCTATCCTAAAGTCACCTATAAAGGAGGCTCTGATGACCCTAACAGACGAAAGAAGATGCTAACTAAACCAGTGTAGATCACGACATGATGGCTATACTCGATCTCCCAATAATCTCCATCCATATCTTGATAATAAACCTCGAAGTCACCCCAGACTGGGATGTTCGGCTACTCCAGCATCGACGAATGGAAGTAGTGAAACATCTTCAATATCTTGAAAATCTTCAGAATCTAATCATATAAAAGATAACAAAGAAAGGAAACAAACAAAGCATGGGAGATGAAAACACACTATACACCAAACCAATGAGAAAACAGGAGAATAGAATATGTGAAGAAATGGGCACACGCATCCTCGAACAACGGTTGGGATCATCACCTAGCTACCTTGAGTTTATGCAACCTAAGTTTATATGCCTACGTGGCCACACAGCTTATTACGGCAGAAGTAGCCCCACCTTAGCTTTTAGATAATAGCTCAGCTAGTCAGTTATCCAGTCCCATATCCTGCTCATCATACTCCTAAGAATGCATCCCTGCTCCCCAATTTTGGCTGATAGGAACAGGTGTCGGGGTGGCACCCGGGATCGGCACTATGGACAGTGATACAACAGTACCCAATCAGGATGACTAGGCTACCCGACGTCCCGACACATTGGCAGCCAAACCATTGGTCACATGTGGACCTTTGTCGGACCTAGACTATCCTTAAGGACAAGCGCGTCCTGTACTGACTGCATCGTACTCGCACTCTAGTACCTGACCTCGTACACAGTTTATGTGCACGGCGGTGGATTACAGCACCGCTATGCATATGATTATTTATTATTCAGCACTTATCAGCTTATCATTATCCATCAACTCAGCCAACATTTTAAAGTTTATTAATTATTCTCCCCACATCATCAGCATGTACATAAAGTAAACTAACAATAGTTAAACAGTCAACCAATTAACATCAACCATCAGCTATCAAAATATAAGTTAACCCTAGCGTCGCTCAGGCGACCTGCTATCAACACACACCAGTATAAAACAATCATAAGTCGTCTATCCTAGTGTTTCCACATATCAATAATTTATTCCTATGGTTGATGGACTAGCGACTACTATCTTTAGCAGTCGTAGTCTCAACACCCCTCCTAGGGTGTTGGGGCATCAACCCCTAGTAGGGCTTGGGCCACCCAGTTCTCCTATTCTACACCTATCCTATTCCTACTATCCCTAGTGTATAGGGTTCAGATCTCCCCATACCGATCAAGACTGCCACCCGCATTCCCACCTAGCCTTCGGAGCTCCTCCCTGCGCCCTCCACTTGAAGCTTAGGAGAAAAGTGGTTGGAGAGGAGGGGAAAGGTGCTATTTATAGGCCAAAACAAGTCCATCGCGTCGCGACCACCCTCTCTCACAAACACCAACGCGTCGCGATGGTCACTTTTCTTTTACATGTGTCAGTTATCCAACAATGACGTTGGCAAAAGTGTCTCGTGTCGCGATGCCCTTCTCTCCAGGGGCCCTCGCGTCGCGATGGTAGCATCCAAAAATATCTAGATTTTTGGTTTCTAGGGCTATCTAGAACTTTCTCAACTTCCTAAGGGCATTTTTGCCCTTTTAAATCCTTTTTAGCCTATTTTTATCATATTAAGACTTTCGTAAATATTTCTTTACCTATTTTATTTCCTTGGAATGTCACATTATCACCCCCTTACAATAATTTTCGTCCTAAAAAATTACCGATTACGTACCTACGAAGAGATGTGGGTATTGTTTTTTGATGTTGGCCTCTCGTTCCCAGGTAGCATCTCCAGTTCTTTCATCCCATACAACCCGTACTAGAGGAATCTGCTTGCCTCAAAGCTATTTTATTCTTCGATCGACAATCTTTGAAGGCACTGCTTCATATTCTAGATTATCTTTGAGCTGTACTGACTCAGGCTCGATAATATGAGATGGGTCGGGATGATATTTCCGGAGTTGGGAGACGTGAAAGACATCATGAAGATTTGACAGGTTTTGGGGTAAGGCAATGTGGTAAGCAACATGTCTAACTTTTCGAAGAATTTGGAAAGGTCCTATGAATCGAGGAGTTAACTTTTTGGATTTGACTCTGCCAATGTTAGTTCTAGGGGAGACTCTCAGAAACACATGATCTCCTGCTTCAAATTCTAAAGGTCGGTTTCTTTTGTCATGGTAACTTTTCTGTCGGTCTTGGGCTGCTTTCATCTTTTCTCTGATCATTTTGATTTGTTCTGAGGTCTGTTGTATCAATTCTGGTCCTAGAATTAGGTTCTCCCCCGTCTCGAACCAACAAAGACGTGTTCGACATTTCCGACCATATAAGGCCTTATAAGGAGCCATTCCAATACTGGAGTGATAGCTATTGTTATAGGTAAATTCTACTAAGAGTAATAGCTCATCCCAACTACCCATTTTCTCGAGAGTACACACTCTCAATAGATCTTTAAGGGATTGGCTGGTTCGCTCAGACTGACCATCAGTTTGAGGGTGGTAAGCTGAGCTCATACTTAGCTTAGTAACCCATGGCTAGGTGTACTTTCCTCCATAATCTTGATGCAAACCTAGGGTCTCTATAGGATATGATGGTAGTAGGAACACCATATAATCTTACTATTTCCTTAATATAGAGTTAGTTTAATTTCTCTAAGGAATAGTTTTCGTTAATAGGTAGGAAGTAGGCACTTTTGGTAAGTCTATCTATAATAACCCAAATAGTAACATACTTCTTCTGGGTTCTGGGTAATCCTACCACAAAATCCATGGCTATACTATCCCATTTCCATTCGAGTATTGCTAAGGATTGGAGAGTTCCTATAGGCTTTCGATGTTCATTCTTAGCCTTTTGATAGACTAAGCAGGATAGGACAAAGTTTGCTATTTCCTTCTTCATTCCAGGCCACTAAAATAGTTTCTTTAGGTCTTGGTACATTTTGGTAGCTCTAGGATGAATACTTAATCTACTCTTATGTCCTTCATCTAAAATCATCTTCCTTATTTCTAAATCCCCAGGGACACATATTCTTTCTTTAAATCTTATCGCCCCATTTATTCCTATATTAAATTCTGAACTTTTCCCTTCTTTGACTAGTGTTCTTATTTTCCTAAGGTACTTATCTGTCTCCTGTTTCCTCTTGATAAGTTCAAGGAAATCATTAGTAATGGTGACTTTTCCTAAATATAATCTTTCCTCTTGCACCTCTACCCCTAAACTTAGATCGCTAAATTGTTCTATCAAATCAAGCTCTCTGATCATCATGACAGACACATGTAAAGATTTCTTACTAAGTGCATCTGTTACTACATTGGCTTTCCCTGGGTGGTAGTGTAGGTCAAACTCATAATCATTAATAAATTCCATCCACCTCCTTTGTCGCATATTTAACTCCTTTTGGTCAAACATGTATTTTAGGCTTTTATGGTCACTATATACACAAAACTTAGCCCCATATAAATAATGTCTCCATATCTTTAGGGCAAACATTATGGCTGCTAATTCTAGATCATGGGTAGGTAATTTCTTTCATGAACTCTTAATTGTCTAGAGGCGTAGGCTACTACTCTTCCTTCTTGTATTAGTACACATCCTAACCCTTGATGGGAGGCATCACAATAGACCTCAAATTCCTTTAAGGGACCAGGTAAGACTAAGACTGGAGAAGTAGTTAATCGGTTCTTTAACCCCTGAAAACATTTCTCACACTTATCCGACCACTCGAAAGAAGATCATTTCCTAGTTAACTGGGTTAAGGGTAGGGCAATTTTAGAAAACCCTTCTATAAACCTTCGATAATATCCTGCTAAACCTAAGAAACTTCTTACTTCACTAATCGTAGTAGGTCATCCCATTGTAGCACAGCCTCTACCTTTGCTGGGTCTAATGCTATCCCTTCCTTATTTATAATGTGTCCTAGAAACTGAACTTCTTCTAACCAGAACTCATACTTGGATAACTTAGCATAGAGTTAACTATCCTTAAGGATCTATAATACTATTCGTAAATGTTTCACATGTTCTTCTCGGGCTTGTGAATAAATCAATATGTCGTCGATAAAGATGACTATGAATTTATCCAGGTATGGGCAAAATATCCTATTCATGTAATCCATAAATACAGCTACGGCATTAGTTACTCCAAATGGCATAACTAGGCATTCATAATGTCCATATCATGTCCTAAAAGCAGTCTTAGGGATATCTTCTTTCTTAACTCTAATATGATGGTATCCTGATCTTAGATCTATTTTGGAAAAGATAGAGGCCCCCTTCAATTGATCCATCAAATAATCTATCCTAGGTAATGGGTATCTATTCTTAATGGTGACCTTATTTAATTGCCTATAATCTACACACAACCTAGATGCCCCATCCTTCTTCTTTACGAACAGAACCGGTGCACCCCATGGTGAAACACTAGGACAGATGAATCCTTTTCCAAATATCTCATCTAACTGTTTCTTTAATTTCGCTAATTCTAAGGGTGACATCCTCTAAGGAGCTATTGAGATAGGTCCTATTCCTGGGATAAAGTCAATGGCAAATTCAATTTCTCTTTCAGGTGGTAATCCTGGAATATCGTCAGAGAAAACTTCAGGAAACTCATTCACTATGGGTATGTTTTCTAAGTTTGGAGATTCTTTCCCTTCTAATAAGCACAAAATTATGCATACCCGAGAATTTCCTTTTTCTTTTCTAGTCTCAGCATTGGATGACCCCTCGAAAAAGGTAAATGTTTTCCGAGCATAGTCTAAGATTACATGGTTGGTTGAGAGCCAATCCATTCCTAAGGTTATATCTAACTGTTGTAAAGGCAGGCAGACTAGGTTTACCAGGAAATCACAGTTTTCAATCTTAATAGGACATTAACCACACACAATGGTAGTACGAAAAAAATCGTTGGTGGGGGTCGAAACAATTAAAGTTTGTGGTAAGGATGACACAAGAAGTTTTAAATGTTCCACTCAATCATTTGAAATAAAGGAATGAGTAGTACCTGAGTCAAAAAGTACAGACTGAAGATGTCCAGAAACGAGGCACATACCTTGAATCATATCGGGTGATGGAGAGGATTCTGCCCCTCACATAGTGATACTCTACCGGTAGCTGCGGGCTTATCAGATTGTCCCCTTGATGGTCTAACTCCTCCAGTCCTATTATTCCCGGTCTCATATCCCCTACCTACCACTAGCCTGTCCTGATTATGACTTGGTCCCTCTCATTCGCCATTCCCGCAGATGATGGGAAAGGGTTTATCCTGTATTCCTTAATAACATGTCCAGGTTTTCCACATCTATAACAAACTCTTTGATCAGCTTGTGGACAATCCCGCACTAAGTGATTTCCTCCACACCGAAAACAGGGCGAAATTCCATCAAAACATCGAGGAGCCTATCCTTTAAATTCAATTTGATTCTTACTAGGTCATGCATATGGATTCCCCGATCTCCTCGTCCCTTTTGTAACACCCCAATTTTTAAGAAAAATTGTTTTGGCAATAAAATCTCGAATACTTGAAAGTAAGTTGTAGAGACTGATCACCTTAATGATTTACTAAGAGTATGAGGAATTATTTTGACTTATTTTAAATAAATTATTCATTATAAATAATTATTATTTATGATGTCAATTCAAGTTAATAGACAGCGTAGACGTATGCTGCTTTTAATGTGAATTCATCAATTAAATTTTATATAAGTTTTCTGGTTGACGCGTTTCTGGTTGACGCAGAAACGCGTATTTTTGTTAACTAAGAAAGTGATTGGATTAAATCAAGATAAAATTAAATTTAAGAATTAATATTTCATATTAATTCATGTTTCAAAAATTGTCGAAAAACTCTAACGAAGTTTCGCCGTATTTTGAATTGCCGGGGAATTTTTATCCTTAATAAAATTTTAAACGAACTCCAATTTCAATGAAAATCGAATCGTAACTTGTTGTGATGAGGATTGAATGTTTTCAATTGTTTTTATTATTTATGATAATTTATTATCACACGGTGAATTAATTTCTAAGTAAATTAATTTTTGCGATTTGTCGGCGAACGAATTATTGTTAACGCAATTACTCAACGCCGTAGTTTTAGGACACTCAAAACTCTAGGATTAGAGAGTAATTATGAGAAGAGAGATTAGGTGTCAAGATTATGTGGGTTATTAAGAAATATCTTAGTTAATCTTATCCTAAGTGCTAGGTGTCTAGTTATTGTGGTGATTAAGAAAAGCATCTACGTAAAACCATTTTGAGCCAAGTAAAATTACTTTTGTTAATTTTTTTTTATCATCTCTTTTTAACATGTTCAGGCCGAAGCCTCCCCTTTTTACCACCCAATTGCTCATTTTATTTATCCTAAGTTATTATGTCTAGGTGAGGTGAAGAAATGAAAGAAGAACAAGACCCATTCCTCCTCTTTTCCTCTCCTGCAGCGTGACCATCTTCTCTCCAAATCCCATTTCATTTTTCCTTCCTTCTCCTTTTTAACAATCAGCGTGACCCTCCCTCTCACTTGCATAACTCCATTCACTTTACTCCTCCTAATTTATCAAGTGTGGGTGTTGGAAAAGAAATAAAAGAGAGGAGCTTATCCCCTTCATTTTCTAGCCAAGGGATACACCCCCATTTACACCATCCATTCCTTCAATTTCTTCTTCCATTTTAGTGCATATTCATGAGCTAGTAAGTAGAAGCTTGAGCCAACATCCTCCCTCCCTTTTTATTCCCAAAACCGTGAGGTCCCTAAAGAAATTGGGTGAGATTCCTTTTGATTTTGGTTCTAATTTCTTGTTTAATGTCTCTATTGTGTATTGATTATGATCATGAGCAAAAGGATCAAATGTTCCCCCAAATTTTGTAAACTCTAGGCTCTATGGAAAAGGGGGAAGTGTGATTTGTAGCACCCCATTTCCGGAGCGCTACTGTGCAACCCAATCTGATGCTGAAAACATTTAATGTTTGTATGCTTTCAGTTAAAGAGTACTCTTATGTATTTCGTAATGGAAAAATAGGAGTATTTTTTTTTTCCATTTTCTTTCATTTGAAATCCTTTTCAAAATGAGACATAGAGTACTACAGTTTTGTAAATGATGCTAATTCAGACTTTTGCAAATATCAGAGTATAATGCATCACAAAATAATACTTCACATAACATAATCATTTCGCTCTAGGGCGAGGTTTTCTGAAAAGAGTAATTACAAAACAACAAATACAAAACCCTAAGCTAAGCTGGCCAACAACTATAACTCTTACTGAGAAACAGCTCAGCAAGACCAAACACGAAGTACTCAGAGGAATCTTCCTCCACTGGCTCAATCTTCAATGCTCCTGAAAGACGAAACTAAAGCAGCTACCGAACTCCATCTGGAAGTGACATCCATAAGGACATCCAATCCAACAACAGTGCAAGGGTAAATCCTTTGTCCACGAGTTTATCATAGGCTATGTCGCATGCAAACAATATATACATATAAAATACAACAACATGCTTTTATATACAATACATACTTAATAGACCGCACACAATCAACATGGTATATCAAGCATTGCATGTGAGCAACCAAAACAACCAACAGATCAACAATCAAGTCACTACAATATCAAACTATTGCATGTGAACAAACAAAACAACCAACAGATCCACAATCAAGTCACTACAATATCAAACTTTTGCATGTGAGCAGGCAAGTCTATTAACAGACCAGTGATCAAGTCATCACAATATTAAATTCATCACATATCATAAATGTGGTTAGCTATGCATGTCAATGCAGTATGACCAGTTGTGTATACACCTGCAGCCTTAATAGGTCAGCAGTATGACGGGGACTACTTTCCCAACATCCGAACAAGATAGCCTCTACTTAGGCTTGCCACTACTTTGGCGTGCCTCTACTTAGGCAATGCAGTGTCAACTCGCCTTTTGAAGTCTGTACGACCAATCAAACGCTACGAGTGACATGACAACTCGTCTTTTGAAGTCTTTAAGACTAATTAAATGCTCCGAGTGTCGATGCTCAATGGTTAGTACGCATCCAAACAAATTCAACAATATGGCATGCTCACCGTAGTGAACGCCCGAGTAATATCCAACAAATTCAACAATATGGCATGCTCACCGTAGTGAGTGCCCGAGTAATGTTTTAATTAATCAATGCAGATTGACGAACCCTCACTCACTCAACTTAGTGGGTTTCCAAATCTTAATTAACTAAGAATTCAACACAGGACACAAAGTCCGGGTGTTCAATGACGGAACGCTAGTCCCAATCTTAGATTGAAACTCTAGGCACGTAATGCGGAACACTAGGCTCAAATTTTAGGTTAAGATACTAGGCACGCCATACAGAACACTAGGTCCAATCCTTAATCAAGAAAAAGCGCACGCAAGCAGGACATTAAGTCCCAGCACAGGACACATGACCCATATGCTCAATAGGAACACTAGGTTCCCTATGTTTTATTCTTTCGAAATCCCGAATCATGAAATCTCTTTCTCAGTTCTTGTATCACTCCTATGTATCTGAAAATACTTTTTAGTTCTAGGTCGTTGAAACCCTAGTTGTGCTAAATAACATACTGGAAGAATTCCCAGGAAAGAGAGGTGGTGCGAACACTCTTAATTACCAAGTCTTTCCTAGCCAGAATTTTCCCAGGCGCATCATTTAACTCAACCGTTTTCGCAAATTATACTATTTATTTCAAGTTCTTTTCTCCACTATTATTCCATTGAAATTTCCTTGCAAGCTTTGGCTAGTTGTACTAAAACCCTCACGCTTACTTTTAAATCAAAATGCCCTTAACAATTTGTTTACGAAATCAGAATTCGGCTTGTGGAATCGCATCCGATTTCCCGATGTAAATCGTCAACCAATAGCAATCGATCAACGCATTGTTAATTAATTCATTATCAACAATAATATTTTTCATATTCCAATTCAATACCAAGTTCCAATGAAATCCAAGGTGATTCAAGGAAAACATTACAACTCATACTGCCACGCAGGGCCAAGAACAAGCTACATATTATCATCAATTTCAAGTCCAATTAAATCAATCAAGTATGATTTAAGTCACACAATACAATTCAGTCTTGCCACAAAGGGCCAAATCGATACACAGCAGTTCATGCTACAACATCTCAACAGCACATAGTAATACTACAAGTACTACCACACAATCAATCAACAATCAAGCAAACAACTCACAAGGCGAAAAGCCCAAACTCATTATGTAAGAATTTCCCTTACCTTAGGCGCTTTAACAATCCAAGCAAGGTAAATTCGAACTATCGTCAAGTCGTACCTACAAGGCATTATCCTAACAACACAAGTTGCAATCAATTAAAACCAAAACTCAAGCCCTAATACCCCTAGGGCAGCCACGGCTCTAAGGTTCCTAAGGCCTAAGAATTACTCACTTAATCCCATTTGGTTCACACCTAGTCACATATCATGAAACAAGTTCAAACTATGCAAGTTTTCAAACTTTTACAAAAGCTACACACTTAGAAAATACTAAAACCCAAAACTTACCAATTAGAATAGTGTTTTACCAAATGAATAGTGTTTTGCCAACTTTGAACCATTTTTCAAAGCACTAAAACATGTCACAAAATTCTAGAATTAAATTCATTACAAGTTTAAAACAATTCTTAAGACATAACCCAAAACTTTTTCCAAAATCATGCTTCTTTGAATTGTTTTGCTAAATCAAATCATCAATTACTTTTACAACTATTTTCAAGCATAAATGCAAGTTAAGAACAAGTTACAAAACATCCTTGAAGGCCACGTTTTCAAAGCTTCCAATACAACTCCAAATTTTCAAACCTTTTAACATCAAAATCTTACAAACTTTGCTTAATCAAAACTTCTTATCAAAACCAAACTTCTTTACCACTTTAATACAATTAAAAACAAGTTAGAACCCACGTAAAATTTGATCATAAGCCACTGTTTTGGAAGCCCCAAAACAGCCCCAAATTATTTTGTTTTCAAACAATTTTTCAAAGCTTTACACATACAAGTTCACTACATTCAATTCCTTTAACAATAAACCAACTTCTTCAACACTTACAACACTTGAAAACACTTTGAAATCAATTTAAAACATCCCCCAAAATCATAATGTAGGCCACGGTTCCAGCCCCTTAATCAAACAATTTTATTTCTCAAAACTTTTATAAAACATGCATATTGACTAGTTTCCAAACTTATCAAGTATAACCCATCAAGAATCAACCCTAAAACAACAAAAATCAAACAAAGCCAAGGCTTAGAACAACCCCTAGGTTTCGGCCAACTCAAAAAGTTAGGGTTTCCAAATTTTAAAAATCAAGAACAATGCTAATCATGGAAGAAAACAAAGGGCTTTAAGACTAATCATGCATATCTAGCAAAATCTAACACTTTTGCCCAAAAATAATTCCTAAAACCAACCAAACCCATATCATGAAACTCAAGAGATAAAAAAATGGGTATGAAGCTTACCAAGAAGTTTGGAGGTGATGGATCAAGGATTAAGAAGAAAGGATGGAAGATTGAAGCTTAAACATCATTTTCATTCAAGAATCAAAACTAAAATCATGAGAAACAACACAAATACCATGAAAACTCATCCATGGCAGCCATGGAGAAAGGAAAAGGGATTAGGATCCTTACCAAGAAGATTAGAGGTGATAGAACAAGGATTGAGAAGGAAGGAAGCAAAGATGGAAACTTTGATCACCAAAACTTCAAAAACTCAAGCTTTCTCCTTCTAAATTTTTTTTCTCAAGCTTTCCAAAAATGAAAGGAAGCTGAAATGGACCAGCCAAATGGAGAAGGAGCCACGAAATTTTAGGGACAAGGATGGAAGAAATTTGGTCATTTAGTTGGAAACTAACTAAACTAGTTACAAACTAACTAAACTAACTTAACAAACTAACTACCCATTACTTTCTAAACCAATCAAAATGCTTCCTTCAAAATTGTAGGCTACAAGCACATGGCTGGTATCCCATTTGTCCATGTGTGGCAGCCATTTGCTCAAAATATCTCAGGGTTTAAGCTCTGACGTTTTAGCTCAACCAGTGCCTGACGTTACGCGTATATTAGGTTTTTAATACTAAAAACTCCCAAAAATAATTCTAATTATAACCCCACACCCAAAAATTACAAATGTTCCTCGTAGCATAAGAAAAGTACCCATGTTTCTCATTTGCTCGAAATGCGAACCGAAACGTTGCGATTAGACAGTTTTTGGCCATAGAAAATACACTAAATATTTTCTGATGCCCAAAAATTCTAGAAAAATTAAAATAAATCCTGAATATTGGAAAATGCTAAGATCTCAAATTTTATAAAATTTGGATCACGTTTGGGCATGTTTCAGTTAGAAACACACACAATAGCCTAGTTACGGCAGAATTCAATAGAATTCTCGCGTAATAAAAGCGTAAATTAGTGAGGTTGACTTATTTCAATTTCTCTTATTAACTAGATATTATTCAAACAATAAAATTACCAAGACAAAATCTTTAAAATAATAGTCATATTAAATATGACATAAAACAGACAATTAATACAATAACTAAACCATGAAAATTCAAACTATGACTTGAAAATATTTATTAAATCCTGAAAATTATTTCTCTTTCAATAAAATAATTTTCTTTAATCAAACAACAATCTTTCACATTTTTCGGGATTAATTCATATTAAAAACAGTATACGTCTACACTGTCTCTTAAGCTGAATTAATTTCTAAAACAGTAAATTGTTTACAATAAATCTTTGTTGTTCTTCGTACTTTTAACAAACCATTGAGGTGATCAATCTCCATGATTTATTTTCAAGTAGCTGGAACTATAAAATAATTTTCATAAAAATTGGGATGTTACATGATTGCTCTTGTGAATGATGAAATTAGTTTGGGGTTCTTGCTATTTGCTTAAATTTGTTATTGTTGTTGTTGATTTAAGTTTGATCAAAAAAAAAATGTGTTTTGAGACTCCTTGATGCTTGAAGAGCTATGATGGGAGCTAAGTAATTGGTGTAATGATTTTAATTTGAAAACTTGGGAAGGTTGGAAAGGGATTAGGTGTTGTGTATTATAGTTTTCTTGATTTAAAAGTTCTGCAATTTTTCCCCCAAAATTTAGGGTGTGGCCGAGAGCCCTAGAAGGTTGGGAAGAAAATAAATTTTTGTGTTCTTGGACTTGACAAATGTGTATTTAATTGTTGTCAAAGTTTTGGAAAGTTTGGGAAAAGTTTAATTGAGTTTTAGTAGTTGATTAGGCATTTTGAGACAATGAAACGCTAAGGTTGATTAGGCATTTTGAGACAATGAAAAGTTTCCTAAACTAAAGTGGAGTCTTGACAATTGAGTATTAAAGAGTATTTGATTTAGTATTGTTGCCTTGTGTTTGATTAAGAAAAAGAATTAATTTATGTACTCCTTGAACTTGAATCAAGTTATGATAGGAAAAGCATTTTTAGGGATTTAAATTTTTGGGTTAACTTATTTAAAGTTGTAAGAAAATGTTTTAGTATGATTGTTGCTAAGTGTTGATTGAGTTGAGAAAGACTATAAAACACCTAATGTTAAAGAAATCTTGTGTTTCTTAAACAAGGTGGAGTCTTAGAATTTTTAGTATTTAAACCCTTTTATTTTTAGTGCTAGTTTTGTTGATTTGAAAGTTAGAAAAATTTTAGGTGTTGGTTGGGTTGTTAAAACCGAGGGAGTATTGTGTTATGATGTGGCTTTTAAAATTTTTACTTGATTAATAAGTTAGGAGTTGATTATTAAATATTTTAGTAGTTTAATCTTTGCTTTAGTTTTGAAAGAAAATGATTTTCTAGTGTTTTTAAAATTAAAAGTTTAGTTATAAAGATTTTGAGTTAGTTGTAAAGTGTTTAAAGATATTATTTTAACTATGTTTTAGTATCTTTTAAGTGTAAAGAATTACTAAAAGGATTTTTGGGTGAGTAACCTAGGGGTTTAGGATTAAACCATAACCTAGGGATTTCTTTGGGTGAATTAGAAATTGTTTTAAGTTTCAGTGTGTGCGGTTTAGGATCTTGGGAATATGAAGACGTGCTGATGAGAGCTGTAACGTGTTTTGACACGTGGGCAGATATTTTGGTAAGACACTTCACACTCCATACCTGTTATAGTATGTTAGTGTAAGGGCTACTTTTAGATATATCTAGAGTTCTAATGTTTAAATGCTGAGATGTGGTTATGTTCATATGCTTATGTTTACTGAATATGGATTTGTAGATGCAAGTTGTTTTGGATTGTTGAATCATTGCGATGCTAAAATTGATTATATGATATGTTTGCATGTATGCTTGAATCATGTTGAGATTGTTGGAACCTAAACGATTGAGAAGTTTAGACCCTCATTAATTTTGATGATAACAAAGTATTTTCAAGAGAACAATTTATCTTCTAACATATCTTTGAGTGTACAGGTATCAAAGCTTCATATATTTGTACAAAACACTCAAGAAAGAAGAAGAAATTTACAAGAGAATTGAATACACTCCACTGTTGTCAGCGTCCGAACTCACTCCAGCCACTTGCTAACAGCGAGCGTCCGGTAGTGTTACTCTTTGACACGTGGAATACTCAATTCTTTGCGAGCATCGTCCTCCTGATACGAGCGGCGTCTGATCTCTTTAATGAAGCAGGTGATGATCACGTTTTTTTTCTTAACCTCAGAATGTTCTGTAATGGAATTCGAATTTGATTTTGTACGCTCATTTTGATGTACGAGGAAGCAAAGGTGACACCTTTAGCATAAGACAAAAATCCTACAAGGCAATTGTGAAAAGCAGGTAGTACGAAAACGGTAATATGTACTATTCTGATATTCTCTGGAAAGAAAGAAAAGGACTACATTTCAAATTACCTCACTCAATGGAAATGAGCTATTCTTTTCTTTATAGCGGTAATATCCTGAAGTCTCCTATAAATACCCCAAGGTATTCATTAAAGAAGGTGGCCAGAACTAAGACTGAAATTGCTAGAACAAATTCTGAGAAAGAAAGAAACTTTATTTTGGAAGCATCAACACTCTGAGTGAGCAATCAAATTTTGTGCCAAGTCTCTGGTCTACAAAGAACTGAACTCAGCGTCTTATACTTTCTTTTAGAAAGCTACTCTGTTTTGAGCTTAATCTTTTCATCCTTTCTGTGAGAGTTATTTTGATTGTATTCAAAAGAATATTCTCTTTGTAAACGATGTTGGCCTAGTTACGGCTTTGTTCCTCAAAGGCTCGATCGTACTGAGTCGTTTTGAGAAGTTGAGAGTATTGTCAAGTTTGTGACAGTAGAATACTCTTGAGGTAAATTGTAATCAGTTGATTATAGTGAAAAATCCTTCAGGATCGAAGGGACTAGACGTAGCTACCAGTTGGTGGTGAACTAGTATAAATCTCTGTGTCTCTTACTTTAATGCTTTACATTTATCTTTACCTTGCTCAGTAAAACAAGTTTTCATAAACGCCTTTATTTCCTGCATCCGGTTAGTCTCTCATCCGGTTAGTTTCTTAGCGTCCGATAAACAAACAGTATTGAAAAATCTGTGTTCTTTGTGCTTTTAACTTAAAGTTTGCGAAAAGTTTTTGGACACAATTCAACCCCCCTTCTTGTGTTCACGTTAAGTTGGTACCAGAGCTCGGCCTCTTGGTTGAGCACTTAACAGTGTTAAGAGAAAAGATCCTATACTGTGAACATGTCTACTGAAGGTGGTCATATGAACCGTCCTCCTCTATTCAATGGAGAAAAATTTGATTACTGGAAATATAAGATAAAAGCTTTCTTTGAGACACAACAACTTGAGTTGTGGGATATAGTTCAAAGTGGTTACATTCCTCCCACTAATGCTCGTGGTGTTGCTATAGCCAGAGAAGATTGGAATGATGAGCAGAAAAAGAGATATCAAACCAATCAAAAAGCTAGATTCATTCTTATCTTTGATATGACAGAAAAAGAATATGATAAATGTGGCAAATTTGATACTGCCAAAGAAATCTGGGACTCACTTGTTTTATCTTATGAAAGCTCTGCCCAAGTAAGAGTAACGAAAGCTAGCATGTTGGTTTGCCAATATGAGTTGTTCAAAATGGAAGATGGTGAAAACATTGAAACTATGTTTGAAAGATTCCAAACACTTGTTCATGGGTTACAGGCCCTTCGAAAAAGTTACACTACACCTGACCATGTTAGAAAGATCTTGAGAAGCTTGACTAAGCAGTGGAGACCCAAGGTCAATGCTATTCAAGAAGCAAAAGATCTAAATGTCCTACGACTTGAAGATCTTATGAGTTCGTTGAAAGCTCATGAACTTGAACTAAACAAAGAAGAACTTGTCAAAAAAAGCAAGTCTATTGCTTTGAAAGTCGATCAACATAAAACCAGTTCTTCCAAAGCTCTTCAGGCTGAAGAAGAAGAATCAGAAGATGAAGCTTCAGAAGGAGATGTTGACACATCAAAAGATGAGCTTGCGTTTATATCCAGGAAGATACAAAGAATGTGGAAGAAGAGAAACTTCAGGTGGAAGTTTCAGAAGAAAGACACTAAGGACAAGAAGGAAAGCAAAGACAAGGACAAAGCCCAAGTCATTTGCTATGAATGTAAGAAGCCTGGACATTTCAAGTTCGAATGTCCTAATCTTAAGGAGAAGCCCACAAGAAGTTCTTTCAAGAAAAAGAAGAAGAGCCTCATGGCTACATGGGAAGATCTAGACTTATCCTCGTCTGAGGAAGATAATCTTGCTCTCATGGCAGACACTGGTCTTGACTCAGAAAAAGAAGTTGAAGAGGTAATAGTATATGATTCCTACTCTGAACTTCAACTTGCATTCGATGATCTTCTTAAGGACTCTGCCACTCTCTCTGTTGAGTATAAGAATTTGAAAAGGAAAATTTCAAAATTATCACAAGACTTTCAAGCTTTAAACAAAGAAAAATCTGTACTCAATAAAGAGAACCAGAAGCTAAAAACTGAAAATCAGCATCTGATGGATAACCAGCGTCTGGCTGCTAACAAGCAACCAGAAACTGAGAGCTCTCAAGCTGAAAGCTCTAAAGTTACAGGCAACCTTAAATGCAAATCAAATAATTATGAATATGCATTTCAAAAGTTTCTTGCAGAGAGTGTAACTCGAAGCAAGCAAGCTTCAATGATTTGGGGTGTCAGTAAAACGAGAACTCGTGGTCTTAGTTATATATTAGATGAACCTCCTTTAGAAAATGATTCAGCATCTGATAAATCCAATAATCATAGTAAATACTTGCATTGTACTTACTACAATAAACCTAGTCATTTAAAAAGTGCATGTACTATTTTTAAAACTGTGAAGGATAAGCTTCCTTCAAGAGCTAACAAGAAAGGACCCAAAAAGATATGGGTACCTAAAGATAAAATAGTCTATCTTGCAGACATGCTTAGCAACAAAGTCAACACACCTATCTTGGTACTTAGATAGTGGATGCTCACGTCACATGACGGGAGAAAAGCTTATGTTCTAAGAACTAAGGCCTAAAGAAGCTGGATTCGTTGGTTTCGGAGGAAACCAGAAAGGTAAAATAGTTGGAATTGGTCGTATTGGTAAAGGCTCTCTTCCCTCTATTGATAATGTACTTTATGTTGAAGGACTTAAACATAAACTAGATGTCTAGTAAAAAGCAAGAAAGACGGCTCTATTTTCTTCACTGCTAAGAGGAAACAAAATATTTACAAAATTGATCTCTCTGAACTTGCAAAACAAGATGTCAAGTTTCTCATGTCTGTTAATGAAGAACAATGGATTTGGCACAAGAGATTGGGTCATGCCAATCTGATGCTCTATGTGAGGCATGTCAAAGAGGAAAACAAGTTAAAACTTATTTTCATTTAAAAAATGTTGTTTCAACCTCTAGACCACTTGAGCTTTTGCATCTTGATCATTTTGGTCCAACAAGGACAGCCTCTTTAACTGGAAAGAAATATGGGTTAGTCATTGTTCATGATTTTACTAGATGGACATGGGTTAGATTCCTTGCTCACAAAGATGAGTCATACAAGGTATTTACTGTATTCTGCAAAACAGTTCAAAATGAAAAAGGAATTTGTATTTCATCCATTAGAAGTGATCATGGGGGAGAATTTGAAAATGAAAGCTTTCAAAAATTTTGTGATGATAATGGCATATCCCACAATTTCTCCTTTCCAAGAACACCTCAACAAAATGGTGTTGTAGAAAGGAAAAATAGGTCCCTCCAAGAAATGGGTAGGACCATGATCAATGAAGCTAATATTGCAAAACATTTTTGGGCAGAAGCAATGAACACAGCTTGTTACATTCAAAATAGAATTCTTATTCGACCTATTTTGAAGAAGACTCCATATGAACTGTGGAAAGGTAGAAAACCAAACATATCATATTTTCATTCATTTGGTTGTACTTGTTTTATTTTGATTACTAAGGATCAACTTGGTAAGTTTGATTCAACAGCTGACAAATGAATCTTTTTGGGATATTCTGAAAGATCTAAAGCTTTTAGAATATACAATAAAGAAACTATGACAGTGGAAGACTCCATTCATGTCAAATTTGATGACAAGAAGCCTGACACAGCCATGTCAGAGTTAGATGAATTATTTTCAGAATTAAATATAGGTGATACTACAAATAGTGAACCTACATCTTCATCGTCCGGTGGTAACCAGACGCAAGAATCTTCGGAAGCTGAAGCCAGAAAGAGTTGGAAGTACAAAACCAATCATCCTAAAGATCAAATCATAGGAGAACTTGGAGATAGAGTAAGAACCAGATCCTCTTTTAAAGAGCATGCAGATATGGTACTACTCTCAGAAATGGAACCTAAAATGATTGATCAAGCATTAGAAGATGAAGGTTGGATTCTGGCCATGCAAGAAGAGTTGAATCAGTTCCAAAGAAATGATGTATGAAAGCTAGTTACTCTACCAGAAGATAAGCAAGCTATTGGTACTAAATGGGTATTTAGAAACAAGCTTGATGAAGATGGAAAGGTCGTGAGAAACAAGGCAAGATTGATTGCTTAAGGTTACTCACAGGAAGAAGGTATTGATTTTACTGGAATATTTGCACCTGTTGCAAGGTTAGAAGCTATACGCATTTTACTTTCATTTGCTGCACACCATGATATAATTCTTTATCAAATGGATGTGAAAAGTGCTTTCTTGAATGGTTTTATAACTGAGGAAGTCTTTGTAAAACAACCTCCTGGATTCGAAGACATTGAATTTCCAGAACATGTCTTTAAGCTTAAAAAGGCCCTGTACGGTCTTAAGCAAGCTCCCAGAGCTTGGTATGAAAGACTGAGTACATTTTTTATGAAAAATGGTTTTACCAGATGTCTAGTAGACACTACTCTTTTTAGAAAAACATCAAACAAGTATTTTATAATTGTTAAAATATATGTTGATGACATTATTTTTGGAGCTACTAATGAAAGCCTTTGCAAAGAATTTTCTAAGCTAATACAGGTTGAATTTGAGATGAGCATGATGGGTGAACTAAAGTTCTTCCTTGGAATTCAAATCAAACAATGCAATGATGGTATCTATATACATCAAAGCAAATATATCAAGGAATTGCTAAAGAAATTCAAAATGGTGGATTGCAAACCTATGTGCACTCCTATGCATCCCACGTGCATTCTTGGTAAAGATGAAACTGATAAAAAGGTAGATCAGAAAATGTACAGAGGTATGATTGGGTCTCTACTTTATCTTACTGCTTCAAGACCTGATATTATGTTCAGCGTTTGTCTGTGTGCTAGATTTCAATTAGATCCTAGAGAATCACACTTGAGTGCTGTTAAAAGAATTTTTAGATATTTGCAAGGATCTACTAATCTTGGTTTGCTTTATAAGAAATCAAAAGATTACAAGTTAGTAGGTTTTTGTGATGCTGACTTTGCTGGAGACCGAATTGAAAGAAAAAGTACAAGTGGAAGCTGCTAATTCCTTGGAGCAAATCTTGTGTCTTGGTCAAGCAAAAGGCAAACCACGATTGCACTCTCAACAGCAGAAGCTGAATATATTTCAGCAGCAAGTTGCGGCTCTCAACTTCTGTGGATGAAATATCAACTTGAAGACTATCTGATAAAAGAGAGTAACATTCATATCTTTTGTGATAATACTTCTGCAATCTGTCTTACTAAAAAATCCCATATTGCATTCACGAGCCAAGCACATTGAGATTAAGCATCATTTTATAAGAGACTATGTTCAGAAGGGTATTCTCGAAATAAAATTTGTAGACACTGATCATCAGTGGGCTGACATATTTACAAAACCCCTTGTTGAAGATAGATTCAATTTTATAAGAAGAAATTTAAATTTTTATCTTATAGAAGAATGATTAGTCTCAGCGTCAGATGATATGCATCATCTCAGCATCTGGTATGACATAAGCATGCATACATGTAAGCATTTTATTTGTCATGTGCATCATAACTCAGCGTCTGGTGAATCGGTTGCGTGCATCCGAGCGTACACACGTGTCACATGTGTAAAGGACTTAAGCGTCTCATCATATCTCACTGAGTCATGATTATTTATGTTTTTTCAATAAAATCTTTTTACTTGATTTTACTTTTCTTTTGGCGTCTTCATTTAATGAAAAGGGGAATCTTCATTTTTTTTTCTTTTTGATTTAATTTTTTTTTGGAAATGCGAAGCAGTTTTTGAAAAAGGACTGTACCATTTTCTATCAACTTTCCCACTACTCCACATTTTTCGCTCCATCACTTCACTCTGTTTCTACTTGCAAAAATTATTTTCTCTCTCTCTCTCTCTCTCTGTGTGACTTCAAACCCTAACACCTCCATTACCCACTCTGCAACTGCTACCATGGCCGATAAAAAGGTTGGACAATATACTGCTGCCTACGATGTCTTCTCAGAAGCAAAACTTATGAATGAAAACAGAATTGATTTTGAGAATTTCAAGCTCTATGGTTTTGATTTTGAAGAAGGTTTGAAGAAACTGGGTTGGAAAAATTATTTTATCTGGGAACCAGTTGATGTGTTGAGCTATGCTATAAAGGAATTCTGGGGGAACGCTTATCTACTTCCGGGTGAAATTATTGAAGGACATATCAGAGGTTTCAATTTACGTTTCACTATAAACTCTATCGCTCAAACCATCAAGTGCCCTTGTGAAGGAATCAGTTACCATGCTAACTAGGTTGATGCTTACAAAGGTTTGGAAAACGTCAACGAAGCTCTGTTTGAAAATTATCGTGAGTTGAAGAAGAAGAACATAACTTCCACTGCCAAAGATTTGAAAAGCCACTACAGGGTATTGTACAAAATCATCGCTAAGAGCGTGATTCTAAAGGCTGGTTCAAGCGACATAGTGAACTATGAGCAAAAGTTCATTATGAGAAACTATATGGATGGAAAGAAAATCAACCTGCCAAGGTTGATTATCAATAATCTTGTTAATGCTCTTGTCTTTTCAAGGAAAAGTGTTGATAAAAAGAATATTGTCAAGGTTATCCCTTATGGAGTTCTTCTTTCCATAATGATGATAAAAGATGGTATTGTGAGAAAGCTTGGTGATCTGACAAACAAAGAAGAAAGAGATAAATACTTTGGTGTTGGTGCTGTTGTTCGTCCTGAGGTTTTTGGAGTCAACAGCCTGGTAAGAATGCAATTGATAACTGGTACTATGATTAAGAAGGTGAAACTGGAGCAACAAGAAGGAGAAACTGTTGCGAATGTCGGTGAAGCTGAAAAGAAAACCACTTGAAGCTCAATGGCTGGTATGAAGAGACTTGTTGAATCTCCTATAAGGGAGACAAGAAGAATGAAACAGAAGGTGGCTCCTGCACCTACTGTTGATGAACCAGAAGATGAGGACATAATCCCCATCAAGAAGATCTTGGAGAAGAAGAAGAAGTCAACAGCTGAAAAAGATGTTTCAGCGTCTGATTAAGGGAAGCAAGTTCCTCCTCCACCTCCTACCGTTATTGCCTCTAAAGGAACAAAGAGAAGGTTGGTTAGGTCTTCTGAGCTTAACCCAAAGGTACTTGACTTTACTGTTGATGAGTCAGTATCTATTTTTGATTCTCATGATGTTATTCCTGCACCTCCATTATCTGTATCACAACCACAAACCCAAACACAAACCAAGAAAACCAGAATAAGCCTACAACAAACCTCTACCCTTATCCCCACAAAATCGACCCAAACACAATCCAATACACTCAACTTAGACCTACCACAAATCTCCTCAGATACCTCACTTACTACATACATTTCCAAACTTCACTCTCATCCCTTCAACCTGTTATTCAAAGTACCTCCCATCAATCCATTCAAACCCTACACACCTAGAAACTATACAATCACTAAAACCACTCTCACCCCACTCACCCTCACCTATAAACCTACAGATTTCAGTGGAAGGAAGAATGTCTCATGCATTAACAAACCTCGGTTTGTTAAGTATGAGTCATACCACAGCATCTACAATCATCCTTCTACTTGGCATTTGAAAATCTTCACCTCTAGAGTTGCCAGACTTGAGATTGCCTCTCCAATGAATACCGTCTTCAAGGATGGAGAAGACAATTTTGAGATGTCAGTCAAAGGAAGATTAAGACCAGAACCTGGTAGCAGAGCAATTCCTTTCTCTGTTGACCTTCCTAAGTCCCTGCCTCAAACTGAACCTCTCATATTGGAGGAGTGTGGAAGGTGGATTACGGATGAAGAAGCTGCCTTCATGGCACACTGTCATGAAATGAAGAAACTTGAAGTTATTAGACAGTTCAGAGATCCTTCTTCTGTATCCGTAAATATTGTTCCAGATAGACAAAGGTGGCTACCTTGGTCTATCCCTGGGAAGAGGAAAGAACCTGCTCCTGGCAAGTTGCCATACAGCAAGATCGGACTCAAAGAATATGAGAAGGCTCCTCAGAAGTTTAATCTTAAAGAATTCTCTGAGCTTCCGATTAACAAGATTACTGAGGACCATGCCAGAAGGTTTTACCTCAGTTCTCTGAAGGAAGACGGATGGAGAACTGGCTCCTCAAATTGTTGCAATGCTGAGAAAGCAACAATTCCCACAGTTGGCACTATCAGAAAAGTTCCTGACACAAATCTTGGAACTGCATATTTTGATGATATGTTTATGTGTTCAGTGATCAGGCCTCTTGACTGCACGAAGATATATGTCCAATGGGCTGTTGTGACTAAGCATTTCGACATTGGATTTATCTGGAATCAATGGTCTGAGTCTTGGAAAGACAAAGCCATGTTGCCATGCCTTGTCCCCCTGATGCTTGAAGAAGATGACAGGGAAAATCTGCAAAGAGTATACCTAGCAGCAAATGAAGGACTCTCTTTCGCTTTTGGAGCATTGAGCGTCTTTATCAGAAGAGTATGGGGAGAAGATGCTGGAGACAAGTTTGACTCTTTTATTGCTGATGTGTTTCTGCACAGAGACATTATCTTTATGGATTTGCTGTATCCAGAAGATGTGAAGAAAAGAAGGGAAATTCAGGTAGAATCTGAGCAGAGAAAAGTTGGAAATCTCATCAAATGGTATATACCAAATGATGCATTCTTTCAAAGAGCTCAACAGAAGAAGGAACTGAGATCAAGGCTGTCTAATTTGGTGCTAGCGAGCATCGAAGATGAAACACTGCACCCGATGTCGGAAAATTTGGACCTTCCATTTCTACTTTTACTCCTGCAGTTGAGATGGTCACTATTCCTAAAGAAGAGTTTGAAGAAATGAAGGCCACAAACCTGAAGGTTGCTCAGTTGGAGAATGCTTTGAAATTACTCTATGAACGTCTTAACATTCCTCCACCACCTCCACCAAATCCTTGAATTTTTTGTGTGTGATATAAAGTATTTTTTTGGTACTCTTATATATATATATACACACACACTTTTGCTCTGATTATCTGTTTACATATCTCTATTTGACTATGATGTTCAAATTTTTCTAAGTCTTATTTTGACTATGATGTGCTTTACACTCTTTTTGTCTGATGACAAAAGGGGGAGTAGAAGAAAGGTTTGATGAAAACGTGAAAGTCTGATTGACTAATTCACCGTCCAATGTTCAAAGTCCGATGGATACGCTGAAACTGAAGTATCACGCATAGTATTTCATACATAGCATTTGTGTTGGTTATTTATTGCTCTAATACCTATAATGCTTTGATATTCATTGATCCAGTACTCTGATAATAATCAATAACTTTGGTACAATGAAAATCTTTTTGATAAAATGAAATCAGCATCCGATCTCACTTTGTTAAATGAATATATGCTCTGATACATCTACGTATTTTTGCGATCACACAAATAAATTTGTTTATCAATAATCGCTTTAATACCTGAATTGTTCATATATATCTAAATTGTTGAATTCAGGGGGAGACCCTTGATATTATTTTGAAATTAAATTGTTCATCAACCTTGCATATTTGTCATCATCAAAAAGGGGGAGATTGTTGGAACCTAAACGATTGAGAAGTTTAGACCCTCATTAATTTTGACGTTAACAAAGTATTTTCAAGAGAACAATTTATCTTCTAACATATCTTTGAGTGTACAGGTATCAAAGCTTCATATATTTGTACAAAACACTCAAGAAAGAAGAAGAAATTTACAAGAGAATTGAATACACTTCACTGTTGTCAGCGTCCGAACTCACTCCAGCCACTTGCTAACAGCGAGCGTCCGGTAGTGTTACTCTTTGACACGTGGAATACTCAAATGTTGCGAGCGTCTGTCCTCTGTTCTGGGCGAGCATCTGATCTCTTTAATGAAGCACGTGATGATCACGTTTTTGTTCTTAACTTCAGAATGTTCTGGAACGGAATTCGAATTTGATTTTGTGCGCTCATTTTGATGTACGAGGAAGCAAAGGTGACACCTTTAGCATAAGACAAAAATCGTACAAGGCAATTGTGAAAAGCAGATAGTACGAAAACGGTAATATGTACTATTCTGATATTCTCTGGAAAGAAAGAAAAGGACTACATTTCAAATTACCTCACTCAATGGAAATGAGCTATTCTTTTACTGCAAACGGTAATATCCCTGAAGTCTCCTATAAATACCCCAAGGTATTCATTAAAGAAGGTGGCCAGAACTAAGACTGAAATTGCTAGAATAAATTCTGAGAAAGAAAGAAACTTTATTTTGGAAGCATCAACACTCTGAGTGAGCAATCAAATTTTGTGCCAAGTCTCTGGTCTACAAAGAACTGAACTCAGCGTCTTATACTTTCTTTTAGAAAGCTACTCTGTTTTGAGCTTAATCTTTTCATCCTTTCTGTGAGAGTTATTTTGATTGTATTTAAAAGAATATTCTCTTTGTATGCTTGATGTTGGCCTAGTTAAGGCTTTGTTCCTCAAAGGCTCGATCGTCTTAGTCGTTTGAGAAGTTGAGAGTATTGTCAAGTTTGTGACAGTAGAATACTCTTGAGGTAAATTGTAATCAGTTGATTATAGTGAAAAATCCTTCAGGATCGAAGGGACTAGATGTAGCTACCAGTTGGTGGTGAACTAGTATAAATCTCTGTGTCTCTTACTTTACTGCTTTACATTTATCTTTACCTTGCTCAGTAAAACAAGTTTTCATAAACGACTTTATTTCCTGCATCCGGTTAGTCTCTCATCCGGTTAGTTTCTCAGCATCCGATAAACAAACAGTTTTGAAAAATCTGTGTTCTTTGTGCTTTAAATTTAAAGTTTGCGAAAAGTTTTTGGACACAATTCAACCCTCTTCTTGTGTTCACGTTCAGAGATATATGCTGTTGGATTGGTGCTGGATGATTAAATGTTTATTTAATTATGCCTTATTTGAAATATCAGATGCTTTGATATGTTCATTGGAGTATGTGGAATGCATTGACATGCATTGTGGTAACTTCGACCTGAGTATCCTGGGGTGAGGATTTATCATAAGGGAATTTAGGGTCATCGTTATTGACATGCATAATGGTAACTTCGACTTGAATATCCTGGGGTGAGGATTTATCTTAAGGGAATTCAGGGTCATCGTTATTGACATGCATAATGGTAACTTCGACTTGAATATCCTGGGGTGAGGATTTATCACAAGGGAGTTCAGGGTAGTCGTTATGTCCTGCGTGGAACATTATCGGGTTAGGGATATACCAAGCGATTAACCACTGCGTGGGGTATTCCGGAATCATAAACAGTGGCATGTAGTCGCATTTGCAGAGCATTTATGCATTCTTATTGAATTGTATATTATGTTCTATCTGTATAATATGAATTGTTATTGTACATGCTGTTGTTATTGTATTTGTTTGTGTAAGAAGATGACATTTGCCCATGGTTCTTTCAATCAATGATTGTAACCCAGATAATGAAGACTGCAAAGTGTTTGAGGTTGCTGACAAGTGTAGCTGAGGATAGTCCTATCTGGCAGGATAGTCCTATCTGGCTATCCGCCTTATGTGTTAGTTTGAACTTACTAGGGGTCTAGTAAGTGTTGTAGCGTGTCGACCAGCTATAGGATGTGCACTGTTTTAATTACAATGTTGTAATAAGTGTATTTTAGTTTTCAAGACTTGAATTGTCAGATGTGCAATAATTGAATAAATTTATTAGAATGGTTATTGTGGTTTTATTCTGGTGTCTCTATTTATTCACCGTCGTGTTTCTAAAATCGCTGTAATACTCTGACTGCTCTTTAAAAAAAGAAGTTTTTAAAAGAAAAAAAAATAGAACCACATTTTCGAAAACTATGCAAGCAGAGTATTTCGCTTTTCAGAAAAATGTTAACTTTTGTCGGAAATATTAGTTTAGTAGCGCTCCAGGAACGGGGTGTTACACCTTTTGTTAAGGTCCATTATTCCTAAATGGTCCTCTGCTTTTAGGTTCTCGTCTAGGTTCCACATTCTCCAGTTCCATGCACCGCTCAACCATGTCTGAAAAATTATTCAATCTTATGGGTAAGATTGACCTGCGAAGCTCAACCCTAAGTCCATCGATGAATCAACGACATATCCATTCCTCACTAGGGTTGAGTCGATAGTAGTCAGAGTACTTGACAAGGGCTTCGAATCTAGTAACATATTCTCCTACCATCATGCCTCCTTGGGTCAATGCACTAAAACCCTTTCTCAATAAAGATCAAATCTTTTCTCAATAAAACCCTTTCTTTTTCTATTAAACTCATGGATCTTGTCCTTAAAGTTTGTAGTTCTGAGACTACACCACTTTAGGCACTTTAAAGTTGTAAAACATCCTATACACATACACGTAGCATTTGGCCTACACACAACAAGAGTAAGGCCAAAGCTTTTTGACTTCAAATTCATTTTTATCATGGTCCTTGTGAAGATCTAAAGCTATTAAACCTTCACTGACATTTTACGAAGTAAAAATTTGAAAACCATCTTTAAATACACACACACACACTCTCTCAGCTACACACACAAAACCTCAAGATCAAACTTTTCAAATTCATTCTAACTTACACACAAGGTTTCTAAAGAAACAAGAGAAAGATCAAAGCTTTCCTCAAATCTTTTTCAAACATCAACACAAAGGCAAAAGAGCTAGTTTATATAGAAAAAGTATGAAAGCTTTTTCTTTCAATACTCAACCTTCTTTTGGAATACAAGGATTCCATCAAGATTAGGTTCTTATTGTCTTAGAAACATCAAAATATATTTTGAACAAAGGGTAAATACTGCTTTAGGTCCTGTAATTTGAGCGAAATCCGGTTTTAGTCCCTGTAAAATTTTTTGCTCAGATTTTGTCCCTGTAATTTAAGATTCTTCCACTTTTTCTTTCAAGACTCAACCTTCTTTTGGAATACAATGATTCCACCAAGATTAGGTTCTCATTGTCTTAGAAACATCAAAATATATTTTGAATAAAGGGTAAATACCGCTTTTGGTCCCTGTAATTTGAGTGAAATCCGGTTTTAGTCCCTGTAAAATTTTTTGTTTAGATTTTGTCCATGTAATTTAAGATTCTTCCACTTTTAGTCCCTGCCATCAAATCTCTGTTAAAATTTTTTGTTTAGATTTTGTCCATGTAATTTTTATCTTGAGGTTTTGTGTGAGTGATTCAGTTGCCATGAGATTCGAAGATAGAGATTACTGAGCACTCTTAAGGAGTGGACTCACTTGGGTGATTGATTTTGATGCATACTAACCATGGAGCATCGACGTTTGGCCTAAGTATCGAGAAGCGACTAGTGTCAAGTGATCCTTTAAATCGGTGTTTGCAACATCCCAAATTTCAAGACAATATTAGAAATGTAATTAAGTGAAAAACGAGTGTTAAAAACCTTGATTAGCAATAAAATAGGCTTAAAGAGGGGTCCATAAACCTTAAGTAATGCTTTGAAAACCTAGAAAGGATGGGAATACCCTAGAAAGGTGTGAAAAACCCCAGAACACCCTAGAAGCTTCTAGAAGAAGAAAAACGAGATATTTTCCTAAGAGTACCATCGCGACACGATGGGGGCTGTGAGAGGGAACCCTCGCGACGCGATGATCATCACCGTTCCAGCCATAACACATGTAAAGGTGGAAAACTCTAAAACCACTATCGTGACGCGACGGGAATTGTGAAGGGTTAGTCCCGACGCGATGGACCCCGAGGCTGCCTAGAAATAGGTGCTCAACCTCCCTTTGTTCCTCGCACCAAACCCATTTCTCTCTCTTGGAACTTCCTCTAAGGATTAAGTATGCTCTGCATTTGCCTCGACTGAGGATCCTGTGCATCAAAAAACTTAGTTGGAAACCCCCAAGTCTGAGAGAAAGGTAAGGTTCAGAGGAGTAGTCCAAGGCAGGAGCGCGAATAGCGGTCGAGGGTCAAGGCTTTAGGAGCTTAGCTAGGAGTTCCAGGTGAAGGGGAAGATATCTCAATTACTAGGGAAAACATGTACTAGAGTAGTACTGTTAGCATGCGTAGGGGACCTCAAACCCTACTCGGGGTTGATATCAGCAACACCTTAGGAGAGGGGTTGCGGTATGTGGTGGCGAAGGATAGTCACCGTAGACCTATCAACCAACGTAAGTTTTGCTTGGTATGACTTGTGTGCTTGCTTGACTTAATTGTTTACTTGATTGATAACATAATTAGTTGACAGTTGCCTTCGTGACGCTAGGAATGGTTTATATGCGGATTACTTATGACTGTTGATATTCTGATTAATATGATGATGTCCACAACATTCTGATATGATATCTGTGAGTGTAACGATTGATGTGTGGTCATAGTGTCAAGGGTGATGCCCTCTTGTTAGAGGATTACAAATCCCTAGACGGTGATAGCAAATATTACCGTCGATACTCTATTTGTCAATGGTGATAGTCGGGTCAGTGTACCCGAGGTTGGTGTACCTAAGGTGAATGGGATCGAAGGTACGGAATGGTTTGGAGCTAGTCGTTGACCTTGAGGGACCTAAGGTATGGGCTTGGTTATCCCGACGAGGCTTCAAGACTCCACGTCTGACGGGGGGGGGGGTAATCCTGGCCATTCCCAGTATGGGGAATGTCGTCCTTTGTGCACGTGGACGGTACCTTACTTCGGTGATCGGAGATGGTAATTCCCTGAATAGGGGAGAGTGCCTTTCTGCGGTAATCGGAGATAGTAGTGTATCAGGATATGTCTCCGGGACAAACCAACTTATGTGTCATTCCTCTTGTTCCCTGAGACTGGCAATTAGTCTAGGGAGTAAGGTCGGTGATCAGCTCGCAACATTCAGTGGTCTCTGTCAGTGGTAGGTGTCAGTACGTGGTGTGGTCTGTGTCCATGTGCTCAGGTGACAGTACGTGGTATGGTCTATGACCGTGTGCTCAGTTTATGGTATCTGTAGTATCAATATTGTTGATGGTGGTTATCTTTGTTATTAATTGTGCTATGTATAGTGACAGTTACCCTGTTATTCTGTTTTCCTGGTTATTAGTGATTGATGGGTTTCTTACCCCTTCGTTCTTGCGTATTTCTATATTATGTGGTGATGAATAGCAGATGGAAAGGAGTTGCCTGTGCTCAGAGCCTGGGGAGTGGGACCTAGTGGAGGTGACCGCTATAATAAAGTTGCCTAGAGGCAGTATTTAGACAGTTGTATCACAGCCAGTATGTCCTTTTGTCACCTCTTGTGGGTGAGGTGTATATATCTATATGTGTGTATGCACAATGCTTGCGTACTCTGATAATAAATAATATGTGATGTTGCTTTGTACCTGTGTGTCATAAATGTGGCGCCCTGTCGAGGCGGGGTGTTACATTTTAATGGTATAAGAGCAGTTCGGTTCTAACCGGACCGTGGGGATGAGTCACTGGCCGTGTCTAGAGTCTAGTTGTCTCCACATCGAATGACAACTGTGTTGGGGTTTTGGTAGAGAGATAGATACTAGTTTTAGGAAATCTTATTTGAGTAGTCAATCTTAGGAAGATGAACCGATAGGTTGCTTTTTATGGAAACTCAAGATGTGACACCACAGAAGTGTGGAAAGACCCAAATGAAATATCAACTAGAGAATGGTAATCAGAATGAATCCGGACATTCTTAACCATGACTCTATTAGAAAGTTCATCAAGGGGATTTCTTGAATTGGGTTAGAGTGATGAGACAGCTTATATCATCATTATGGGTTCACATTGTTAATAAATTACGAGACTGATCACCTCAGTAATTTAACTAACAATGATGGAAATCCTAATGGTGGGGATCAGCCAATGACAGAAGAAAGAATGGTAGAAAAGTTGATTGAAAGTTTAGGATACTAAATAAGTTTCGTGCAAAGGTAAATCCTGGGTTGTGGTATTCCTAAACGAATAACATTCGTTGAATCTTCGGGGACGAAAATTCTTTTTCAGGGGGTAGTAATGTAACATCCCAAATTTCAAGACAATATTAGAAATGTAATTAAGTGAAAAACGAGTGTTAAAAACCTTGATTAGCAATAAAATAGGCTTAAAGAGGGGTCCATAAACCTTAAGTAAGGCTTAGAAAACCTAGAAAGGATGGGAATACCCTAGAAAGGTGTGAAAAACCCCAGAACACCCTAGAAGCTTCGAGAAGAAGAAAAACAAGATATTTTCCTAAGAGTACCATCGCGACACGATGGGGCCTGTGAGAGGGAACCCTCGCAAAGCGATGATCATCACCGTTCCAGCTATGACACGTGTAAAGGTGGAAAACTCTAAAACCACTATCGTGACGCGACGGGAATTGTGAAGGGTTAGCCCCGACGCGATGGACCCCGAGGCTGCCTAGAAATAGGTGCTCAACCTCCCTTTATTCCTCGCACCAAATCCTTTTCTCTCTCTTGGAACTTCCTCTAAGGATTAAGTATGCTCTGCATTTGCCTCGACTGAGGATCCTGTGCATCAAAAAACTCTTAGTTGGAAACCCCCAAGTCTGAGAGAAAGGTAAGGTTCAGAGGAGTAGTCCAAGGCAGGAGCGCGAATAGCGGTCGAGGGTCAAGGCTTTAGGAGCTTAGCTAGGAGTTCCAGGTGAGGGGGAAGATATCTCAATTACTAGGGAAAACATGCAGTAGAGTAGTATTAATAGCATGCGTAGGGGACCTCAAACCCTACTTGGGGTTGATATCAGCAACACCTTAGGAGAAGGGTTGCGGTATGTGGTGGCGAAGGATAGTCACCGTAGACCTATCAACCAACGTAGGTTTTGCTTGGTGTGACTTGTGTGCTTTCTTCACTTACATGTTTACTTGATTGATAACATGATTAGTTGACAGTTGCCTTCGCGACGCTAGGAATGGTTTATATGCGGATTACTTATGACTGTTGATATTCTGATTAATATGATGATGTCCACAACATGCTGATATGATACCTGTGAGTGTAACGATTGATGTGTGGTCATAGTGTCAAGGGTGATGCCCTCTTGTTAGAGGATTGCAAATCCCTAGATGGTGATAGCAAATATTACCGTCGATACTCTATTTGTCAGTCGTGATAGCCAGGTCAGTGTACCCGAGGTTGGTGTACTTGAGGTGAATGGGACCGAAAGTATGGAGTGGTTTGGAGTTAGTCGTTGACCATGAGGGACCTGAGGTGAATGGGACCGAAGATATGGGATCGGTTATCCCGATTAGGCTCAGTTATCCCGATGAGGCTCCAGGACTCCACGTCTAACGAGGGGGTAATCTTGACCATTCCTGGTATGGGTAATGCCGTCCTTTGTGCACGTGGACGGTACGTTACTTCAGTGATCGGAGATGGTAATTCCCTGAGTAGGGGAGAGTGCCTTACTCCGGTAATTAGAGATGATAGCGTATCAGGATATGTCTCCGAGACAAACCAACTTATGTGTCATTCCTCTTGTGCCCTGAGACTGGTGATCGGTTTAGGGAGTAGGGCCAGTGATCAGCCCGCAACATTCAGTGGTCGGTGTCAGTGGTCTAAGTCAGTACGCGGTGTGATCTATGACCATGTGCTCAGGTGACAGTACGTGGTGTGGTTTGTGACCGTGTGCTCAGTATGTGGTATCTGTAGTATCAGTATTGTTGATGGTGGTTATCTTTGTTATTAATTGTGCTGTGTATGGTGACAGTTACCCTGCTATTCTATTTTCTTGGTTATTAGTGATTGATGGGTTTCTTACCCTTTCGTTCTTGTGTATTTCTATATTATGTGGTGATGAATAGCAGATGGACAGGAGCTGCCTGTGCTCAGAGCCTGGGGAGCGGGACCTAGTGGAGGTGACCGCTATAATAAAGCTGCCTGAAGGCAGTATTCAAACAGTTGTATCACGGCCAGTGGTCCTTTTGTCACCCCTTGTGGGTGAGGTGTATATATCTATATGTGTGTATGTGTCATGCTTGCGTACTCTAATAATAAACAATATGTGATGTTGCTTTATACCTGTGTGTCATAAATGTGGAACCCTGTGGGACTAAATCATGACCTGAAGCAATCCTGTGGGACCAATGTCATTGATACCCTTGCGAGGGTGGTGTGGTGATATTCCGGAATCATATGCATTGGTATATAGACTAACCAATAGGGATTTGTGATGCATCCTTATTGTGTTGATTTTTTTTAGTGTTCTTATGCCATGTTACTCTATATTTAATTATACTATGTTAGTATAATATGATTTACATATACACTATTGCAATTATATGATTGTTTTGGAAAGATGCCCTTTCTATTATCGGGCATCTCATGGATGTCACCCCCAGACAATGGTGCAAGCTGGAGAGATATAGTCACTCGAGATCGGCAAGCGTGCGGAGGAGGACTCCATTCGATTTCTTTCTTTGAAGTCATGGTTGATTAGACTTGCTATAGGACACAGTAAGCGTTATAGGGCTGACCAGCTATAGGTGTCTTTGGTGTATTCCTTTTTGAGTTGTATTATGCATATTGTATTTTCGAAAACCTAGATTGCCTTTATGCGAATGTTTATATATATTTATTTGCATGTTATTGTGTTGTTAGTTGTACATCATGTTTGAAAAAATGCTGAGATACTCTGATTGCTATTTTGAAAAGAAGTTTATAAAGAAAAAAAGTATAGACCCACATTTTTTTGCGAAAACCATGCAAGGGGAGTAATTTCACCAAGAGCATTTCAACATTTAGAGGTTGTATTAGAGAATTAGCGCTCCGAAAATCGGGGTATTATATTTGGGATGCCATTGAGAATGGTCCTTTTATCCTAACTACTAAAAAAGGAGGTGTGAAAATTGAAAAACCTAGAAATGAATGGATTGATGAGGAAAAGAGAAAATTTCAACTCGATTGGAGAGCTAAAAATATCATCATCGCTGCCTTAGGCCAAGATGAATTTTTTAGAGTCACCAATTGCCTAACATCCCAAGCTATGTGGGACACCCTACAAGTTACCCATGAGGGTACTAATGAGGTGAAAACGGCTAGAGTTAATACTCTCACACATGAGTATGAATTGTTTCGCATGAATAATGGCGAAACCATACAAGACATGCAAAAATGATTCACACATTGTGAACCATTTATCCGCTCTAGGTAAGACTTTTTCTAATGATGATTTAATCAATAAAGTTTTAAGATGTTTGAGTAGGAATTGGCAACCAAAGGTGATGGCAATTGCGGAATCTAGAAACTTGTCCACCATGACTTTGGCAACCTTGTTCGGGAAGCTACAAGAACATGATCTTGAGCTAAATAGGCTAACCGAGCATGAAGAAAGAGATAAGAAGAAGGAAAAGAAGAGCATACTCTACTTGCCTGCTCTACAAAAAGAAAGAATGTGGTTCAAGAGGAAAGTGAAGATTTTGTAAATGATGATTTAAGTGAGGAAGACTTAGGGTTCACTGTGAAGAAATTTGGTATGGAAAAAGCTAAGTAGATTAGCACTCCCATGAGCACAAGCTGTTATCTTGACAAGGATGAAAATGGGACATCCGTTGAACTTGCAAAGTATCGAGGTATGAATGGTTCTCTTCTCTACGTCACAGCCAGTAGACCCGACATTATGTTAAGTGTATGCATGTGTGCTAAATTTCAAGCAAACCCTAAGGAATCACACCTCTCAGCTATTAAGAGGATTCTTAGGTATCTTATAGGCACAACACACATGGGTCTATGGTATCCTAAAGGTGGTATTTGTAGTTTAGTTGGTTATTCTGATTTTGACTTTGTCGGTTTCAAAGTAGATAAGAAAAGCACTAGTGGAACATGTCACCTCTTTGGAAACTCACTAATTTCATGGCATAGTAAAAAGCAAGTGAGTGTGTCATTAATCACGGTTGAAGCTAAGTATGTAGCGGGTTGAAGCTGAGTATTGTAACGACCCACCATTTACCACCGGGTGGGCCCAGTTGGCATTTAACGAACCGTTACTTTAAGAGGTCTTCTCCACCCCCTTTGGATGTTGATCCAAATTTAGTGGAGTTTTTGCCTCCCCAAGGGTTCGAACCTTGCACCTAGGGGTTAAATACAAGGTTCGAACCCTTGGGGAGGCAAAAACTCCACTAAATTTGGATTAAAATCCAAAGGGGGGTGGAGAAGACCTCTTAAAGTAACAGTTCGCTAAATGCCAACTGGGCTCACCTGGTGGTACATGGTGGGTCGTTACATCATGCATTGAGTGAATGTGTGTGATTGCATATATTTTTTATGCTAACAAAATATGCAGCTAATATACTTTTCCAAAAGTGCTCAAGTATTTCTTATACTAGGTATGTTTCTTATTTTTTTTAATTTGATAGTGTGTTATGTGCTTGATATGAACTTGTTTGATGTATTGATCTTTGCAAAATGTTCAAATTATGTATCAAAATATGTTTAGATTGTAATATTTTGTGAATCTATGTATGTTTTACGTTGTTGTATACATTTTTAAGTGTTTTTAAGCTTTTCATACAATTTCATTGAATTTATTTTGTAAAATTAGCATTTGCATAGCTTGTGAATCGATTCAAGCTCAATATTAATCGATTCATGGGCTTCATTGTGCATATATTGAGCAATCCGCCCTCTCTGGGAGTCGAAATTTCAAGGTGTGAATTGATTAACAACTTAGATTCACGAAATGAATCGCAAAGTTAAGTGAATGAATCGATTCACTAATTCGATTCAAGGTACTAAAAAGTGTAACATCCGTATTTTCGCGATACGTTATTATAGTATATTTTGCCGTATTTATGCTATAATAAGTCGTTCTTGTTTGATAAGTAAGTGATTGAACTAAATCAAGATTAAATTAAAATTGAGAATTAATATTTTATATTAATTCATGGTTCGAATATCGTCGAAAAATTCTAACGAAGTTTCGTCGCGTTTTGAATCACCGGGCAGTTTTGCCCGCAGATAAAATTTTAAACGAATCCCGATTTGGATGAAAATCGAATCGTGACTTGTTGTGATTATTTTTGAGTGTTTTCAATTGTTTTTATTATTTATGATAAAATATTATCACGCGGTGAATTAATTTCTCGGTAAATTAATTTTCACGATTTAATCAGCGAGAGAATTAATCGGTAACGCGATTACTCGACGCCGTATTTTTTTTAGAACACTTAAGACTCTAGGATTGGAGGGTAATCATGAGAGGGAGGGATTAGACGTTTAAACTTGTTGATTTGATTAGAATCTTACTTTATAGTCTAGGTGTCACACTTTTGATAGTTTATTAGTGGTACTTTTTCCCAATTAATCCTAGCCAAGTATTATACTTGTTTACTTAATTATTTTTCTCCCTTTTTTTTCAGGACCAGGCCGAGGCCCCTTTCATTTGCCCACTCACATTTGTTTTATTTTATTAATTCACTTGGTCACTAAGTTATATATTAGAGTTATTCCTTTATTGTACTAAAATAATTTTGTTTCCTCTCCTTTTGAGCCTCATCAGGCCGAACGCCCCAACCCCCCGTTTCACCTTCATTTTTTTCATCTTTCCTCCATTCTTGAGAGAGAAGCTCAAGGTCACTTCCATGGAACTCATTTCCTTCATCTTCCTTGCATGATTTCATCTCCAACATTCAACTAAACTTGCTCCTAAGTTCATCTTCTGCTTGATCACTTCTTCTCAACCTTGTAAGTGAGTTGCAAGCCACTTCCCTCTCCTTCCATTTCAGCCCAAATTGTGGGTGTGGGTATATGTGTGTAATCATGGGTTTTCTTGCTTCATTCTTATTTTTATGCCTTGTATTTTACTTGATCATGATCAATGAGAGAAATAAGCACTTAAATCCCTAAATTCTTGAAAACCCTAACCTAAGGGAAAGAGGGATTGTGTGATTTTGAGGTGAATCAAGTTAACTAGTTAGTGTTTCTTGCTTATTAGATGATTTTGATGCTATTGTAGTTACTAGTTTTAGTTTAAAAACATTGGGATTGAGTAGTTTTCATAAAATCCTTGTTCTTGAAAGAGGCTTGGAATGGGATTGGTGTAGATTAGGCTTTTCTTTGTGAAATGGTTTGTTGTTTTGGGAAAGAATTAGTATATGAAATGGTGTTATCAATTAAATTGAGACTTGCAAAATTTTTGGGGAAAAAAGGGAGCATGGCCGCGAGCTTTCCAAGCTTGAGGGGCTAGTATTTTGTGTTCCTAACATTTGAATTAAGTGGTTAAGAATTGTATGGACTTTGGAAGGATATTAGGAATTGATTTGTTAAATTTAAATTGGAAGTTTGCAAATTATTGTAAGAGGGATGGTGTTGGCCGCGAGCCCTAGAGGCTTTAGGTAAGGAAAATTGTGTTGCAATCTTGATTATAATGGTTGTATTGATGTATGATTAGGCTTTGGAAAATTATGGAAAAGGTTTGATTGAATTTGGACTTGTTTTATGATTTTTGAGGCTATGAAGCACATTAGGTAAATTGGGTTCCTTGAGACCCAAGAAACCAAGTGGAGCCTTAACTTAAAGTGTTGAGAAAAGAGTTCAAAAATGATGATGTTTTATGTCTTAAGTTTTCAAGAAAATGATTTCTTAGTCTTTAGAATTTTATTCTTTTAATTAGTTATTAATTGTTCAAGAGTATGTAATCATTTAAAAATATGTATTTCAAATTATGTTTTAAGTGTAAGAGATTTGGTTAGTAAGAGGGTTTTAGGTTATGAGAGCCTAAGGTATTAGGACTAAGTTCCTAGAATTGTGCTAAGGTTGTTCCGTGTTTTAGGACTTGAGAATCCGAGTTCGTGCGGCTTGAGTTCGGGACGTACTTCGACTCGTGATTTGGTGATCTTCGGTAAGGGCACTTCACATTGTAGGTGTTTATGTTTTGTATAGTATGTGTAAGGGCCACTTCTAGATATGCGTAGGATTTAAGAGTTTATTTCGGACCAAAGAAGTTTGAGAACCTCTGGGTTCAAAGTGAGGGTTTTGTTACCCCTTTGGTATTTCTTAAGCTTATTGTTAATTATTTCGTGGGCTTGACTAAAAGTGGTTGGCGACTGCCCCCAACCCCCCACACTTGTTTGATGAGCTCTTTGCTAGTTTCACTGAGCTGCAAAGGGATGAACTGTGCTGTTGTTGCTGATAATTGATTGTGATGTGGTTTGTTGTATTGAAATGTATTGTTAGCTTGAACTGAATTTGTTGTGAGCTTGAAATTGATAACTTGTTGTGGTTGCATGTATGCTTAAATTGTATTAAGATATATGTTGTGGAGTTGTTATTGGATAATTGAATATTTATTTAACTATGCCATGTTGAGGTATCATGTGCATGGATATGTCAGTGGAGTTGGTGAAGTGCATTGGCATGCATAATGGTGACTTCGATCTGGATAGTGCCGGAATGGGGATTCAGTATCGTTGTTAGCCTGTAGTGGGACATTCCCAGACCTGATTAGTGCCAGAATAGGGATTCAGTGCCGTCAGGGTGATCCCAGACCTGAATAGTGCCGGAATGGGGATTCAGTGTCATCAAAGTGTTCCTAGACCTGAATAGTGCCGGAATAGGGATTCAGTGTCGTCAGGACGGTCCTAGATTTGAATAGTGCCGGAATGGGGATTCAGTATTGTTGGGGAATTCCAGAAATCATAAACAGTGGCATGTAGTTGCATTTGTAGGCATTGGTGCATTCTTACTGAATTGTGTGTTTTGTTATGCTTTGTTACATTATATTTGCTTATTTGAGAAGTTGGCCCTTGCCCGTGGTTCCTTCAATTGATGATGGTAACCCAGACGCTGATGGACGTGATGGAGATTCCAGCGACGAAGACATCGTCGAAGGTGACCTTTGACTTTCCGCACATGGAAATTCCCTCGGTTTGGAGTTCAGCCCCACTTCTGGCCGAGATGTATATTTAGGAGGCGTGTTAGAGGTTTTGCGCGTAGGTGGACTGACGAGGACGCGAATGAACTGATGGAGGAGACGGAGAAGGACCGCCAGAAGATTTGTGTAGTTGTGTAGTTGATGATGTCTATCTATTTTGTATATAGTTTTGGGTTGGTGACCAATCAGTCGGTTTTGCTTGACCTTTGTGACAGTTGTTAATTAGGTGTTGAGGTTAATGCTTTTGGAGCAGCCCCCTGCGTGGGTAACTACCGGGAGTACTTCAGAAGTATGACTACTCTTATTAGGGTCTTCGTACTCTAAGTGTATTCCTGCTTGTGCATATTTATTTACCGTTTTCTGTATGTAAAACTTGTCAGTGCATATCTCTTGGGAAGTTGTGTGGATGTTTATATTCAATTACAATAGTCCTTGTATTTATAATTCCATCATGTTTTAAAAAGTTGTAGATACTCTGATCTTCGAAAGACTTTGTTCTAGTTTAGTAGTGCTCCAGAAACAGGTCGTTACAATAGTGGTATCAGAGCGGTTCGGTTCTAATCGGACTGTGTATTGGGTAACTAAGCTGGTCACCGTGTCGGGTTTTGTTTTGTTGGGTAGCTAGTTGTGTTAGTGTTGTTGTTGTTGTTTGATGAGTGAAGCAGCTTTGCTTGGAATTGATTGAATTGTTTCTTAATGGAAGCAATGTGTGTTAACACATCACTTGATTGTGAGGTTCTGATAGGTTTTTGGACCTTGAGGGAATCTAATGCCACCTTGCAGAGACGCTACAGTAGGATCTGATAACTCCAACATGGATCGGGCAATTCAAGCAATGACCGAGATGGCGGCGACTATGGCACAACAATCTGCTGCTGCGACCCAATAATCTGCTGCTATGGCTCAACAGACTGCGGCCATGAACTAACATAATCTGCAGCAACAACAGAGGGCCGAGAGGAATGCGGAGGCTAGAAGACTGGCTGATTTTCGTAAGCACGATCCACCGAAGTTCTATGGTGAGCCGGATCCTAACAAGGCAGATCTATGGCTTCAGGAGATAGAGAAGATATTTGAAGCACTCCATTGTCCCGAGAACGTCAAGGTGAACTATGCTTCTTATTTGCTGTTGGGAGATGCGGAATATTGGTGGAAGGGAGTTAAGCCGATGCTGACAGCCAAGCATCAGGAGATTACTTGGGAGATTTTCTGTAACATCCCAGGTTCGTAGTCGACCATACAAACATGGAACATTACCTTTTAGTAAAATCAGAGGTGCACAAAACGGAATGGATAATCTCATAAGAGAATTACATAAAGTTTCACAACCAGTGATGTCTCAGTCATACAAAATAACATGAAGTTTTTTTTTTTTTTTGATATTACACATCACTTAGCCGAGAAGATACAAATATCCCTAAGTGCACAAACCCCTAAAACATAAAGCGGTTCGAGACCGATACATGACACTAAATAAGACTAAATACAGTCTCCATGATACATAACACTGGAACATGAACTGATCATGATCTGATAACCTCAGCTAGCAGGACTCTTGCCCTTGCTTGAATTACCTGAATCCTTCACCTGTGAATCTGAAAAATCAACAACAATGAGGGATGAGATTACTTAATCTCAGTGAGTTCTCGCGACCCCTTACCGTAATGTTCTCAGTTGTTAAATTTTAAATTTTAGCCTAGGGTGCATCCCTCCTAACGTGATAGACTTACATAATATAAATGCTACCGTGTACACTGTGAGGGAATCCGACACTCGTAAATAACGAGTAACTAAACCATGAAGACCCCGGGAGCAGTTCATGACACCGACCCCGAGTACACCCTCCATTCTTTAATCAGTTTATTTTCCCTTATGTATAGGATACATAGTCATCTCACACGGTTAACAAAATCATGCACAAACATTATACAGAAACTTTCAGCACATATACATAAACTTCGACAATTTATTTGCACTATCAAACGATATCGGAATTTGACAAACGACCCACCTACAGAAAGCTAAGAGGTGTATTTTCTAACTATGTATTTAGAATTTTGGAATGATGTACCAAAAAGTACAGTTTTTTTTTTTTTTAAAAACAAGACAGTAGGTTTACAAAATAGGACAGTAGCTGTGTCCTAAGTTGGGAGCCTTCTAAAATGACCAAGACAAACTCAAATAACACGAAACTTGAGCCTAAATGGTAGCAAATTTTGTGTACTTTTCAAAGAAATTGGATTCATTCAAAAATAAGTTCGTTTGACAACACAAATAACCGAAATACGGAACCTATGCTCAGTTTGGCTTCAGAAATTTGACCTAACTTGAGACACTCATAACTTGAGATATACTATTCCAAATTTAACCAAACCAGTGCCAAAATGACCGTAATTAAGTCTATTTTTGAACAAGGTAAGCCCCAAAATTTTTAGATAATCAGAATGGTCCCAGTTTCAAAAGAACCGAACCTACATCCAGACAGCCTCCACAATTTTACCCTAACTTGTGGGGTCTATAACTTGAGCTATACTACTCCAATTGAGACCAAACAAAAGCCAAAATGACCATCATTTAATCTATTTTCAGGAATGCTAAACTATAAAATTTTCGGACTAACCAGTGTCCCCAGCCTACCCGAAACAGAATAGGTATCCAGAATGGTTCCAATTTCAAAACTTCCACACAAAAATTTGCACAACATATCATCAAAATTCAACAACACAACCAGAGAATTCCAATACAACCAGCTCAGAAACATTCATACAATTTATTCAGAAACAAACACAAGCAAAACCCTAGAACTCACCTAGTTGCCGTGTAACTCGAAAACCGAATATTTCGATTCTAGCTTCCTTCCAATCGACCCAAAGCACACAGGACTCAGACCAAAACTACTCCCAACCCTTGAGTGATTCTGGACAGCAGCTGAATACAGAGGTTTATGGCTTGTTAAAACTAGTATCAATGGAAGGGAAATTGAAAATGGAGGAGAATAGTAAAATTTTTAGCAACATGCAATGGAAGGAATTCTAGTTCTCTCCTCTTCTCTCATTTGCGACATACTCTCTCTCTCATGGAATCCATTTCTGTTTTTCAAGCTTTGTTTCAGCTGAGTTGTTTGAATGAATGACCCGTATGGCTTGTGTTGTGTTGTGCTTATGTGGTGGCTTAGGAAAAAGACTGTTCTACCCTTACTAATCCCCTCATCTTTTACCTCTTTATCCTACCTTGACTTTCTCTTATTTCCTAACATATTCCATACTCAACATACTTATTTCTATGTTAATTAGTATTACTGTAAAACAATTAGACAATTAAATTAACCACAAATTTATTCCCAGCACAATCCCACATATTAAAAATTAAGTCTAGTTATTTCAAATTAACTTGTTTATTTATAACATGAAATTAAATTAAACAAGCAATTCACACAATTCATGTAACTCCCAAATGTTCATGAACTTAGGCATACACTTGGGTGTTACATTACACCCCAACTTGAAAAAAAAAAATTCGTCCTCGAAATTGCTTAAATCTTACCTCATGAAAACAAATACGGATAACGAGAGCGCATCTCCTCCTCAAGCTCCCAAGTAGCTTCCTCGGGTGAATCTACGTCCCAAAGGACTTTTACCATCGGAATGGTCCTCGATCTAAGCTTCCTTCTCTCAAAATCTAAAACTCTGACTGGATAGGGTTGAAATGTGAGGTCTGAATGCATATCAACCGTTTCAAAAGCTAACGGTTGTGTAGGGTCATGGATATACTTTCTCAGCTGGGATACGTGAAACACATCATGAAGGTTTGATAAAGATGGAGGTAAAGCAATTCTATAGGCAACAGGTTCGATCCGCTCCAAGATTTGGAATGGACCGATAAAGCGGGGGTTGAGCTTCTTTGTACACAGTGCACGACTAATACCTAGGGATGGTGTAACCCTAAGGAACACATGATCACCGACCTCGAACTCTAAAGGTTTCCTCCTCTTATCTGCATAATTCTTTTGCCGACTCTGAGCGGTTTTGATTCTTTCTCTAATCTGTCTGATTTTATCGGTAGTCTCTCTGGCCAAGTCTGGCCCAATCAACCTGTTCTCCCCAATGTCCCACCAACATAAAGGAGTTCGGCATTTGCGTCCATATAGGGCTTCATACGGAGCCATGCCGATACTCGAATGGTAACTGTTGTTATAAGCAAATTCCACCAGTGGAAGATGATCCTCCCATCTACCACCACTATCCAGAACACACGCCCGTAGCATATCTTCCAATGTCTGAATGGTTCTCTCTGTCTGACCGTCGGTCTGAGGATGATAAGTCAATTTGAGCGATGTTGAGCTGGGAACCCAAGGCCATGTGCAAAGCTCTCCAAAATCGAGATGTGAACTTTGGATCTCGATCTGACACAATACTAACTGGTACCCCGTGAAGTCGAACTATATCCTTCAGGTACAATTCTGCTAACTTTGATGTTTTGTAGTTGGAGCAGACAGAATGAAATGAGCGATTTCGTTAATCATCTACTACAACCCAGATGGAGTCATGGCCATTTCGTGAGAGGGGTAAGCCCATCACAAAATCCATTGAAACACTTTCCCATTTCCACTCGGGAATGTCCAATGGTTGTAATTGACCTGATGGCTTTTGATGCTCGATCTTAACCCTCTGACAGGTCAAACATCGAGAAACAAACTTCTGCGATATCGATTTCATCCTACCACCAATACATTTCCTTAAGATCTCGATACATCTTGGTGTTGCCAGGATGCACTGAGAATTTACTCTTATGAGCCTCTTCCAAAACTTTTCTTTTGATTTCATCATTAGCTGGAACATAGATCCGATTTCTGAAACAAACAATCCCATCATTATCCTCTGTGAAGTCTGGCTGGTGACGTGTGGACTGTAACTCTTCATCATAATCCTGTGCTTGCCTGATTGCCCTCCTCAATGCACTAGTAATCTGAACTTGGTTCAACATCAGTTGTCCCTTTTTCGCCTTAACTCGAAGATTAAGATCTCGAAATGATTCTAATAGTGCCATCTCAAGCATCATCAAGGAAGACATGTGCAGTGACTTTCTGCTCAAGGCGTCAGCCACTACATTAGCCTTACTTGGATGATACTTCAATTCGAAATCATAATCCTTTAGGAATTCAACCCATCTCAAGGCTGCCTCATATTCAAATCCTTCGATCGAAAAGATACTTTAAACTCTTGTGGTCACCGAATACTTCAAATCAGGAACCGTAGAGATAGTGCCGCCAAATCTTTAAAGCAAACACAATAGCTGCCAACTCTAAATCATGAGTGGGGTAATTCTCCTCATGGGCCTTTAACTGTCTAGAAGCATAAGCAACAACTTGACCTTTCTGCATCAACACACATCCTAAACCCTTACCAAATGCATCACTGAAAATCTGGAATCCTTCGGTTGGGTCAAGAATGATAAGGATTGGGGCCGATGTTAGCCGAGCTTTAAGTTCCAAAAAGCATTCTTCGCAGCTGGTGTCCCACACAAACGGTTGTCCTTTACGAGTTAAGCGAGTGAGTGGAATCACTAATTGCGAGAATCCTTGAATGAACCGTCGGTAATATCCAGCCAATCCAAGAAAACTCCTAATCTCCGAAACTGTTGTTGGGCGTTCCCAATTCAAAACTATTTCAACTTTACTTGGGTCAACCGCAACACCTTCCCGAGAGATAACATGTCCTAAAAATTTAATCTCTGGCAGCCAAAACTCACACTTTTCCAGTTTAGCATACAGACGCTTTGCCCGGAGAGTATCCAATACAATTCTCAAATGTTCTGCATGATCCTCTTCATTCTGTGAGTAAACCAGGATATCATCGATGAATACAACCACAAATTTATCAAGATATGGTCTGAAAATCCTGTTCATATAGTCCATGAAGATTGCCGGAGCATTAGTCAATCCAAAAGGCATTACTACGAACTCGTAATGACCATAACGAGTTCGGAATGCTGTCTTCGGGATATCCAACGCCCGAACCTTAATTTGGTGGTAACCTGACCTTAAATCAATCTTGGAAAACACTGATGCACTTCTCAACTGATCTAATAAATCATCAATTCTAGGCAATGGATACTTGTTCTTCACCGTTACTTTGTTCAACTGTCTGTAGTCAATACATAACCGCATAGTGCCGTCTTTCTTCTTTACTAGCGAGCAGTGCACCCAAGGTGATGCGCTCGGGCGAATGAATTTCTTAGCAATCAAATCCTCAAGCTGAACCTTCAACTCCTTCAACTCTAATGGAGACATACGATACGGAGCAATCGAGATAGGTCCGACACCCGGAACTAGCTCAATAGAGAACTCTACCTCACGATCAGGAGGTAGTGAAGATACTTCATCCGGAAACACATCTAGATACTCATTAACCACAGGAATGGAAGGTAGATGAACACTGTGACCGAAAATCGATGACATATAGAGGAAACAACCCTCAATCCCGGGAGATATACAAAGATTTAGAAATACTGATGAAAGTGATGATTCAATACTGACCTTGGAATGTTCCACTGTCTCAGACGCAAAACTAATTATTCTGTTGTGACAATCAAGCGTGACATGGTGTTTAGTGAGCCAATCCATACCCAGAATGATGTCCATGCCTTTAAGGGGCAAACACACTAAGCTGATAAGGAACGATTTATCACCGATGTTTACAACGCAATCCTCACAAAGCGACTGGGTGGAAACACTGCCCTCGGCGGGTGTGTGAATTTCAATGGGGTGTGGTAAGGATGTTAAGGCCAGATGGAGCCTCTCGACACAATCTTGAGCAATAAAAGAATGAGATGCACCAGAATCAAATAGAATAACTATGGGACTCTGAAAAAGAAAACCCGTACCCTGAAGAATGTTGGCAGTGGCTGCAACTCTGCTGGAATTCAAAGCAAATACACTCCCCTGAGTGGTTGGAACTGAACTCTTTCCCTTAGACCTCTTAGGACAATCTTTAGCATAATGACCTGGCTCCTTGCAATAAAAGCAATCTGTACTCCCAGTGCGGCATTCCCCTTTGTGAAATCTTCCACAACGATTACATGCATTAAACTTAGGACCCCCTGATTGCTGAACTGACTTTCCTTTGTTGATATCACCTTTTGGTTTCAAGTTAGAGGTTGAAGTTCCAGACCCCTTCTTTTTGCCTTGCCAAAACTCTCGGTGTTCATCATACATTTTCTTCAAATCTTCCTCTACAATGTAAGACTGTTCAACTAACGCTGCATAGCTGGTGGCAGAGAAAGAACTTAAACCTTGGGCAATATCTGCACGTAAACCTCTTTTGAACCTATTAATCTTCCATTCTTCATCCACAGCATGCCTAGCCAACTGGTAGAATTGTGACAACTCCTCAAAAGTGGAGGCATATTCACTAACTAACATGTTACCCTGCTTCAAAGCGATAAATTTCTCTTCTTTCTTCAATCTCATATTTTTTGGAAAGAACTGGTCCAAAAACATCTTCTTAAAATTCTCCCAAGTGATGGGAGTCCCTTGACTAGTCATGAACTCGTAGGCATTTTGCCACCAAGTCTCCGCTTTGCCACTCATCACATCTGAAGCAAATAAAACCTTTTGCTCATCAGAACACTGCAAGGTCCTGAATTTCTTCTCTAAAGCATCCACCCAATACCGTGCCTGCATCGGTCCTTCAGTACCATTGAAACTCAGAGGATTTGATTTCTGAAACAGGAAGTACATCTTATTAGGGTCCTCAGGTGGCTGTGGCACAAACGGAGGAGGAGGGGGAGGAGGAGGAGGTTGGTTTTGTTGTGCCTGAATCATTTGCTGAATCATTGCCTGTTGGTTATTAAGCATCTGTTGGTTCATCTGTTGATTCATCTGGTTTTGTGCTTGCATATTCTGCATGAATTGCTGCACCCATTCAGGAATAGGAGCCTCAGGAGCCGGTGTTCTAGGTCTAGTGTTGCGTCTCGAGCGTCCAACCATAATTCTGCATAAAATGCACCAAGCATTGAGTTGATCAGTCTCAATATCTCTTAGCATAATAAGAAGAAGTATAACAGAACACTTAAAATACAAACACAATTACATACTAATCTAAGCCCGACAAGGTCGAACTGCCCTGATACCAAAATGTAACATCCCAGGTTCGTAGTCGACCATACAAACATGGAACATTACCTTTTAGTAAAATCAGAGGTGCACAAAACGGAATGGATAATCTCATAAGAGAATTACATAAAGTTTCACAACCAGTGATGTCTCAGTCATACAAAATAGCATGAAGTTTTTTTTTTTTTTGATATTACACATCACTTAGCCGAGAAGATACAAATATCCCTAAGTGCACAAACCCCTAAAACATAAAGCGGTTAGAGACCGATACATGACACTAAATAAGACTAAATACAGTCTCCATGATACATACCACTGGAACATGAACTGATCATGATCTGATAACCTCGGCTAGCGTGACTCTTGCCCTTTCTTGAATTACTCCGAATCCTTCACTGTGAATCAAAATCAACAACAATGAGGGATGAGATTACTTAATCTCGGTGAGTTCTCGCGACCCCTTACCATAATGTTCTCGGTTGTTAAATTTTAAATTTTAGCCTAGGGTGCATCCTCCTAACGTGATAGACTTACATAATATAAATGCTACCGTACCTTTGTGAGGAATCCGACACTCGTAAATAACGAGTAACTAAACCATGAAGACCCGGGAGCGATTCATGACACCGACCCCGAGTACACCCTCCATTCTTTAATCAGTTTATTTTCCCTTATGTATAGGATACATAGTCATCTCACACGGTTAACAAAATCATGCACAAACATTATACAGAAACTTTCAGCACATACACATAAACTTCGACAATTTATTTGCCCTATCAAACGATATCGGAATTTGACAAACGACTCACCTACAGAAAGCTAAGAGGTCTATTTTCTAACTATGTATTTAGAATTTTGGAATGATGTACCAAAAAGTACATTTTTTTTTTGTTTTGAAACAAGACAGTAGGTTTACAAAATAGGACAGTAGCTGTGTCCTAAGTTGGGAGCCTTCTTAAATGACCAACACAAACTCAAATAACACGAAACTTGAGCCTAAATGGTAGAAAATTTTGTCTACTTTTCAAAGAAATTGGATTCATTCAAAAATAAGTTCGTTTGACAACACAAATAACCGAAATACTTAACCTATGCTCAGTTTGGCTTCAGAAATTTGACCTAACTTGGGACACTCATAACTTGAGATATACTATTCCAAATTTAACCAAACCAGTGCCAAAATGACCGTAATTAAGTCTATTTTTTAACAAGGTAAGCCCCAAAATTTTTAGATAAGCAGAATGGTCCCAGTTTCAAAAGAACCGAACCTACATCCAGATAGCCTCCACAATTTTACCCTAACTTGTGGGGTCTATAACTTGAGCTATACTACTCCAATTGAGACCAAACAAAAGCCTAAATGACCATCATTTAATCTATTTTCAGGAATGCTAAACTATAAAATTTTCGGACTAACCAGTGTCCCCAGCCTACCCGAAACAGAATAGGTATCCAGAATGGTTCCAATTTCAAAACTTCCACACAAAAATTTGCACAACATATCATCAAAATTCAACAACACAACCAGAGAATTCCAATACAACCAGCTCAGAAACATTCATACAATTTATTCAGAAACAAACACAAGCAAAATTCTATAACTCACCTAGTTGCCGTGTAACTCGAAAACTGAATATTCCGATTCTAGCTTCCTTCCAATCGACCCAAAGCACACAAGACTCAGACCAAAACTACTCCCAACCCTTGAGTGATTCTGGACAGCAGCTGAATACAGAGGTTTATGGCTTGTTAAAACTAGTATCAATGGAAAGGAAATTGAAAATGGAGGAGAATAGTGAAATTTCTAGCAACATGCAATGGAAGGAATTCTAGTTCTCTCCTCTTCTCTCATTTGCGACTCACTCTCTCTCATGGAATCCATTTCTGTTTTTCAAGCTTTGTTTCAGCTGAGTTGTTTGAATGAATGACCCGTATGGCTTGTGTTGTGTTGTGCTTATGTGGTGGCTTAGGAAAAAGACTGTTCTACCCTTACTAATCCCCTCATCTTTTACCTCTTTATCCTACCTTGACTTTCTCTTATTTCCTAACATATTCCATACTCAACATACTTATTTATATATTAATTAGTATTACTGTAAAACAATTAGACAATTAAATTAACCACAAATTTATTCCCAGCACAATCCCACATATTAAAAATTAAGTCTAGTTATTTCAAATTAATTTGTTTATTTATAACATGAAATTAAATTAAACAAGCAATTCACACAATTCATGTAACTCCCAAATGTTCATGAACTTAGGCATACACTTGGGTGTTACATTTTTCGCAGGAGATTCTTAGAGAAATACTTTCCAGGGACTGCACCGATGGAGAAGGAGCAGGAATTCCTTCGTTTAAATCAAGGCAGCATGACGGTGTCAGAATATGCTGCTAAGTTCGATTCGCTTTTGAGGTACTTTAGTCCTTTTCGTGATCAGGTGGATGAAGTTTGGTTGACTGAAAGGTTTCAACGGGGATTGAGGTTCGACATCCAGAAATCTGTGGTGTCCCTGAGAATTCGGAACTTCCAAGAGTTGGTTGATAGATGCATTGAGGTGAAAGGTGTGAGGAACACCAAGAGAAAGAATGGTGCAGGCGGGCCTATCAGATCGTAGAATCAAGGACAGGGGAATGATCAGAGAGGGAAACAGCAAGAGAAACTCTACAACAAGCCTCCGGAGAATAACCAGGGGCAGTATCGCCCTATGACTCAAGACTCAGGTGGTGAGAGTCAGAATAAAGGAGATCAGATTTGCTATCGCTGTGGAAAACCAGGGCATATTGCCAGAAATTGTCCTGCAAGAGACAGAACGTGCTTCAATTGTGGCAAACCTGGGCATTTAGCCAAGGACTGAAAAGCTCCAAGGACGGAACCGAGAGTGAACGCTGCCGAGGCAAAGAGGAAGCGTCAGACCATCAAGGGCAGAGTATTTTGTATGGGTGGCAAATAAGCAGAGCAATCAGATGATCTGACTCAGGGGAATTGCGGAATTAAGGGTAACTCTCTACCCATCTACTTAGATTCTAATGTCGCACACTTTTTTAATTCCTTGGATTATGTGAGCTGATTGAAATTGCTTGTGATTTTTTTATCTTCCGACTTAGTAGTGGCTACTCCAGCTGCTAAGATTTTAGTTCTAACACTGCATGTCTTCGTTGTGTAGTGATTGTTGAGTGTAAAAAGTTCTTGTTAATTTGATTTGTATGCCTTTTAAAAATCCTTACCATTATTCTCGGGATGGATTGGTTTCGTACCACCATATCCTTTTGGACTGTGCCCAAAAAATCGTAGTTTTCCCAATCCTGAAGTTTCTAAACACCTTTCTATTAATTCCATCGGAGTTTCCTTGAAAGAGGGAGCTCAGGATTTCACATTCCCTTGCTAGTTTAGAAGTTGCCAAGAAGTTGCCAAGTGACCGAGTTGAAGAAGGTACCAATTCGCGATGGTATTCAATAACGATATCCTGATCTACTCACGAGGTAGAGGAGAACGTGAAGGGCATCTACGACCAGTACTGCAGATTGTACGAGAGAAGCAACGTTACGCCAACTTTCTAGTGCGAGCATTGGCATGACATTATGTGAAGCATTGTATAGACACGAGCGTCAGACGCCTTTTGTTGACATCAAGACAGTGAAAGCTCTATTGTGGGACCAGATTTGATTCAACATACTACTAAGAAGTACGACAGATCAGAGCAAGGATGAAGGCGTCTCAGAGTTGACAGAAGAGTTATGCAGACCAGGGTCGCCAACCGTTAGAATTTGCAGAAGGATAGCGTGTATTCTTTTGAGTTACACCTATAATTGGAGTTGGTCGAGCGATCAAATCCAAAAACTCATTCCTAAATTCATTGGACCCTATAAATTCTTCATCATATAGGTCCATTTGCATATCAGATAGCTTTATCACTTTTCCTGTCTGATATTCATGACGTCTTTCACGTCTCGCAATTGCGAAAATAAGTTTCTGACTCATTTCATGTTATTGAACCTGACGTGATCCAGTTGAGAGATGACCCGTCTTTCGACATATTCTCTGCAAAGATTGTCGACAGGAAGACCGAGCAACTGAGGACCAAGGAGATTCAGCTAGTCAAAGTGATTTGGGACAGAAGACAGGTGATGCAACTTGGGAACTAGAAGAGAAGATGCGAGAGCAGTACCCAGTTTTGTTTTCTTAGCTCGTGCCTAACTTGCAGTTTCGAGGATGAAACTATTTTTAGAGGAGGAGTATTGTAACATCCGTATTTTCGCGATACGTTATTATAGTATATTTTGTCGTATTTATGCTATAATAAGTCGTTCTTGTTTGATAGGTAAGTGATTGAACTTAATCAATGTTAAATTAAAATTGAGAATTAATATTTTATATTAATTCATGGTTTGAATATCGTCGAAAAATTCTAATGAAGTTTCGTCGCGTTTTGAATCACCGGGCAGTTTTGCCCGCAGATAAAATTTTAAACGAACCCCGATTTCGATGAAAATCGAATCGTGACTTATTGTGATTATTTTTGAGTGTTTTCAATTGTTTTTATTATTTATTATAAAATATTATCATGCGGTGAATTAATTTCTCGGTAAATTAATTTTCGCGAATTAATCAGCGAGAGAATTAATCGGTAACGCGATTACTCGACGCCGTATTTTTTTAGGACACTTAAGACTCTAGGATTGGAGGGTAATCATGAGGGAGGGATTAGATGTTTAGACTTCTTGATTTGATTAGAATCATATTTTATAGTCTAGGTGTCACACTTTTGATGGTTTATTAGTGGTACTTTTTCCCAATTAATCCTAGCCAAGTATTATACTTGTTTACTTAATTATTTTTCTCCTTTTTTTTTTGGACCAGGTCGAGGCCCCTTTCATTTGCCCACTCACATTTGTTTTATTTTATTAATTCACTTGGTCACTAAGTTATATATTAGAGTTATTCCTTTATTGTATTAAAATAATTTTGTTTCCTCTCCTTTTGAGCCTCATCAGGCCGAACGCGCCCAACCCCCCATTTCACCTTCATTTTTTTCATCTTTCCTCCATTCTTGAGAGAGAAGCTCAATGTCACTTCCATGGAACTCATTTCCTTCATCTTCCTTGCATGATTTCATCTCCAACCTTCAACTAAACTTGCTCCTAAGTTCATCTTCTGCTTGATCACTTCTTCTCAACCTTGTAAGTGAGTTGCAAGCCACTTCCCTCTCCTTCCATTTCAGCCCAAATTGTGGGTATGGGTATATGTGTGTAATCATGGGTTTTCTTGCTTCATTCTTATTTTTATGCCTTGTATTTTACTTGATCATGATCAATGAGAGAAATGAGCACTTAAATCCCTAAATTCTTGAAAACCCTAACCTAAGGGAAAGAGGGGTTGTGTGATTTAGAGTTGAATCAAGTTAACTAGTTAGTGTTTCTTGCTTATTAGATGATTTTGATGCTATTGTAGTTACTAGTTTTAGTTTAAAAAAATTGGGATTGAGTAGTTTTCATAAAACCCTTGTTCTTGAAAGAGGCTTGGAATGGGATTGGTGTAGATTAGGCTTTTCTTTGTGAAATGGTTTGTTGTTTTGGGAAAGAATTAGTATATGAAATGGTGTTATCAATTAAATTGAGACTTGCAAAATTTTTGGGGAAAAAAGGGAGCATGGCCGCGAGCTTTCCAAGCTTGAGGGGCTAGTATTTTGTGTTCCTAACATTTGAATTAAGTGGTTAAGAATTGTATGGACTTTGGAAGGATATTAAGAATTGATTTGTTAAATTTAAATTGAAAGTTTGCAAATTATTGTAAGAGGGATGGTGTTGGCCGCGAGCCCTAGAGGCTTTAGGTAAGGAAACTTGTATTGCAATCTTGATTATAATGGTTGTATTGATGTATGATTAGGCTTTGGAAAATTATGGAAAAGGTTTGATTGAATTTGGACTTGTTTTGAGATTTTTGAGGCTATGAAGCACATTAGGTAAATTGGGTTCCTTGAGACCCAAGAAACCAAGTGGAGCCTTTTTGAAATTCCTTGCACACAAGGATGAGTCTTATAAAACGTTTATTGTATTCTGCAAACAGGTGCAAAATGAAAAAGGTTTTTGTATTTCAACTATTAGAAGTGATCATGGTGGTGAATTTGAAAATGAATCTTTCAAAAACTTTTGCGAAGAAAATGGTATTTCACACAATTTTTCTTCTCCTAGAACACCACAACAAAATGGTGTTGTAGAAAGGAAAAATAGATCTTTACAAGAAATGGCCAGAACCATGATTCATGAAACTAATATTGCAAAACACTTTTGGGCAGAAGCAGTAAACGCTGTTTGTTATATTCAAAATAGAATTTATATTAGATCTATTTTGAATAAGACTCCTTATGAATTGTGGAAAGGTAGAAAACCCAACATTTCATACTTTCATCAATTTGGTTGTGATTGTTTCATTCTTAACACTAAAGATAATCTTGGCAAGTTTGACTCTAAAGCAAGCAAAGGTATCTTTTTAGGATATTCTGAAAAGTCTAAAGCATACAGAGTATATAACAAAGAAACTTTGATTGTTGAAGAATCAATGCATGTCAGATTTGATGATAAAAAGCCTGACACTGAAATGTCAGAGCTAGATGAATTGTTTTCAGATTTACAGATTGAAAGCACAAATTGTGATGATGCATCTAAAGATGAACCAAACACTGATGTTAATGATATACAAGTACAAAAGCAGAATAACTCTAAGCATGGATGGAAATTCAAGACACATCATCCAGAGGAACAAATTATTGGGGAACCAGGAGATAAAGTAAGAACTAAAGTGTTGAGAAAAGAGTTGAAAAATGATGATGTTTTATGTCTTAAGTTTTCAAGAAAATGATTTCTTAGTCTTTAGAATTTTATTCTTTTAATTAGTTATTAATTGTTCAAGAGTATGTAATCATTTAAAAATATGTATTTCAAATTATGTTTTAAGTGTAAGAGATTTGGTTAGTAAGAGGGTTTTAGGTTATGAGAGCCTAAGGTATTAGGACTAAGTTCCTAGAATTGTGCTAAGGTTGTTCCGTGTTTTAGGACTTGAGAATCTGAGTTCGTGCGGCTTGAGTTCGGGACGTGCTTCGACTCGTGATTTGGTGATCTTCGGTAAGGGCACTTCACATTATAGGTGTTTATGTTTTGTATAGTATGTGTAAGGGCCACTTCTAGATATGCGTAGGATTTAAGAGTTTATTTTCGACCAAAGAAGTCTGAGAACCTCTGGGTTCAAAGTGAGGGTTTTTTTACCCCTTTGGTATTTCTTAAGCTTATTGTTAATTATTTCGTGGGCTTGACTAAAAGTGTTTGGCGACTGCCCCCAACCCCCCACGCTTGTTTGATGACCTCTTTGCTAGTTCCACTGAGCTGCAAAGGGATGAACTGTGCTGTTGTTGCTGATGATTGATTGTGATGTGGTTTGTTGGATTGAAATGTATTGTTAGCTTGAACTGAATTTGTTGTGAGCTTGAATTTGATAACTTGTTGTGGTTGCATGTATGCTTAAATTGTATTAAGATATATGTTGTGGAGTTGTTATTGGATAATTGAATATTTATTTAATTATGCCATGTTGAGGTATCATGTGCATGGATATGTCAGTGGAGTTGGTGAAGTGCATTGGCATGCATAATATTGACTTCGATCTGGATAGTGCCGGAATGGGGATTCAGTATCGTTGTTAGCCTGTAGTGGGACAATCCCAGACCTAAATAGTGCCAGAATGGGGATTGATGTCGTCGAGGGTGATCCCGGTTTGAATAGTGCCTTTAATGGGGATTCAGTGTCATCAGAGTGTTCCTAGACCTGAATAGCGCCGAAATGGGGATTCAGTGTCGTTAGAACGGTCCTAGATCTGAATAGTGCCAGAATGGGGATTCAGTATTGTTGGGGAATTCCGAAAATCATAAACTGTGGCATGTAGTTGCATTTGCTGGCATTGGTGCATTCTTACTGAATTGTGTGTTTTGTTATGCTGTGTTACATTATATTTGCTTATTTGAGAAGTTGACCCTTGCCCATGGTTCCTTCAATTGATGATGGTAACCCAGACGCTGATGGACGTGATGGAGATTCCAGCAACGACGACATCGTCGGAGGTGACCTTTGACTTTCTGCACATGGAAATTCCCTCGGTTTGGAGTTCAGCCCCACTTCTGGCCGGGATGTATATTCCGGAGGCGTGTTAGAGGTTTTGTGGGTAGGTGGACTGACGAGGACGCAAATGAACTAATGGAGGAGACGGAGAAGGACCGCCAGAAGATTTGTGTAGTTGTGTAGTTGATGATGTCTATCTATTTTGTATATAGTTTGGGTTGGTGACCAGTCAGTCGGTTTTGCTTGACCTTTGTGGCAGTTGTTAATTAAGTGTCGAGGTTAATGCTTTTGGAGCAGCCCCCTACGTGGGTAACTGCCGGGAGTACCTCAGAAGTATGACTACTCTTACTAGGGTCTTTATACTCTAAGTGTATTCCTGCTTGTGCATATTTATTTACCGTTTTCTGTATATAAAACTTGTCAGTACATATCTCTTAGGAAGTTGTGTGGATGTTTATATTCAGTTACAATAGTCCTTGCATTTATAATTCCATTATGTTTTAAAAAGCTGTAGATACTCTTAACGTGCCTTGCTAAAGACTTTGTTTATAAAGAAAAAAAATTTACCGCATTTTTCAAAAGACAAGAAGAGTATTATTTCGAAAAACCTCTTTGCATTTAGTGTTTGTTCTAGTTTAGTAGCGCTCCGAAAACTGGTCGTTACAAAAAGACTCAAATCAGTTCTCGATTAGATTCACGGTTATCCCCTCCTCCACTCTCAAACCCTATCACCTCCTAACCCTCATTGCTCAACCGTACCGCGCTGCCATCATCCTTAACCTTTGTTCCCTACTACTTCTGGACTTTTGCTTTGGGGTTTCTGCACGGTTCTGCTTCTGTGGTTGTTTCACGCGTTTTGGTTGTTCGATTGTGCTGCGTTATGCAATTTGTGGTTGCTCTCAGTGTTGCTTGCAGTTCAGTTGGAAGTGTTTGGATAGTGGTACTGTTGTGCGTTCTTGCTATTGCGCTTCTGTTCTGAGGGTTCTGCTTCGTGTTGTTGCATGTTCTGGGTCACTTCGTTCTCGTGTTTCTACCTGTGCTTTTTCATTCTACTTTCCTGGGTTCTTCTCTGTTCTTCATGATTTTTGTACTAATGCAGAAGGAGGATTTTACACCGATTAAAATTGACTTTTTACACCGGTTTTGGTGCCGATGTAGATGCTCCCGGTGTTGTATGTTGAGGTTTTTACACCGGTTATTTAATCGGTGTAAAATGTATCCGGTGTAAAATTTCAAATTTTGTTTATTTGTTATTTTTTGAAAGATATTTTACACCGGTTATTTATATAACCGGTGTAAATATACCCTTTTACACCGGTTATTTAGATAACAGGTGTAAAATATGTCCTTTTACACCGGTTATTTAGATAACCAGCGTAAAAGGTTACTTTTTTGTATATTTTAATCTATTCCTGCCCACAGGCTTTCTAAAATGACAATAATGCAAGAAATTTGACAAGAATTGGCAGCAGAATATATTGGCACCAAATTTGCCCAAAATTCAAACCATAATCTAATTTAGCAGTCAATTTTATACATCTATAAAAAAGTAATGACATATCTCCATTATTGCTAAACTTTTCAAAACAAGGAAAGATCTACTTTACTACATTATTTACACTTAAATAAAAAAGCAATGTCGTTGGGAATATACTCCTTTGGAGGAATCTACTGCTCGATTTTGTCGTAGTTGCGTCTCTAGGACTGGCCAAAACTAGACTCAAGATGGACACTGTCATCATTGTTGTCATTTGTGTCACTTCCCTCTACTGATTCTTCAACTTCAACAAGTTGCCATTTAGGAGATGGAACCTTCCGAAGGCTTCATGATTCTTCTCCACATAATACAAGAATTCTTGGGTTGATGCATTGGTTGAAAAGATACAATGAAGAGAAACCTGATACATTTCGTCCTCCGGATGATGGCGAAAACAATGAGTTCTTCTCTATATTCTATAATGGTGTCAAGAAAATAACTCCCTGGTTTTCCCATCATCTTGGGACAAATTTCTTCAGCGAGGAGGAAAACTAGGGAGTTATTTTCATGACACCATTATAGAATCCAGAGAAGAACTCATTGTTTTTGCCACCATCTGGGGGACATCATGCATCAGCTTGATCTTCATTGTATCTTTTCAACTAATGCATTAACCCTATAAAATATGCATTATGTGGAGAAGAATCATGAAGCCTTCGGAAGGTTATGTCTCCTAATTGGAAACATGTTGAAGTTGAAGAATCAGTAGAAGGAAGTGACACAAATAACAACAACGATGACGAGTGTCCATCTTGAGGCTAGTTTTGGCCAGTACTAGAGGAGTAACTAGGATAAAATCGGGCAGTAGATTCCTCTGAAGGAGTCGATGGAGTGTACTCGGGTGCGATGGGAGAATACTCCGGTGTGGATGGACTATACTCTCTGATCTCATCCTCATCGATGGGGATCTGAACAACATCCGACCCTTAATGAACCTCCCTTGCAGCTACAGGCCTCCTGGTAGAGGGTGGTCTCCTCTTAAGCATGCGCATATGAAGGCCTGGGCCCCAATGGTCAGCGTCGGCACGGGGGTCAGCATACTGGTTCATCAAATCATGATCCTCATCGCGATAAGGATTGCGAAGACGAGCATCACGATCACGATCCTCATTCCTCACAAAGATAGCTCAATACTCCCTTGCAGTCATCATCGGCCTGCTAATAGGGGGACGTGACCTCCTGGAAGCCATGTGAGTACGATGCCCCCCACGGCCACGCTTTTTATCTAAAGACATCGTCTATTGTCAACAATTGTCAATTAATAGAATGACAACAAAAAGCATAATAGGGAAGCAGCAGTTTAATTACTATTCGTGGAATTACCTTTTTGTAAAAGATATAAACTTCCTAATTACAACATGTAAAAACATTGATCCTCTAACCATCCATCATAACACAATACAGGAGCTGCATCAGAATAGATCCACAGCCACACCAACCCTTTTCGAAAATATTTCCTTTTAAAAAAATTAATAAAAACCAGAGCTTGCTAAGGAATCTGAACGAATAACTGCGAAATTAAAAAATGAAAGATAAAAAAGACAAAAACAAAAAAGCACAACACATTTCTATCTGAAAAACATAAACAAATTCGGAACCCAGCGAAAGCAAAATAGCTAAACAAAAAAGAAAGAAAGAAAATGAAAAAAAAAATGAAGCAGTGACGCACCTATGGAAATGGAAGTTTGGTTGAGCAGAAGAGAGAGTGAAGACGAAAGATTCTTCTTCTTCTTCTTCTTCTTCTTCTTCTTCTTCTTCTTCTTCTTCTTCTTCTTCTTCTATTTTTCCAGCATTGGTCAGAGGGAACAGAAGAGCGTGAGTAAAACCTAAAGAGATTATCAAACAAATTAAAACCAAAAAGGACTAAAGCTATAAGATAAAGGAACAAATCTATAAGCAAGGAGAAGGAAACTCAACCAGATCTGTGACAGGGCTTCAAAGGAGAACAACGGCGAGAACCACATGAAGTAGAGATATTCGAACGGCTACAAGAGAGGATGAGAACGACGACAGTGCAGCGGCGAGAGAGAGGGCTCGAACGGCGGAGAGAACAAAGAGAGTGTAGCAGCGAGAAAGAAAGAGAGAACACGGAGAGTGAAGTAGGGTTATCATAGAGAAATCCTTTGCACGTATCTGGGAATGAGAGGGAGAAAGTTATTTTAATCAAAAGAAAGACTTTTAACACTAGTTCTATAAATAACCGGTGTAATATGTTAGGCTTTTAACACCGGTTATATACAAACCCGGTGTAAAATGTCTTCAGATTTTAAATCGCAATCCTTTTACATCGGTTGGATATATAACCGGTGTAAAAAGTGACGTGATAATTTCAAAATTGTCACCGCATCACTTTTTACACCGGTTAAACCTAAAACCAGTGTAAAAGACCTAATTCTTTTTCGTTTCGCACACTAGCGCTTGTGCCTCCTACACTATTATTGTTGGTTCTGTTTGTTTGGGTTGAAATTTCTGCTTCTGAGAGAGTTCAATTAGACTGAGGATTTGGTAAAATTACTTCTTGGGAATTTTATTCTAAGGATTTCTGTTAATTTTTGTGTGTTCCTATAAATTTTTGGGTTGTGCTTTGGAGTGTGAATTGTTGAAATGGAAGGATCATCTAATACTAAACGCCCTAGGACTAAATTGATTGCCCATAGGAGGCATGGTTTTCACAATAATGCTCCGAATAACTTACCTAGGCACTTTATCTTTCAGGAAAAATTGTCTATGTTTAACTCTCTCTTTAAGAAAAGGGTAGTAGTTTCTCCTCATTACATGGCCACAGATGAGCTGCGTAGAATCCATTTTGAGTTTCAGGAATTATTTGTTGATCAAGGATTGCAAACTTTTATGGAGTTGAATATAGATTACTTTCCTGATTTAGTGAGACTATTTTACTGCAATTTATCTGTTCAAAATGGTGTTTTGAGGTCTTCTATTGGGCATAATGAGATAGAAATTACTCCTCAGCTATGGTCTCAATTAGCTGGTCTTTCTATGGATGGCACTGTTTTAGACTCTTCTAGTTTAAAGAATTTAGATGGATATAATCCTCAGGCTTCCTTTAGAAATATTTTGGCGGATCTCGAGCACATTCCTTCTCCGTGTCATAAATTTACTACACGTAAACTTTGAGCAAAACATAGAATGCTTTAGTTTGCTATAGCCAAGATTCTAGATCCTAGGAAAGGAAATTTATCTAGGAATCACGACAGTGAGGTTTTTTTGATTTGGGCAATAGAAAATGGTATTCAAATAAATTGGCCTCAGTTTATTATGGATCCTATGATGAAAGTTACGACTGATGGTAAGAGTCCGCTTCCTTACGCCTGCCTTATTTCCTTGTTCATTCGTCACTTTGATGCTTTTACGAAAAATGATGAGGTTATTACTGTGATGACATCTGATAGACTTGGTGAAAACTCAACTCGGAGGAAGAGATTGGTTCGCCAAGATGCTGAATGGGTTTATCGTGAGGTTCCTGTTGAGGTCTCTGAGGATGAGGATGATGATGATGATGATGATGAGCCACCCGTGGATCCTTAGACCCCTATTGATGCTCAGTCGTCTGGTATTGGATAGCCCTCTGGCAATGTGCCCCCTGATGCTAGTTCCTTGGCCTCTGCTCCTCCTGCTTGGTTTACTAGTGCAATGGATCAGTATGAGAGCCGGATACGTGATTAGGTCAGTCAGTAGATTGCAGAGTTGAAGGTTTTCATTGACGCTAGGATGATGAGTTCAGATGACGTTCCTCCTCCGACTCCTTCTCCTCCGCTCTAGATCTCCGTTGTTGATTTTTGGACTTTAATGCAGGCGCACATTTGCATTTCTTCACTTTATGCATGTTATCGCTTGACTTTGGATATTTTGGACTGTATATTTAGATCTTAGTTGTACTTTGCTTTATACTCTTTGGTTTGCATCTTGACTATGTTATTTTGAGCATGGTGATATATCACATGGATGCTATTTTACTTTTATGCATTATTGACACACGTTACTACCATTGCTTAAATTGTCTATATATATCGTTAATTTTTTTTTCTATTGGTGGTAACTGTTGAATTTTTTGGCCATTTTTGTGTATGAGTGCATCTAACCCTTTCCTTGTTGAGCATATTTTTTGATAATGTCAAAAGGGGAGATGGCACACATTAAGGGGGAGTATTATTCATTGCTATGCTTTGCTTTTACGCGCGCTATTTGGTATCAATTATTTTTTTAAAGGCAAGTGCAAGTGTAAGTGTTTGTCATCATCAAAAGGGGGGAGTTTGTGGATGAACACATCCCCTATCGCATTGAAGATGATTTTGAAGATGTAAAACACATGAAGACTTCGGTTCTACTAGTTATATTCATTAGTTTTATTTTTATCCTAGTTAGAATCCATTGTAAGAGTCTCAAATATGATAGTGGATAAAAGTTAGAGAATGTCATTTTCAAAATGAATTGAATCATGCATGCATAGTGGACTTAAAAGTGTTTAAAATGTTTTTGACCAAATTGGGCATGTTTAATTTTTTTTTTATCATTTTTAGACCCAATAATTATTTTTCAAAGTGTTAAAATAATTCGTGCTGTCAAAACAAATTTTCTGTCCATTTTGATTAGCATGAATCGATTCACAGGATGATGAATCGATTCACAATGCGAGCCCAAAATCTCATTTTGGTTCTGTGAATTGGTGAATCGATTCACAAATTGATGAATCGAATTCTGCATAAGTGATTGAATCGATTCAGGCTCCTGGTGAATCGATTCACACGTTTTTTTCTGCAGAATTTTCAGTTTCGTGAAAATTGGGCACCATATAAAAGCTTCATTTTTGGGTTTTCATAATCACTTTTTACACATTTTCTAAACCTAACTTTGGCCATTCTCTCTACTTCACATCTTCCTCATATTCTTGAGACTCATAGGCTTTTATATTGTAATATCATCACTTCAAGAGTGAATTTTAATTTCCTTCTACCTTCTATTTTCTCTATTATGTAAGGGTGCGGTCTCTCTAGTGTTTCTTGAGTGAGATATCTCAAAAGGGTAATTTTCAGAGTATGGAATCTCTGTGTTATAATTGAAGAACGGTGTAATCTTTGAATTGATCTAGTGGAAGAAAATCTCAAGCTTAGCTTGGGGACTAGATGTAGGCCACAAGTGGTTGGTGGCTAAACTAGGATAAAATTCTCTGGTTTGATCTTCTTCTCACTTAAACTCTTTAATTTATGTTTTTTAGGGTTTTTTAGATTTAATCTTTGCGGCGAATCTTGGTCATAATTTTTCTTGTATTAGTCAATTGATTTCTTGGGTAAATTTCTCTCGTATCCAATATAGACAAAACCTTCACAAACCAAGTTTTTCAGAAAGATTTCTGAAAATTTTCAATACTCAATTCACCCCTCTCTTGAGTATTCTGGCCACCTGGGTAACATTTTCCGGATTCCTCTTCCTTCCAAACCAAAACGTCCCCTTCATCCTCCCTAAAAACTGACTTTTTAACCTCCTCCCCCAGTTTTTGGACTAGATCTTCTTTCCAATTAAATAATCTTCTTCTCCATCGCAAATTCCATACCTATTCCTTCCCGGATCATGGTCTCACAGCTGCTAAAACAACATCTTTATCACACGATAGCCCAAAAAGTCTTCTAAAACGGTTCGTTAAAGTTCCCCCTTCAGTCCATGGTTCATGCCAGAATAACGTGTCTACTCCGTCTTCTGAAACAGCATCTTAATCAATCTTTGTTTTCTTCCTTTCTGTAACATCCCGATTTTCAGAGCGCTACTGATCTAATATAACCTTTAAATGTTGAAATGCTTTTTGAAATGTAATATTTCTCTTGCATGGTTTTCGCAAAAATGTGGGTCTATTATTTTTTTTCTTTGGAAACTTCTTTTCAAAATAGCAATCAGAGTATCACAACGTTTTTTGAAAACGTGATGTACAACTAAAAAACATTAACAATGCAAATAAATACATATCAACACAAGCATTCGCACGTAGGCGATCCAGGTTTTTGAACATACAAGAAGCATAATACAACTTAAAGAATACATTAAAGACACTTATAGCTGCTCAGCCCTATAATGCCTACTGTGTCCCACAGCAAGTCTCATCAACCATAACTTCAAAGAAGTATTCAGATGGAGTCCTCCTCTGCACCGCTTGCCGACCCCGAGTAACAACTACTCTCCAGGTTGTACCATCATCTGGGGTGACATCCATGAGAATGCCCGAATAGAAAGGGTCATCTTCCCAAAACAATCATGTAATAACAACAGCATGTACACAAATCACATCATACCAACAGATTATAATTAACACGAGATAGCATGACATAAGAAACACTCAAACAAATATACACAATAAGCATGCACCACAAATCCCTATTAATTAGTTTATATGCCAATGCACATGATTCCGGAATATCACCACGCCACCCTCGCAAGGGTATTTCCCTACCGGATACATGTCTAGTACCATGCAAGGATTTACCTGGGACACGGGAACTCCTTAATCGCCCCGCAAGAATATATGTTCAGTACCATGCAAGGATTTACCTGAAACATGCCACCCATTTATTTCTCTTGACTGTCGATATGTACTATTATCTAGGTCTGGTGTCAACGCACCATAGCTCGACACTAGGCTCTCGCAGATACCTAAGTCGGCATCGATGTATGCATGAAAATGCACCACCACAGTTAGTCACCGCAACTGGATCACTCACGCAGAGTGTCTGAGATATTCAACTTATGTTCTAAACCTCCTCCATTTAGGACCCCCACACCATCATCTCGGAACCTCACTTGGTATCCCTAAGTCCTTTTTCTTTGAAAATTTCTACTAATTGTAAAAATGTCGGCATTTAGAAATTCTACTAGTAGTTCGAAAACACTTACTTTTAATTATTCTAAATCTCACTTCATTTTTACAAAAACATGATTAGTTCTTTACTAATTTAGGGTTTTTAAAAAAATCTAGATTAAATGTCTCATTGATTTTAAATAAAATTCCCATTAGGTTTTTATTCGAAAACACTTAACAATTTCAACAACGTAGTTCATCACACCCTTTTTTCTCAGTAATCTCTTTTGTCCACCGCTTATTGAACATACACACATAATATATTCAATAACTCACAACATGACAACAACCAATAATAACTCCATTAAATTATAACAACCTAGAAATCATCACCAAATCAAGTATGATCACATAGAAATCACATCAATCAATATCCCAACTTTGCAAGAAACACCATCACCAAATCAAAAGCACCACATCATTAACAACTCAAACATCCACCCAAAACATAACACATACAAAGCAAGAAATTGCAAACCACAGTCTCGCCAACAACACGATCACTAGAACTTTAATCAACTAACACTAAAGTTTAGAAATAACTCTAAGCCACTAATACCACTTATTAGGGCCACGACTCAAAGGCCAAAGCTAGGGTAACACCACTCTAAAATCTCTAGCTTACTACTGTTATCACACAAAATTGTCTACTTTTATAGGGTATTTCTAGTACTTAATTATATCATTTTGCACTATTTAAAGCACAAAGGTACTCACTTATGTCCTATTTTACAAAAATATCATAAATACACCACTCAGAGCAAAAGATACGAGAATGGACTGAAAACTTGCAAGTTTTGGAGAGTTTTAGCACTACTGGACGAGTGGTACGGCCTGACAGCACTTCAGTACGGCCATACCTATATCAGAGAATTAATAGGGATGTACCCCCTTGGTCAGTGCCACCTGGCGCCGACAAAAAAGTTCAGTACGGCTGTGCTAAAGGCAGTACAGCCGTATACAGATGATGTCAGGGAGTGCAGAGCGCACAAGTACGGGCCAACATCGCAAACAAAGTTCGGTACGACCGTGTATATATTCGGTACGGCCGTACCCCGTCCCAGATTGTGCAGATTTGAAGGCCAGATGACCTAATCCACATCTCAACCTATAAATAGGCCCTTTTAGCCTAAGCTTAAAATCTTTTGATGAATTTCTGAATCTAAAACCCCTTTTTGAGAGTTTTACACTATCTCCTTGCTTTTCTGTTGATCCTTGTTTTCTTGGAGCTTCATGCCAATCTCGTTTTGCTACTGGAGCTCGTGAGGACGTGAAGAATGTGCTTAAGGACCATCGTCATATGGAAAAGCTGTCCCATTTTAGATTTTATTCTCTTTATTATGGATTCCTATGGTTTTACGATTGTGTTTATGTTATTATCATTGGATCTGAGTAGCTAAACCCATCACTAGGTGTGATGGTGGATCCTTTATAATGCTTTAGTTATATATCTAATTAGTTTTATGAGTTTCTATTTATTTGATTGATTATTTTATCCCTAGTATACTCAATCCTATAAGGCCTAATCAACCTTTAATTAGTTGATTTAATTGGCGATAATAGGACCACAGTTAGTTAACGGATCTCTAGGAATAAAAGAACTCGTTTTATATGCCCGAATAAGGTTATTGCTTATTTCTAATCGGTTATTAGATTAACAAACTCACCTGTTCTTAATGCTCCTTCCTTCAATTACCTTTCTGGGCAAAAACAGAGTAGTTATTTAGGAAGAAAGCTATTAATTGGTAGTTATTAGTATTTTAGAGTGAGTGATTAGCTATCAATCAGGAAATAGATCTCATAGTAATTAATTAGTAAATTCAAGAGTTGAGTATTGGTGAACCCGATTCCCCTAGACCTCCCATAATATTCTTAATTCGTTCTTGCACTTTGTTTAATTGCTATTTTATTTACGTGACAACTTTTTCTGTTCTTTAATTACAATTTTCGTTAGCCTAATAGGATATATTCTTTACTTCATTGGTACTCGTGCATTCCCTGTGTGATTCGACATTCGGAGTCTTAAAAATACTCCACTTTTATTACGAGTTACGATCAGGTGCACTTGTCTGAGCCGCAACAAGTTTTTGGCGCCGTTGTCGGTGTGTTTTAGCGATATTGATTAAACAAGATTCTATTTACGTTAGGCATTTTATTTTATTTATTTAATTTTGGTTTATTTTATTGTTTTAAGGACATACTAATTTGGTTTCCTTTTGTGTATGCAACCAAGGTCTCAACATCCTGAATTGATATTCGACCCTGAAATTAAAAGAACACTTCGTTTGTTGAGAAGACAGCAGCGAGCAATGGATAATGAACTTACGTTGAATAAGTATTTCACTCCAACTACGGATGTGGTAGACATCGTCAACTATCCGACAATTGAGGCCACAAATTTTGAATTGAAGCCAGCACTGATTTCAATCGTATCTGCAGTGCAATTCTCTGGCTTATCTTCTAAAGATCCAAATACTCATCTCAAAAGATTCCAGAGAGTTGCTAACACTGTCAAGTGTCATAGTGTGACACTGGAGGCCATCAAGTTAAGATTGTTTTCATTCTCACTGCAGGGAAAAGCACAATTATGGTTAGATTCACTTCCGCCAAATTCTATTACCACCCGGGAGGACTGAAAATCAAGTTTCTAAATAAGTACTTTCCTCTCGCAAAATCTGCAAAGTTGAGAGCTGACATATCTGGGTTCGCTCAGAATGAAGGAGAATCAATGCATGAGGCAAGGGAGCAATTCCAGGATTTAATTAGAAGCTGCCCTCATCATGGTTTCACTAAGTGGCAGCTAGTTCAAATTTTGTACAATGGTTTTACCATGCAAACTAGAGATGCTGTTGATGCTGCTTGTGGGGGATCTTTTGGAAAGAAGACACCCACTAAGGCTTATGATATAATGACTGAAATAGCTCAGAATAATGCTCAGTGGTCAGCAAGTGAAAGACAAACTGAAAGGAAGAACCAACAAGCAGGAATTTATAAAGTGGAAGCAAACATAGCCCTTGAAGCAAAGTTGGAGATAATGACCAAAAAGATAGAAACTCTAATGGCACCGCAAACTCAGTCCAATGCAACTGCAACTAATAATGACTGAGGATGCATGGCAATTGAAGGCCAATTGTAAGAAGTCAATGTTATAGGCCAAAAGGATTTTGATCCAAAGACAGGGATGCAAGAAGCTATGCTGAAGTTTATGCAAAGGCACGGACATCCATGTATAGGAATGTTAGCTGGTTTCATGAAGAAGACTGAAGAAAGACTTAAGGCTATTGAAACAAAGGCAACCAAAGCCTCCTGTAATTTTTGTGGGGTAACAGGTCATGATTCTAAGGACTGCACTGAGGAGGTGAATTTTATTGGAAATAAACCACAAATGACCCCTACTCAAGCACTTATAATCCTGGATGGAGAAATCACCCCAATTTCTCATGGGGAGGCCAAAAGAGATCACAAGGCCAAAATCAGAATACTTATAAGCCTCCACATTTACAAAATCGTGCTCAAAATGGTAGATGTCACGGTGTGAATGACTTTAACAACTTCGTGGGACAAGTGGATGAAAGGCTCAAGAATTTAGAAAAATTAGTGAGCACTAACTCAGAAGATCAGAAAACACTAAAAGACTAACTGGCGACCCTGATAAATATAATGACTCAAAGAGAAAAAGGAGCACTGCCAAGTCAAGTGGAACCAAATCCAAATGAGAAGTGCAATGCGATCTTTATGGCAAATAAGGAACAAAGCATTACAATGAAGGACGTTCTAGAGGGAAGTAAAGAGAAGAAGGCTAAAATTGAGCCTCAGCAGGTAAGTAACACTTTTTCCCAAAGTTCTCAAAATTTTTATAAGGATAGGCAAGCAATGAAATTATTAGAAAAACTTAGAAAATTGCATGTCAATATTCCTTTTGCTGAAATTGTCTCTGAAGTATCTAAGTATGTTAAGTTCTTAAAGGAAATAATTTTTAACAAAAATAAATTGGAAGAGGTTGAGACAGTGAATTTAAATGAAGATTGCTCTGCTATGTTAATGAATAAATTACCACCTAAGCTTAAAGATCCAGGAACCTTTGTTGTTTCTTGCTCAATTGGTAATAACTCTTTTAAGGCACTATGTTATTTGGGTTCAAGTGTGAATCTAATGCCTCTGTCTATTTTTAGAAAATTAAATTTGCAGGAACCACAACCTTCTAACATGTCCTTGCAGTTAGCTAACAGAACTCTTGTTTACCCAAGAGGGATAATAGAGGATGTGCTAGTTAAGGTGGGAAAATTTATTTTTCCAATTGACTTTGTAGTTCTGGATATGGAGGAAGACATAGATGTCCATATTATATTGGGAAGACCATTTTTGGCAACAGGAGATGCTACTATTCAAGTAAAAAGAGAACCATGACTCTAAGAATTGAGGATGAAGAAGAGATTTTCAATATTTATAATGCTAACAAAACTTCTTCCTCTAGTGCTTCTTGTTGTTTCTTACAGGATATGCAATCTAAACAGGAGAAAGAAAAAGAAGAGCAAGTTGAGAAACAAGACAACAACTCTATTGAGCAGGATAAGAACATAACCCCTTCCTTGATAATGGAAGCACTTTGTCCGCCTAAGTTTAAAGGACTGCCTAGGGAGGATAATATTCCTCATATATTAAATTTTTATGACTTGGTTAAGACTGACAATTATGCAGGAGCCACCACAAATAGGTTAATACTTAAGTTATTCCCCCTTTCTCTTGGAGGAGTGGCTAAGCAATGGTTCTCAGTTTACCCAAAATTCCACTTTGAAACATGGGAAGAATTAATGGAAGAATTTGTCTGGGCTTTCCAACCTACAGCTGAGGAAAAAGAGGATCATATCCAAGGATTTCAATAATTAATGGATGATGCTTCTGAGGAATTCGCCAGTTTTGAATTAGACCCATCCATTATCTCAGAGGTGTCAACTTTACAATTTAAGAGAACAACAGGGTAAGATCCTATTAAGTGTAACAGCCGGGATTCGGCCAGTGAGATTGCGCCACGTGGCCCCCGCACTGCTACTCATAGAACTTCTCCACCCCCTTGGCCTTGTGCCAATTAGTGGAGTTTTTGCCTCCTCAAGGATTCGAGCCCTGTACCCTAGAGCTTAAGTACAAGGTTTTTGAACCCCTGGTACCAACCAGTAACACCCCAACTTTCTAGAGCTGGGTAATTAAAGACCCTATTGAAAAAGGAGATTTAATTCCTAAGGAATTAGAGGGGTTAATAACCTAGAAGAATAGTTTAATCTATTAAATTGACCCAAAGTTAAGCGTAAGAGGTAAAATAGTAATTTTACCCAAGAATTTAGAAAATATGGGACTAATTATTTATGAGTAGTTTAATTTATTAATTTATCTAAGGTTGAATTAAGGACCAAGCGATAAATTAAGAAATTAAATGAGGTTTCCCTCTTTTGTTCTCCCAGCACACAAAAGAAGCAGAAGAAGAAAAAGAAAAGGGAAAGAAAGAAAGGAAAGAAAGAAGAAAAGAAGAGAGAAGAAAGGAAGAAGGGTGTCACGGTGAAGGGGAAGGAAGAAGGAGCCACAGCTGTGCCGGCCCTGGAGGCGGCGGCGCGCGGTGGCTCACGGTGGAAAGGAAGGAGAAGGTGACCGAGAAGGATACAGCAGTGAGATGAGAGAGAGAAGGACTAGAGAGAGAAAACAGAACCAAGAGAGGGAGAGGAAGAGTGAGAGCTCGAATCTTGGAGAGAAGAGGAAGAAGGAGAAGGAAATGGAAGACTAAGTGGAGGATCTAGATCCTCAATCAAGCCCTAGACCAAGGAAGAAGAAGAGGAGAAGCTGGAAATGAAGCTTCAAGGAGGTGCTTCCATGGAGGGACTGAAATTGAAGCTTCAATGGAGTTAAAGTAAAGGAGAAAAGCAAGTTTAAAGAAGGAAGCTCCAAGCCCTAGAAATTGGGGATTTTATTTCCAATTTCATAGAGCTCTAAGTTAACATAGAATCCCCTAATTTAAAACCTCTCTTAGAGTGTGCTAGGATTAATTGCTAATTCCTGATTTTTAATATCAAATGAGTAGAAGTTGAAATATTTGAGTGGGTTTGGTTAAGGGTTGGATGGCTGCCGCCAACCCCCCACAAACTTTATGTGATGTTTGCCCCATTGCGAGTTCCATAGAGCTGTAATTGGTATATTCGATTCAAGTTACAGTCTTGAAAAAAAAGCATGAGACATAGATGGGTTTCGTAATGTTTGAGTTTATGGTTGTTGATAATTTTCATATGAGTTTGTGTAGGTTTTATGTAACTTTGCATGCTTGCAAGATATTTTATTTGAGTTTCAATTGTTTGATTGAAGTTTATGCCCTTGAGGAGTTTATGTGTAAATGGAAGTTGTAGTCTAGGTTCTTGAGTTATATCCTATGAGACAAATAAGATGTTAGACAATTCTTTGTAATTATAGATGTTCTCCTTGAGGTATGTTAATAGGTAAGTACGATGACTAGCATAGGATAAAATGAAAGCTGTACATGTTTATGTGATTTGTTCCTAGTTTGGATTTGGTTTCAAATGGGTTGATTATGTATTTTGGGTGTTAGAATGCAAGCAGTTATATCAAAAGTGTGTTTTTCTGCATTTTAGTCTGCATGAATCGATTCGCAGGGTGTTGAATCGATTCACCAAAGGCGCCCATGCCCTTATTTTGGTTCTGTGAATCAAAATTTGAAAGGGTGAATCGATTCACAGCTTGGTGAATTGAATTATGTTTAAGTGAATGAATCGATTCACACACTCGTGAATCGATTCACTCACTGCTTTTCTGCAGAATTCTAAGTTTTATGATATCCTTTCTTGACACCCTATAAGAGTTATAGTTTAAGGTTTTCATAATCAACCTAATGCTATGTTTTAATGTTATTCGTGGCATATGATCAATGTTATCGGGGCAGGCTACCTCAAGGATTTGTTTAAAGAAATGAGAGAATGAAGATGAGCAGGATTTAGTGTAATGTTTCCTCGTTTTTACGAGATTCCTCATTATCTGTATATACTTTTACATAGGGGTGTATACATATATGTATTCACACAGAGAAGAAAGCAGAAATCCATCCCATTATTTAGAATGGGGAATTCCGTATTCCTTCCCAATTTCTAATCAATACGATGCTAACCCTAAAGTGTTAATCGTTGATTGAGCCAGTGATGAATGAATTGTATAGCAAATGACGGATGACACATACTCTCGTATTTCCTTATCTGTCTTCGAGGAGATTTCTTGCTAAGGTATGATTTCAATTTAAATTTGAATAATACTGGACCTATGTGATGAAATGTTAGATGATTAAATTGAAAATTGATGGTTGAATGATGAACACGTTAAGACTTTGGTCATTCTTTGTTTGACTTAGCTTGATGTGGGTAAAGGATTTACGTATGTATGTTATGTCTAGGATGAACTTAGTTAATAGATGCATGTTTCAATGCCTTATTATTATGTTTGATTATTGGAAATGTCGGATCCTTTTGGGTGGAAAAGGGTTTGCTGCTGTCCCCAACCCCCACACCGACATATGTTTTAGATTCCCTTCATTGTTCTCTCCATGGAAGGGATTTTGAAGTCATGTATGTTTCGGCTAGCAAATATGTGTGAGTGAGTACCTTGTATCCTTTACCTACATTTAAGAGTTGAACTAGGGGTTATGGCCATGAATTGGTCAGTGCTATACCCTGTGTAAGAAGTGTTTAGTAAAGTGATAAATCTTGGTAATTCTAAGTTTGCTTAGGCTTCATGATCCTATTAGGTCTCGCTGTGTGGAACTTCTGAAGCCGGAAATGTGAAGGTCACTTTGGAAAGTACTACCATGTGTTGTTTGAGTCAAAGGTGGTCTAGCAAACCTTATCAATTCTTTTGTTGTGACTACTTAGTTAAATGACAATTAGGATTGATAAGTACAAGTTCTTAGTTGTATGGTTTTGATAAATTTGGATGGGCATTTATAATTGATTAGGTTTTCAACGCTTATTATTTAATCAAGTTGTTTAGCCTAACCATTATGGATGGATCCTAGGTAGATTGGAATCCTATGATAAGCCCTAAGGGAGCCATAGTATTCTAAGTAGTTAGAAATATCTTCACACCCATTGTGAAGCTATAGGTGTAACTAAGTTGACGAGAATCTAAAGTTAATGATGGATGCCTTGAATTCATTGATCGATATCTGCAGTGATTTTCATTAACCTATTGTAAACTCTGCCTTGACTGGTTAAGCATATTACTCGGCTAAAGCATGGTTTGTAACCTGTTAGTGGAATCACTAAGATTTTCGTCAATTAATTCTTCGCATAAAATCAATTACCTTTAGTTTTCCTACAATATAGAATTGGATGTAGGAAACGATTGGTTGGTTAAGAAGCAATGCTAAGGAGCAATTGTTAGATCGTTATTATAGAAGGTTACTAGTCAAACCTTATTCTATATTAACAGGTGCCTTATCGCATAGATAGAAGGAATTGATCAAGCAGATTGACTTAAAAGAAGGACAATTAGGTTTCGAATAGTTATGTCCCTAAGTATATAATTGGATTGGCAAGTATTCTCGGATAGTGATAATTGCTTAAAATTGACTAGATAGAATCCTTGAAATTTAATTAATCACTTACAGATTCGGTTTCGATTGATTACCTTGAAAGTACTCAGTTGATGCAAGAACTGTGGCTGGCTAACAGAACTACAGGGAGTCTAATAGTTAATTATGTTTATTATCCAACTATTACTAGAATTACCCTACAATTTTAGTTAGTACACAGACAACTGATCTAGAAAACCCAAGTTGATAGGGGTTAAGATATCCCAAGCCAAGAGGAATGTAAGTAAGTGTTACAATTCATAGACCATTTTAATAAAGAAGGACAAGAATAGGAGACCTTGGGGAAGCTAAATTGTACGCATGTTTTAAGTTGATGATGATGTGACGTCTAAGAAGTAGCTAGTAGCCAAGACCAAGTATGAAGTAAAGTGCATGTTATTATTTGATAAAAATTTTCCATGCCGAGAATGAAATAAAAGATAAGCACCAATTCCGTAAGTTAGGGAAAAGGTACTTAAAGAAAGATTTCCAATTATAACACATGAATGAACGTTGTAAATGAAATTTTTCAATGTATGTGATAGATTACTCAAAGTGACAATCTTACATTATTAAGTTAGTTTACGAATGAAGAAGTCGCAGGACCTCCCAAAAGTAATATGGGATGCTTTTGGGGAACAGAACAATTGAGTAAACTAAAAATGTTTTGACTAAAGAAAATGTTTTCACTTGGTGTGCACGTTAACTACACAAAGATTCCTCATAAGAAGGAAAAGCCTCTAAGAAAAGGTCCTTGGGCCGGAAGGACAAAACGACATGGCTAATTATCCAGTAACCGTAAGCAGAATACGTGCTCAGGCATGGGGACACTCATGTCGGTTACTTTAGAGGGTAACTGAGCGTATTAAGGAGCTATATGCTCAGGTTTTTCGATTCGGTATTGATTAATCTGACCAAATCTGGGCATCATAGTATAGGTTGTTCCGGGGTTAAATGAAGGGTCAATCAAAATTGAATCCTAAAGCATAGTTAACATCAGTCCGGGGTCAGATATATGTCCATTCAACCGAATCCATTGGCGTAAGTTTCCTGGTTCAATAAACGAATGAACCATAAAGGAATTGTAGACGCGAGTAGTATCCTCACAATTTGTATTCCTAGTTCAATTAGTAAATAATAAGAGTTAGGTGCTCCTCAGGTACCTAAGTCCTCCAAGTCCTGGAATACGAGGAGTGAGTTAGATTGTATGAATGCTATATTTTCTTTGTTAAGTTGAAAATTGATTGTATGCATTAATGAAAGGAAATTGATTTCCTAGGTTAGTTAAGTATGAGATAAGGCGAATTTTGGGGACAAAATTCTAAAAAAAAAAAAGGCGGGGGGTAATGTAACACCCCAATTTTCTAGAGCTGGGTAATTAGAGACCCTAATGAAAGAGGAGATTTAATTCCTAAGGAATTAGAGGGGTTAATAGCCTAGAAGAATAGTTTTATCTATTAAATTGACCTAAAGTTAAGCCTAAGGGGTAAAATAGTAATTTTACCCAAGAATTTAGAAAATATGGGACTAATTATTTATGAGTAGTTTAATTTATTAATTTATCTAAGGTTGAATTAAGGACCAAGCGATAAATTAAGAAATTAAATGAGGTTTGATAGCAAGATTTTAATTAAATTATGCCTTAACCCACACTATGCACCACACTAGTACTCACTCCACCTTAGCACCCCCATTCCCTCTTTTCTTCCTCCCAGCATACAAAAGAAGCAGAAGAAGAAAAATAAGAAAAAGAAAAGGGAAAGAAAGAAAGGAAAGAAAGAAGAGAAGAAGAGAGAAGAAAGGAATAAGGGTGCGACTGTGAAGGGGGAGGAAGAAGGAGCCGCGGCCGCACCGGCCCTGGAGGCGGCGGCTCGTGGTGGCTCGCGGTGGAAAGGAAGGAGAGGGTGACCGAGAGAGAGACAACAACGAGATGAGAGAGGGCACTAGAGAGAGAAAAACATAACCAAGAGAGGGAGAGGAAAAGTGAGAGCTCGAAGGAAGAAGAAGAGGAGAAGCTGGAAATGAAGCTTCAAGGAGGTGCTTCCATGGAGGGACTGAAATTGAAGCTTCAATGGAACTAAAGTAAAGGAGAAAAGCAAGTTGAAAAAGGAAGCTCTAAGCCCTAGAAATTGGGGATTTTATTTCCAATTTCATAGAGCTCTAAGGTAACATAGAATCCCCTAATTTAAAACCTCTCTTAGGGTGTGCTAGGATTAATTGTTAATTCCTGATTTTTAATATCAAATGAGTAGAAGTTGAAATATTTGAGTGGGTTTGGTTAAGGGTTGGATGGCTGTCCCCAAACCCCACGAACTTTGTGTGATGTTTGCCCCATTGCGAGTCCCATAGAGCTCCAATTGGTATATTCGATTCAAGTTACAGTCTTGAAAAAAAAGCATGAGACATAGATGGGTTTGGTATTGTTTGAGTTTATGTTTGTTGATGATTTTCATATGAGTTTGTGTAGGTTTTATGTAACTTTGCATGCTTGCAAGATATTTGATTTGAGTTTCAATTGTTTGATTGAAGTTTATGCCCTTGAGGAGTTTATGTGTAAATGGAAGTTATAGTCTAGGTTCTTGAGTTATGTCTTATGAGACAAATAAGATGTTAGACAATTCTTTGTAATTATAGATGTTCTGCTTGAGGTATGTTAATAGGTAAGTACGATGACCAGCATAGGATAAAATGAAAGGTGTACATGTTTATGTGATTTGTTCCTAGTTTGGATTTGGTTTCAAATTGGTTGATTATGTATTTTGGGTGTTAGAATGCAAGCAGTTATGTCAAATGTATGTTTTTCTGCATTTTTGTCTACATGAATCAATTCGCAGGGTGTTGAATCGATTCACCAAAGGCGTCCATGCCCTTATTTTGGTTCTGTGAATCAAAATTTGAAAGGGTGAATCGATTCACAGCTTGGTGAGTTGAATTCTGTTTAAGTGAATAAATCGATTCATACACTCGTGAATCGATTCACTCACTGCTTTTCTGCAGAATTCTAAGTTTTATGATATCCTTTCTTGACACCCTATAAGAGTTATAGTTTGAGGTTTTCATAATCAACCTAATGCTATGTTTTAATGTTATTCGTGGCATATGATCAATGTTAGATATGAATGGGTATTTAATTGTGCTCTAATCCGAAATAGTTTTGGGATGATCATAAGTTCATTTGTCGAGAGGAGTTTTAAATACGTAGCACACCTCGTATGGCTGAAAACTACGGTAAATGATTTTTATTTTAAGTCTATGTTACTGAGTTTTATAAACTCACATCTTTAGGGTGTTGTTTTCAAGTACAAGCATATCAAAGGAGTTAGAGCATGAAGTTGTGCTTAGTCTTGCCGCCACGCGAGACCTCGAGTACCGGATCATGAGTCGGAGTCTTTCAGAGTCCGAAAGTATTTCTTTTTTGTTATAATTATATAATAGCATTGTATGTCAAGTCCTGTAATTTATTTAATGCGAATAAGTATTATGTGGAAATGTTTTGTCAGTCGCAAACTCTGGTAACAACTAAGTCTTTAGGATATTGTTTAAGAAAATTTTTGATGTGCCTTTATTTAATTCCCGTTGATTTAGTAGGTAATGCGCTGATTTGAGTCAGGGCGTTACATTATGGTATCAGAGTAGTTCGATCTTATTGGACTGTGAGTTATGAGTCTAGAAGTGATCCGGTTTAGGAAAGTGTCAGTTGTGTCTGTGAGTCCGATTTCTGTAAGTTCTTTTTACAAATTATCGGGGCAGGCTACCTCAAGGATTTGATTAAAGAATTGAGAGAATGAAGATGAGCAGGATTTAGTGTAATGTTTCCTCGTTTTTACGAGATTCCTCATTATATGTATATACTTTTACGTAGGGGTGTATACATATATGTATTCACATACAGAAGAAAGCGGAAATCCATCCCATTATTTAGAATGGGGACTTCCGGATTCCTTCCCAATTTCTAATCAATACGATGCTAACCCTAAAGTGTTAATCGTTGATTGAGCCAGTGATGAATGAATTGAATAGCAAATGACGGATGACACATACTCTCGTATTTCTTTATCTGTCTTCGAGGAGATTTCTTACTAAGATATGATTTCAATTTAAATTTGTATCTTACTGGACCTATGTGATGAAATGTTAGATGATTAAATTGAAAATTGATGGTTGAATGATGAATGTGTTAGGACTTTGGTCATTCTTTGTTTGACTTAGCTTGATGTGGGTAAAAGATTTATGTATGTATGTTATGTCTAGGATGAACTTAGTTAATAGATGCATGTTTCAATGCTTATTATTATGTTTGATTATTGGAAATGTCGGGTCCTTTTGGGTGGAAAAGGGTTGGCTACTGTCCCCAACCCCCACCGACATATGTTTTAGATTCCCTTCATTGTTCTCTCCACGAAGGGGATTTGAAGTAATGTATGTTTCGGCTAGCAAATATGCGTGAGTGAGTACCTTGTATCCCTTACGTATATTTGAGAGTCGAACTAGGGGTTATTGCCATGAATTGGTCAATGCTATACCCTGTGTAACAAGTGTTTGGTAAAGTGATGAATCTTGGTAATTCTATGTTTGCTTAGGCTTCATGATCCTATTAGGTCTCGATGTGTGGTACTTCTGAAGCAGGAAATGTGAAGGTCACTTTGGAAAGTACTACAATGTGTTGTTTGAGTCAAAGGTGGTCTAGCAAACCTTATCAATTCTTTTGTTGTGACTACTTAGTTAAATGACAATTAGGATTGATAAGTACATGTTCTTAGTTGTATGGTTTTGATAAATTAGGATGGGCATTTATAATTGATTAGGTTTTCAACGCTTATTAATTAATCAAGTTGTTTAGCCTAACCATTATGGATGGATCCTATGTTGATTGGAATCCTATGATAAGCCCTAAGTGAGCCATAGTATTCTAAGTAGTTAGAAATATCTTCACTCCCATTGTGAAGCTATAGGTGTAACTAAGTTGACGGGAATCTAAAGTTAATGATGGATGCCTTGAATTCATTGATCAATATCTGCAGTGATTTTTATTAACCTATTGTAAACTCTGCCTTGACTGGTTAAGCATATTACTCGGCTAAGGCATGGTTTGTAACCGGTTAGCGGAATCACTAAGATTTTCGTCAATTAATTCTTCGCATAAAATTAATTACCTTTAGTTTTTCTACAATTTAGAATTGGATGCATGAAACGATTGATTGGTTAAGAAGCAATGCTAAGGAGCAATATGTTAGATCGTTATTATAGAAGGTTGCTAGTGAAACCTTATTCTATATTAACAGGTGCCTTGTCGCATAGATAGAAGGAATTGATCAAGCAGATTGACTTAAAAGAAGGACAATTAGGTGTCGAATGGTTATGTCCCTAAGTATAGAATTGGATTGGCAAGTATTCTCGGATAACTGACTACAGTCGTGCAAGGTCTAAACTGACACTTCCTAAACTGAGTCACTCCCAGACTCATAACTCACAGTCCGATAAGGTCGAACTACTCTGATACCTTAATGTAACACCTGCACCTCAAAGTAAATTGAAAGTATGACAAATTATATTAAAGCAGAGGAATTACTAATGATTTACAAACTTGATTACAGTAATCTGAGTCATAAATTTAAAACCTAAGCCATTAATCTAATAAATAGATTACAACTATAAAGAGATAAAAACTAAATCATAGTCCCCAGCCTGGAGCTTCGCCTCATCAGTCTTCGGTACCTCTTTATCTGAAAAACAATAAAAAGAACGAGGTGAGATTAAAAATCTCAGTGAGCCTTTCACGGACTCGTCACCATTCTCTCATCGAATCATCCTAGCCTAAAAAGGCTAGCTTAGGTATTCCATACCTAAACATACTCTCCCTATATACCATAAAGACTTGCTTTGAAAGAATCTAATCGACATCCTAAGCGAGAACGCCCTAGAATGTGCTAACCTGAACTTATAGATTAGTATTTTGCAGGGTAGGATAATCCTAAGTCCAATATACCACTTAAAGGCTTGTGAATAAACTAAACACAAAAATGTATAGCAAACACACCTCAATTCTACAAACATTCATTCTATAACCGATGCTTAACACGGCTAACTCGATGCATTATAAATGCAACCCTCTTAACTAAGAACACATTGTTCTTACTTACTTTGTACTTAGCACATCTTTGCTTTTCTTTTATGTTATTGGATTTAGTCATATGCTTTATACCACAGACCCCAATCAACCTAGCTTGCTTATCCTTTAAGTGATCTTGTCACAGCTCTTATTACTTTTATGCATTATTACTATTGAGTAATCTAGCAACTAAGGACTTACAATCCATGACATCATCTAACTAACTAAGCTAATTCCAAAGATATTTACAAGGAATTCATCAACAATGATAAACTGAAACATCACTCCATTTATTATGCCATTTCACAAGAGAATAGATAATACAAGACTATGCAATGCATCTTTTTAACTAAGGACTTGCAATCCATCTTTGCTTTGTGTTATTGGGTTTTGTCATATGCTTTGGTCCATAGACCCCAATAACACGCTTTCGGTACAGTGGTTAGACGTCTTAACCGTCCAAATGGCATCCTACGAAGCTAACCATACCGAACTTCTCCTATAAATAGAGGAGTCTTACTTAGCCATTATGTGATTTTTATCACAACTTTCTTACTTTAATGCATGTTTAAGAAAATGCAACTTAGCTAACTAGGATTATCAACCCTCATCATCATTTAACTATTTAAGAAAATTTACAATCATTTAAATGAATCTAGCTTAACAATAACAACATACATTACTAACTAATTACTCACTTAGAGGTTAGAACATACCATATTCATAATATGAACTATACCAAATCATGAACAACTACTTCAATCATTCTTCCTATCACATAGTTTCCTTGGGTCTTTTATTAAGCATCATAGCCATGAACTTAGAGCTCGTTTTACAAGCCTCAAAACTGACCAATATACTGGACACACATACATCAAACTCGTCCCCTTGAAGCTCTATGGAGCTTATAAAGGAGCAAACATCACACATACATACATTTGTGGGGGGCTGGGGGTAGCCATCCAACCTCGTTTTAACCAAACCCACTATAAAATCATAATAATAATAAAATCAAACTATACTTCATATGGATATTCAAAATCCTAAATTGAACCAAGAGTTCACATATTACTATGAAAAAGAAATTCCTATATGTGGGACTTATGGGTGCTCATCATCTAAGGGATGAAGAACTCACCTTTATTCTCCAAGGTCTTGAGCTAGAATGATGTGCCTTTGCCCTCTTTGCTCTTCTTCACGTTTTCCCCATTTTTCCCAACTTAGGGCTTCTTCAAATCTTCTCAATCTTGAGCTACAACCTTCAATCTTCTTCTTCAAGCCCAAGAACTCGAGCCGTCTTGGAAGAAGCTTGATCTTTTTCCTCTTCTCCTCCTTCTTCTTGGTTAGGGTTTCTCTAACTTCGATTAAAGCTCAATCTCAACTCTCTAACTCTCTATTCAAGCAAGAGATTGAAGAAATCCAACATGAATCTCTTCAATCCTTCTTAAATCATGAAAACCTAGCTCACATCTTCTTTTTCTCCTCTCCAAAATCGCCCTTTCTTTCACTTTTTCCTTTCTTTCCCGATCTGCTGCCTTCTGCAGCGTTTTTAAGCAAATTCAGGTTTGTGAATCGATTCACTGCTTAGTGTGAATCGATTCACATAGAAAAAATGTGATAGCTCGAATTTAAGTGAGTGAATCGATTCCTAGACTCTCCAATTCGACTCCCAGAGGCTTGTTCTTGCCTGAATCGATTCACAGAGTGAGTGAATCGATTCACACTGTATAAAAATCAAGGGAACTCAATTCTAACACCCAATCTTGAGACTTTCTCCCCAAACCAACTTCAATTAACTCTTAATCAATAATCATTTTAGGATCAAATCCAACTTATTTCTTAATTCAAAATCAACAACTTATAAATTAAAGATTTGTGTAATCATATTTACTCAATTTGAATCCAAATCAAGCTTAAATACAATCACACAACTTCTCACAACTTATACTCAACTCATCTTAGAGACAACATTCGTACTTGATACCTCCGATTGACGGGGACCCAGTCATGGCAGTGAGGTCATGCCAGCTGAGGGCCCAACGACTGCCGACGACTTGCCAGAGGCTAGATCTAGCACAGAGCATCCTATGATGGTAAGTCAACATTAACTTATACTATTTTAAAATGACATTATTTATAATTTTTACGTTGATCTTTGCAGGCGAGGTTGACGATTAGAGACATTATGCAGGGCATCGTAGGCAGAGGGGACATACAACAGGGGACCCTAGTCTGGGATAGTATATAGCAAACACTGCATGTGATCAATCGCTCTTGGACCTACCAGAGGAAGAGGTCACAGTCGACGCAGTAATCTCTATTGATTGTGTTGCTTTTTTTTAGATATGTATTTATTTTGGAACTATTTTGAATGATTTTGTAATTATTTAGCATTATAATTTATTTAGCTCGATAATTTATTTAGTCATTTTCAATTGAAAGTTGTGAATTTTTTTATAAAAAACTAAGTAATTTTAAATAAACTAACTAATTTCAATGAGGTGAAAATTAAAAAAAAAATCTAATTTTAATGATTTGGACTTATAAAAAAACAAAATAACCAACACCTGGATGCGCGCATCTGAATGCATACATCTGAATGCATACATTCGGCTAAAAGTGTACATCTAGTTAGGGGTACTTATGAAAAAAAGTGTGCGGGGTATTGTAGCAATTAGGGGTGCAAAGTAATGGCCTTTCAAAGGGCTTTTATTTTTCCTCCTCCCCCACTTAATTTTAACACCTCCCCATTTTTTTAAAAAGTCAATTATACCCCTTCACAATACAAAATTACCGCTCCCTATTATTTTTCTCTCTTCCTCACCTCACCTCACCTTCCCCCCACTCTTTCTTAAGTCTGCACATTGCCTCTCCCACTCTCTCTCTCTCACGCTTCCTCTCTCAATCACTCTCTAGCACTGCATCTCTCTCCCAACCTCAACCTCTCTCTCGCATTGTCCTGTCGCAGTCGTCGCGAGCATCACAACCACCGTTCGCCGTATTTTGCGGTGCGTTTGGCCTCTTTTTTTTTCTACGATTTCCAAACTTCAAGAATCTTGTTGACGGAAGTACCTGGCAACAAGATTTCAAAAGTTACTTTATTTTCACCGCCACTTTGTTTTCAAAACTTCTGGATTCATATTTTCAGTGAATTCTGGAAGTTAGTTTCCGTAATTAAGTCAGTTTTGAATTTGACAAATTTCTTGTGTGGTACAGATAGATTTCCATGGAAGGCAATTTTCCCGACACCCCAATGCCTAGTGCAATGGATGTTACAGAGGTCGTGGATTGTACTGCAATGGATCTTACACAGGACGTGAATTGTACTGCAATGGATCTTACACAGGACGTGGATTGTACTAGTGCATTCACTACTACGGCGGTACTTATTATTTTGTTGATTAGTTTTGCAAGTTGTTACTGTTGGATGAGTTGTTAAATCATTATTTTGTGCGTTTTCAAGTCTTTTCTACCCGAGAAGACCTATTGGCGTGAGCACGAAATGTTGGTAAATATGTTGGATGTATGGTTGTTATTTCAAGATCAGACAACGGTCGATCAAGCAATAAGACATTTGTGATGTTGAGTTGTGAAAAAAGTGGCAAGTATAAACCTTACAAGACGAGATTGAAGGCTAGTGGTACTAGAAAAAGTCAGTGTCCATTCAGACTGAAAGGAAGACTATTGAAAGGTGTTGGAGGGTAGGTTTTGAAGGTAATGTGTGGAACTCGTAATCACAAGTTGATAAAAAACTTTGAAGGTCATCCATATGTTGGTCGGCTAACTTCCGAAGAGAAGTCTTTTCTCGGTGACATGACAAAGAATATCATCAAGCCGAGAAGTGCCTTACAATCATTGTAACAGAATAACCCAGACAACCACACTACAATTAGGCGAATTTACAATGCACATCAAAAGATCCGGTCAAATCTTAGATAGGACAGAACTGAGCTACAACACTTGCTGAACTTGATGCATCGTGGTCATTATGTCCACTAGCATAGAAAGGCTGATGGTGCTGATGTTGTCAGAGATATATGTTGGGTACATCCAGAAGCCATTACGCTTCTAAATTCGTTTAACACTGTTTTGCTTTTTGATTCTACCTACATGACTAACAGATATAAGATGCCACTACTTGAGGTTGTTGGTGTTACCTCAACTGAGATGACATTCGCTGTTGCATTTGCTTTTGTGGAGTCTGAGAAAGTTGATAACTTCATATGGGTGCTATAGAAGCTGAAGAGTATGTTTTTGAGACAGGATGCCTTGCCAAAAGTGATACTAACCGACTGGGATCTTGCATTGATGAACGCAGTGGCTAAAGTTTTTCCCATGTTATCTAACATGTTGTGCCAATTCCATATCCGCAAGAATGTGAGAGCCAAAATTGAGTTGGCCATGACTGTATTTGATTCCGTTATTAACTCCCCTAACGTGGATGTGTACTGGAACGATTGGCACATTTTGAGGATGAATCAACATCATTTAGTAACTTTGTTGACTATGTGAAAACCACTTGGCTGAATGCTCACAAGAAAAAGTTCATTGCAGCATGGATAGACCGGGTAATGCACCTTGGAAACACAACAATCAATAGGTATGCATCTTGTAAAGGTTTGATTACTCATATTTGTTGGTGTTTATGCATCGAATGCTATGAACAACATGATTAGGTTACAACACACTGAGCTGAAGGCTTCATTCAAGCATAGCATTAGTAAACAACAACATTGTTATAATACTGCAGTCTATAAGCACTTAAATGGACTTGTGGCGAGAAGTGCATTAGACCACATTGCAGATGAGCTTCGTCGAGTTAACACGATTGGTATTGATAGTTCTGCGGTTGCGTGCTACGATACACTCACGGGCTACCTTGTGAACTTGCCAGATATACGATACACTACATCCCAATCCCATTGGAGTCAGTTGATATTCACTAGAGGAGATTGAGCTTCAACAACCACTGTGATACCGATAGTGGCCATGGTTCAGAACTAAGTATACAGGTTGAGCTAGAAGCATTGACACGTTGGTTTCAGGAGCTTGATGTTGCAGGCAAGGTAGCACTGAAGGCAAAATTACGCGAGTTAGCATTTCCTGACACCACTTCTATGTGTCCACCCCCTTGTAAGGTGAACACAAAGGGAGCACCAAAGAAAGGAAAGAGGTTGACAGTAGATAATTCAACAAAATGTGATCCATCATATTAGGAACGTGTTGATGACTTCTATGCATCCCAACATGACAACACGTCAACTCCAACTTCCTCTAAACTGTCAGCTCCTCTTCCATCCAAGAAGTCAACTACCCCTCCGCCTCCACCCAAACAGTCAGCTCCACCTCCACCTCCACCGAAGAAGTCAGCCCACCTCCACCTCTGCCGCCGGCCTTGCCATTCATATACTACAAGAAAATGCGGCCTTACCGACGGCCAAAAAGCCGACGGAAACGTAGATTTACTGACGGCCTCGTCGCAAACACTTACCGACGAGTTTTATTGTAGTCGTCGGAATTACTGACGGGTATAAGCCGTCAGTGAAAGACCGTCAGTACGTTTCAACGGACACGACCGTCGGTAATTTCTGATGGACACAACTGTCTAGGAGATGGTCACTACCAACGGGTTAGGCCGTCGGTATTGTTATGTTTTTTTATTTTTTAATGAATTAATTAATTTAATTAATTAATTTAATTAATTAAATAATTTATTTAATTGATTATTTTATTTATGAATTTAATTAAATTAACTAATTTCTTTAATTATTTAATTATTAATTTAATTAACTAATTTATTTTATTTAATTATTTATTTATTTATTTAGTTATTTAACGATTGAAATTATGTATTTATTTATTATTTAGTTATTTAATTATTAATTTATTTCATATTAAGAAATATGATAACGTAAACTAAAAAGCAAAGTAAAAAAGAAATGTAATATAAATTAAAAAAATATCCTCAGAATATCAAAATATAAAAAAAAAGTCAAAACATCACTAATAATCCTGATAGTCCTGATCACGCACAAGATGCTCTAAACCATTCGTGTCATCGACATCAGCAGTACTAGGTGGCAGAGGCAGAGGCGGCTAACGATGAGGCTGAGGCTGCTGGCGAGCTAGCATCTCGTACATCTATTTTTGTCGCTCCAGCAACTTAGCCAAAATTGCGTTCGTCCGACGGGTCTCCTCCTCGGAAGCGTCCAGTCTCCGCTTCACCTCGGCTAACTCTGCTCATCCGCAGTAGAGCGACGACTGGCACCACTATTGATGATTCTCCGATGTTGAGGTGGCTGGTCCCTTTCTGGTAGTTGCTGGCAAGTGTTGGAACCTAAACGTTTGAGAAGTTTAGACCCTCATTAATTTTGATGATAACAAAGTATCTATGTGAGAACAATTTAACCTCTGTTAAGTCTTGAAGTGTGTAGGTATTAAAATCATTCTTATTTTATAACTCACTCAAGCAAGAAGAAGAAAGTCATAAGAAGTTGAATACTTTCTTATGTGTCTGCATCCGGTTCACTCCAGCGTCTTGCACTTACACTAGCAGCGAGCGTCCGGTATTGCAGCTAGCGTCCTATGGATTCTGAGTGAGCATCCGGTCTTATTAATAAAGCACGAGATGGTCACGTTTATGCTCTTTTACCTCAACTTTTCAGGAACGGAATTCGAATTTGATTTTGTGCACTCAAATTGATGTACGAGGAATCAAAGATGACACCTTTGGGATAAGACAAAATTCGTACAAAGCAAATGATTAAAAAGCAGATAGTACATAACGGAAAAGTGTACTATTCTGAAATTCTCTGAAAAGAAAGATAAGGACGTGTATTTTCACATTACCTCACTCAATGATTTGGAGCTGTTATTCTCTACAACGGTATTATTCTCAAGAAGCTCTATAAATACCTCAAGCTCTCCATTGAAGAAGGTTGTTAGAAATTACATACTGCTAAAGTTATTACTCAAGTGAGCAACCAAGTTTTTCTGCCAATTGTTTGAGAACCAAAAATGAACTTCAGCGTCTTATATTCTTTCATTTAGAAAGCTATTGTTTTTTAGCTTAAGTTTTTCATCCTCTTTTATTGAGAGTTATTTGATTGTGTTCAAAATTTCTTTGTAAACTTGTATTGCCTTGTAACAGGCTTGTTTCTTCAAAGGCTCGAACGTACTGAGTCGTTTTGAGAAGTTAAGAGTATTGTCAAGTTTGTGACAGTAGAATACTCTTAAGGAATTTGTAATCAGGTTGATTACAGTGAAAATCCTTCAGGAACGAAGGGACTAGACGTACCTACCAGTTTGGTGGTGAACTAGTATAAAACTCTTTGTCTCTTTCCTTACTGCTTTATATTTATCATTGTCTTGCGAAAAAAAAAAACAAGTTTTCATAAACTTTGTTTCAGCGTCCTGTTCATCCCCGGCTTCCGGTAACAACTGTTTTTCAAAGCAAAGTGTTTTAAAGTGTTTTTAACTTAAAGTTTGCAAAAAGTTTTCAACACAACTCAGCCCCCCTTCTTGTGTTCACGTTCAGTTAGTATCAAAGCTCGACCTCTTAGTTGAGCACTTAACAGTGTTAGAGAAAAGATCATATACTTGTGAACATGTTTGCAGAAAGTAGTTACATGAACCGTCCTCCTCTATTTACTAGAGAAAATTTTGATTATTGGAAGGACAAGATAAAAGCTTTTTTTGAAACTCAACAACTTGAGTTGTGGGATATCGTTGAAAGTGGATACATTATTCCCACTAATGCTACCGGTGTTGCTATATCCAGAGAAAGATGGAAGGATGAGCAAAAAAAGAGATATCAGTTAAATTAAAAAGCTAGATTCATTCTTATCTGTGCTATGTCAGAAAAAGAATATGATAAATGTGGAAAATTTGATACTGCCAAAAAAATCTAGGATTCTCTTGTTTTGTCTTACGAGGGCTCTGCCCAAGTAAGAGAAACAAAAGCTAGCATGTTGGTTTGCCAATATGAGCTATTCAAGATGGAAGATGGTGAAAACATTGAGTCTATGTTTGGAAGATTCCAAACTCTTGTTCATGGGTTGAAAGCCCTTGGAAAAAGCTACACCACTCCTGACCATGTGAGAAAGATCTTGAGAAGTTTGACCAAGGAGTAAGATCTTGAGAAGTTTGACCAAGGAGTGGAGACCCAAAGTCACTGCTATACAAGAAGCAAAAGATTTAAATACTTTGCGTCTTGAAGATCTTTTGAGTTCCTTAAAGGCTCATGAATTTGACTAAATGAGGAATCAGAAAAGCAAGTCTATTGCTTTGAAAGTCAACAAGCATAAAGCCAGTTCTTCTAAAGCCCTTCAGGATGAAGAAGAATCAGAAGATGAAGCTTCAGAAGGCAACAGTGATGGGTCAGATGATGAGCTCGCTTTCATATCTGGGAAAATCCAAAGAATGTGGAAGAAAAGAAACTTTCAAAGAAAATTCTAGAAGAAAGATGTCAAGGACAAGAAGGAAAGAAAAGACAAGAGTCAAGTCATTTGCTATGAATGTAAAAAGCCAAGACACTTCAAATCTGAATGTCCTGGTATTAAGGAAAAGCCCACAAAGAGTTCTTTCAAGGGAAAGAAGAAGAGTCTCATGGCTACATGGGAGGACCTGGACTTATCATCCTCTGAGGATGATGAGAATAAAGAAGTAGCCAATGTTGCCCTCATGGCAAACACTGACTTAGATTTTGAAGAAGAAGTTGAAGAGGTAATATATGATTCTCACTCTGAACTTCAAAATGCATTTGATAATCTTCTTAAGGATTCCACCACTCTCTCCATTGAGTATAAAGCTTTGAAAAAGAAATTTACAAAACTATCAAAAGAATTTCAAGTTTTGAACAATGAAAATTCAAAGCTCAATGAAGAGAAGCAGAAGCTGAAAATTGATAATCAGCGTCTAGTGGATCATCAGCGTCTGGTAGCTAGTCAGCAATTAGAAGCTGGGAGCTCTCAAGCTGAGAGCTGTCAATCCTAAGTGTAAATCAAATGATTATGAATATGTCTTTCAAAAGTTTCTTGTAGAGAGTGTAACTCGAAGCAAGCAAGCTTCAATGATTTGGGGTGTCAGTAAAACGACTACTCCAGGTATTGGTTACAAATCAGATGAACCTACTTTACAAAATGAAAATCTAGCATCTGATGAACCCAATGATCATAGTGAAAGCTTGCATTACACTTATTGCAATAAACCTGGTCATTTTAAAAGTGCCTGTACTGCTTTTAAGATAAAGAAGGATAAGTATCCTTCAAGAACAAACAAGAAAGGACCCAAGAAGATATGGGTACCTAAAGAGAAAATAGTTTATGTTGTAGACATGCTTAGTACCAAGCTGATATGAAGAGAACTGGTGAGTCTCAAATGAAGGAGATAAGAAGCAAGAAACAGAAGGTGCCTCCTGCACCAGGAAGAAAAGATGAACCAGAAGATATGAGGATAGGGTCCCCATCAGGAACATCCTGGAAAAGAAGAAGAAGGCAGAAGCTGAAAAGCCTATCCTAGATTCTGGCCCTAAGAAACAAGCTCCTCCACCTTCTCTTGCTGCTGTGGTTCCACAAACCAAGCGAAGGAGACTATATAGGCTTTGTGAGAAGCCTAAACCTAAGGTACTTGATTTTACTATCGATGACTCTGTTGTTGCATTTGGTTCTGATGATCCTATTACCACACCTCCATTATCTGTTTCCTCACCACAACTTCACTCTGCACAACCTCCATCCACCATATCACACACTTCCAAAAGAGCCAAAAAGAAACCACACCCTTTGTCCGGTACTTTGACTGTTTCTAAATCAAAGTCCATTGCCTCCACCACACCACAACCACCACTTCACCCCATATACTAAAACAAATTCATCAAACCATTTGTCACCTTCTCAGGAACTATTTCCTGGTATTTGGGGAACCAATCACTACAAGAAAAAGCGCGCGTACCGACGGTCTCTGCCTGTCGCCAAAAATCTGGCATTTTCGATGGGTTTAGCCGTCGGTAAGCGTAACCCCTTGTACGATTAACGCCGTCGGTAAAGTTTATCATACAAGGGATTACGCTTATCGATGGCTAAACCCGTCGAAAAGTCCAGATTTTTTGCGACGGGCAGAGATCGTCGGTAAAAGGCCGTCGGTACGCCCGCCCCACGTTTCAGGTTGCCGCTAATTTTTCAAATACCGACAGACTTGGACAGTCGGTATTTGAAATGTGCCCGTCGGTAACACCGTGTAGTGTTACGACAGGGTTGGGCCCGTCGGTAAGAAATAATGGACCGTTGGTATGCTTCGTTATGAAGCAGAACACGACCCTTTCCCTCCTTCACTGTTCACAAACGTCGTGTAATTCATCTTTCTCTCTTTCTCTCTTTGAAGCAGGATGCAGACTTCCGGCCACCACACCACTGCCACCACACGATTACCGCCACCGTCCCTGACCCTCTCTCTCTCTCTGATCGTCTTGCCCACCGTCCACCGTCCCTGTGTATCTCTCTCTGTTTGTCGCGACCGCCACCACACAGCTCTGCCGCACACAAAGCTCCGACGACCAGCACGACACTCTCCTCCGACCACAGTAAGCCTTTCTTCCTCTAATTATGGGCTCTGGCAGTCTCCCTCTTTTCCTCCTTTTTCAGATTTCATCTAATTTTTCATACCCTAATTTGAATTTCATTTTCCTCCTTTTCAGATTTCAGATTGTTACTCAGTTTTTGGGTGTTTTGGAGGACTCACTGACTTAGGTAATAGATTTCAGATTGGTGACTCACTGACATAAGAATTAATGTTAAATGATAAAGAACAAACGATCCTAAATTTGAAAAAAAAAAGGAGTTGGACTGGTTTTGGGTCATCTGCTATTAAGAGTCGGTTGTGTTCTGCTGATATTTTTGGTTCGCCGGTTTTAATGCCATCTGGATGCTGATTTTGCTTTACATTGTGCTTGTATATTTATTTGTTTTTGAGCTAGTTGTATGGGGCTGCTGCTGCACCCTGGTTCTGTTTTTTGATCTTTGGTTTCGGTTGTAATGACTAGGTTGGTATCCACTTGATTTCAGATTTGGAGGAACAAATGATTCTAAATGACTTGCTGGACAAATTTGTATTGTTTGATTTAGTGATTCTAAATATACCGATTCTACAGGGAAATATAAACAAATCTATGTTTTTGTTTCCCATATTTCCTCCTTCTTGAAATACTTGATTTTGCCTAGTAAATTTGTCTATGATACTTGCACTAGAGAACATACATAGATATTTGGTAGATTGAGTTATTTTTAAAATTTGAGATTCTTAGGTGTTAGATTGTGATTCAACAGCCTTTTTGCTTTTCTTTTAGGTTCATTGTCTTGTGTTGTTGTATTTGTCTCTGAATTTGCATTCCTTGGCTGTAAGTTGATTATCGTATCATTGGTTCTTAGTGTTTGATTAAGAATGAAAATTATTTGAGGCCATTTCTAAATACTTGTCCCTTTTTTGGATTGAGATAGCGAGATAGCGAGATCCATTTTTTATATGTGATACCAGTTATTCTTATTTGACATGGTTATATCTGTTAGTGATTTTTTCTACACTTGGTTTATTGGTTTATGGGTCTGATACACAGCTAGAAAAATGAGATTATTATTCTTTATATAAGTTAGTTGTTAAAAAATTAGATTATTGTTGATTAGACATTTTTATGAATTTGACTTGTTAGTTGCTGGCATCACAATTTGCTACGCCAGCACAGCTGTCACCACTGCCCGTGCCTCTACCGCTACTCTGCGATCGAGGTTGGTTCGTTATAAGTTTTTATCGTCCGAGTAATTTTGTATGATTAGGAACCATAGTTTAATTAAAATTTTGTATGATTAGAGACCGTATTAGATATCGTGGTTTAATTGAAATTTTGTATGATTAGGGATTGTAATTATATATTTACCTATTGTTTTGTTCGTGTTATTCAGTAGCTTCACTGCTCCACCACACTACTCTGAGGCCGCCACACTGCTCCGAGACCGTCAATGGCATCCAAGGACGCGGACGTTCTACTTCTCCTTAACACTCTCTTGTTCCGAGACGGTGGTACTTTTTTTTTCCTTAGCACTCTCTTGAAATGTTGGGTCCTTTTGGGTCGAAAAGGGTTGGCAGTTGACCCCCACAACGACATATTTCTTTGATTTCCTTCATAGTTCTCTCCATAGAGGGAATTTTGAAGTGATGTATGTTTTGGCTAGTAAATATACGGAGTGAGTACTTTTGTATTCCTTACCTATATTTGAGAGTCTAGAAAGGGGTTATTATCATGAATTGGTCAGTGTCACACCCCGAGTACGAAGTGTTTAGTAAAGTGATAAATACTGATAATTCCATGTTTGCTTAGGCTTCATGATCCTATTAGATTTTGTTGTGTAAACCGAACCACCATTAGTAAGATGTATGATTATTGATGAAATGGATGAATGATATAGTGGCTGTGACATGTGCATATATGTTAGTGATATAAATTGTCGTAACCATATGGCATTAGGATCAGGATCCGACCACCCCAGACCACCCACTGGTGGTAAAGGGAAGGGGAAGGCCATCGCCATCGACCCCCTGGTCGTCGGAGGCCGAACATTATTAGGTGTGACACTGCTGGCTTTTCGATGTTGTCATCCACACAACGTCTGCGTACATCTACACCTACACAGCCTCCAGCATGTTCGGCCCCTACATAGCTTACGTCACATTCGGCACCTACACAGCCTCCAGCACCTTCTGCACTGATACCCCATTTGCCTCCCATTTACATGATCCCCAACCCGGGGTTCCAGCAGACACATGGCGCTTCTTCCTCCCATGTTGTGCCTGAGATGGTGCCCGATACTCATCAATCCGAGCATGAGTATAGTACGGGTCATACACCTAATCAGACCGGGGTTGAGCAGGACGAGGATGAGCAGTAGGAGGTTGACCAGGAGGTCATTAAGGATCTTGAGATACTGCATGTTGGTCGGGTTATTAGCAGGCCGGTTGGTAAAGGGTAAGTATTTACAATTTTTTTCGAGTTATTAATAATTTACATGTGTGTGTGTGTATATATATATATATATTTAATTTGTTTGACATCTTTTTATTGTTCAAGTTCCTTCCCTCAAAGCCAGCTACAAAGGCTATCACAGCAGTAATTGAGGAGAATTACCACATGTTTTGGCCCACCTGGGGACGTTGGGGGACGACGAGCAGAGGCATATGTTCAAATCTTTCGGAGTAAGTTGTAATTTTTATTTTGTTGCATATTATTTTTTTATTTCATAAATTTCAATTATGTTTAATAATGTCTTATATTGATCCAGGAGAGGGTTGCTTGGGAGGAAGAGGATGAGGGGCGGATCGAGAAGAACTTCCATATGAAGGCCTCCCACCGCTTCTCTGATATGCTTAGAGATGCCCGCATCAGGGGACAGCCCTACTGGATAGGGGATAATCTCTGGCAGCAGCTGGGAGAGCACTGGTGCTCCGCTGAGTACAAATCCATCTGCGCGAAGGCCAAGAAGAACAGAGCCTCTGAGAAAGGTGGGAGCTTGCACACCGGAGGTTCCGTCAGTCAGGCGCAGCACGCAGCTCGATTTGTACGTCTTATATTATTATTATTATTATTATTATTATTAGTTATTAATTATTATTTATTTAAAGTTTTTTATTAAATAATTACAGTCGAAGAGGTTGGGTAGAGAGGCACAGTTGCACGAACTCCATCGTGCAACTCATATTAGGAGGAGTACCAGTGATTTTGTTGATGATCGGTCGAGGCGAACCCGTGTAACTATAAAATATAATGAATAGTATTTTAATAATGTTTATATTGTTTTCTTACAAAAAAAAATTGACTTATTTGTTTATGTTTGACAGGAGGAGTTAGAGACGAGGATGTCTCAGATTAGATCTCAGACATCATCATGTTCTCCGTCTCAGAGCCCTGAGGATCCATCTATACTGTAACACCCTGAAGTCCTATTCATGCTTTATTCTAATAATTAGCCTAACTCGCGTAATCAACGGGTATAAAAATGCGAAGGAATTAAAATCGCAACACGAATAAGACTACGACGCGCTACGGTGAAGTAATACTAAGTATGTCACATGCAGGTATATAGATAAGTACATACTATCAGAGTGCAAAGTGCGTAGTGTAGATAGTAATGATACAGTCATCCCAAAAGAAGTAAACCTGTGAGGCTAAACTGCTGCCTCAACTAAACAAAACAGCAAAACACAAACATAACATAAGCATCAAGACTCGTGGCCAACATATAACCAAAAGCCTTAGCGAAGGGGAAACTGAGAGCTCCCACTCTGCGATCCCGAACGCTTCAGAAACAACCATCTGTAATCGTGAGCTGTCATGTGGTGAGAGGGACAAATTGTCTCTCCTTTCCCACGTCTATGTCGTCCACGGAGGCTAGACTCGCTATGATGGCTAATAGGTCGCACCGGCATCGACTGAGGAGGCATCGGTGGATAACCTCCATAACCAAAACCTGGTGGAAACCCTGGCGCTGTTAGTGTAAGCCCTAGAGGCCAATGTAGTTCCTTTCGAACTTATAATTTGTATCATGTTATTTATCTATTATATGAGGCATTTCAATTATTATTTTTGTTTCAACGTAATAAAGTCCTTGAGTAAAAGTTCAATTTTAATAGAACATCGAGTAGATGACTCGGTTGTGAGATACTATAGAACTTACTCTTAAATATCCGTAGTCGAGTATTGTTATCAATAAGGGCAATAATAATACATTAAGACTATTATGTGGGTGGACTGATAACCTTATCTCACAGGTTATAAATATGAGATATCAAGTCACCGCATAGGTATACATTAGGGTAATTGTGTCAGAATTGACCCGCCATAAGAATACTACATAGTGCGTTATGTAAGTGTTATAAGTTGTTCTCATAGTGATAGTGGTGTATTCCACCCTTTGACCTGAAACCACTATGGTCCCTGCATGAGGAGTTGAGTGTTTTGTTGCTGTCAAACATTGTCTGTAACAAGACAATTATAAAATCGGTTAACTGGGCACTCCACGAGTCATGCAGAGGGACATGAGTGACCTAGATGGGATTTGCCCCTCCTACATAGCAGGAGTAATATCTGTGGGCCCCTTGATGTAGTATGATCAGAAATGCATGGTTCTTTGAAATAAGTCAATATGAGATATTGATCTTATTTGTTGTTACTTAGTCTACTTGGGTATCAAGGAATATAATGTTGAACTATACAAGGGCGACACACACTATGCCTTGTGTTCAATATAGATATAAGGGCAAAAGGGTAATTATACACATGATCATTATCAAGGAAAGGTTACGTCATAACACTGACATTCTCGTTACTTGGGTAGCAGTGATGTGTTGCTAGACACCGCTCTCTGTTTATAATATTAAATAGTGATTTAATATTATTGCCAATGTTACGGGAACCTACAGGGTCACATACATAAGAACAGATTAATGGGAGATTAAATATAAATGAGGAAGACTCGTTTTATTCAGTGGTATGCTCTTATGACGCACTATCGTAAGTCAAGAGCAACGCAGCACATGGTAAGCTACGGTGCGCCGCCAGGTCAGTCTTAAGTGGTTCTATAAATAGAACACTTAATTCAGACAAGGAATTAACCCTAGCCGTACTGAGAGACCTTGGGTGCGTTCGTGACTGCTGGCTCCGTTCGTCAGCTAGCACAATAGATAGCGGTCGCTCCCATTCGAAGTCTATTCGTGTGGACTGCGTAGAGGCGTTGTCATCGCATGCGACGCCGTGCTCGACTCCGCTCGCCTCAGAATGCTCATGCGTGCTACAAGAGGTAACCAACATAATCCCTGAATCATGACCATTCGCAAGGATCCATGGAAGGGAATTTTTTTTTTTCCGCTGCGTTTTATCTTTGATTATTGCGCGATTTCCCTACAGTGGTATCAGAGACACTTGCGAAACCATGATTCGGTTTTTATGATTACCTGTATGTATATGTGACATGTGTTCTTGTATGCGATAGTTAGATTATGAATCTATTCTTTTTAAAAATTATACCTTGTATGATTATTGTGAAAACCCAGTTAGGTATATATATGATATATATGTTGCTTCGGATAATCTGTATATATGAGATATATATGGTGATTCTATATGCTTATTTGAATAAACAATTCGGTTTTGTGTCAAGTGTCGATACAACGTGTTGTACTGCGGGTCCGAAGGTTGGCATCATTGGGTCCAAGCATTGGTACCCAGAACCGTGTTAGTAACAACGTGAAACAGCAGCCTCCCCTTGATTAATTATCCGCCGACGGCAAATGGAACCCCCGTGCTGAATCTGCGAAGCGAGTTATTTTAAAATTATTTAATTTTAATTAATTGACTTTAATCACATTTAATGATAAGATTAATAGTAATAAGTGTGTATTATTATTATTAATTGTCATTAATGTTTTGTGATGCATGGTGAGTGGTTATGGCCTTAGTCCCTTTTATTTTATTTTGGAATTTTAAAATACGGCCTGCGTGCCGTGCCTTTTGTTTTTCTTTTAAAATACGGCCTGTGTGCCGTGTCTTTCTTTTATTTTCATTAATGTAGTGTAAGAGAGGAGACGAGAAGGAAATTTCATAAGAGGGCTACATTGGAGGTCACACTTGGAGAAGCTTGATCGTTCCTAGGTTTAGCTTGGATTCTCTCATTGGCTTGTGAGAATCAATGTGTTAGGGGCCATAACCACGTCACATTTATTTTCTATATATGTATGAGAAGTATGTATGAATATAGTAGGTTAAATAGTTTAACAAATATGCATGAGATGCATGTATGAATATAGTAAGTTAAATAGTTTAACAAATGGTGAGATCATTTTTAATAACATCCCTCAAAAGGAAATATTAAGTTAAATTTAAATACCTTCCAATAGTTAGCACTCATTAAGACTAATATCGGAAATGTGGGTTCGCCAAAGCGGAGTACATTTTCAATACTAGTAAGATGTGATGGGATAAATGTAATATCCAAATGCTATCTTTGGGTCTAACTTAACTAAACCGAGTATAATAGGATTGAAAGGTTTAGAGGCAAGTAAGTTGGGAACTATCCACATGATGGATTAGGATAATAGTTATTCACCCAACTAACCGAGAATTGTATGAGATACAAGTGGAAAGAGTTCCTACCTAAATAACTGAGTTTTAAGTGATCAGCCAAAGCTGACTTAAAATAAAGTGAAATATGGATCTTGGCCCACTAGAAAATCTTCCAACGGGATTTTTCGAATCAATGTTGAGGGTCATTCATTTGAGTAAAATAGTGGGAGGTGTATTTAATTAAAGTCCTAATTAAATATGTTTATTGCATGATACTTATATTCTGCATATTTTCTTAATGTAGATTACCATAGCATCAAACACTCACAATAACCTACTGCGATCAATCCTTGAGAAGGATAAGTTTTCTGGAACAAACATTCTGGACTGGCACCGAAACTTGAGGATTGTCCTCAAACAAGAGAAAAAGTTGTATGTTCTCGAAGGGGCCCTTCCCCAAGAGCCACCGGCTGCTACTGCCCCTAGGGCTGAAAAGGATGCTTATAAGAAGCATCAAGATGATGCCCTGGAAGTTGGGCTGCCATGTCTTGGCTACCATGAACTCTGAGCTTCGGAAGCAACATGAGAACATGGAAGCATTCGATATGATCGAACACCTCAAGATGCTCTATCAAGAGCAAGCTAGGCATGAGCAGTATGAAGTTTCCAAAGCCCTTTTTCAAAGCAAACTGGCAGAAGGATGCCCTGTAGGTCCCTATATACTCAAAATGATTGGGTATGTTGAGAACCTTGATCAATTTGGATTTTCCTTAAGGCGAGAGCTTGCGATTGATTTGATCCTGCAATCGTTACCAGAGAGTTTCAATCAGTTTATCATGAATTTCACTATGAATGACATGGACAAAACTCTGCCAGAACTTTTAAGCATGTTAAGAACTGCAGAACATAACATCAACAAAGGGAAAGGGAAGGCCATTTTGATGGTCAATGGTGGAAAAGGAAAGAAGCAGTTCAAGAAGCCCATGAGCAAGTATAAGGGCAAAGGCAAGGGAATTAACAAGCCCAAACCTGCGACTTATGCTTTGAAGCCTAAGGGCGGTGTGGCTAAAGAGGGAAATTGCTTCCATTGCGGTGTGACTCGACATTGGAAGAGGAACTGCTCAAAGTACCTGGAAGAAAAGAAGAAGGGAAGTGAGACTTCCACCTCAGGTATTTTTGTTATAGAAGTCAATTTATCTACTTCTGCATCATGGGTATTAGATACTGGATGTGGGTCTCACATTTGTACTAATGTGCAGCAGCTCAAAAGGAGTAGACCATTGGCAAAGGGCGAAAGTTGATCTACGAGTTGGCAATGGAGCAAAAGTTGCTGCTTTAGCTGTGGGAACTTATGTATTGACTTTGCCCAGTGGGCTTATTATTCAGTTAGAGAACTGTTATTTTGTGCCTGCAATTAGTAGGAATATTATTTCCGTTTCTTATTTGGACAAGTTTGGTTTTTCATTTATAATAAAGGACAAATGTTGCTCTATTTATTTAAATGATATTTCCTATGCTAGTGCACAAATGAGTAATGGACTTTATGTCCTTGATCTCGAAACGCCCATTTATAACATCAATATAAAAAGGATGAAACCAAATGAGTTGAATCCGACTTATCTTTGGCATTGTCGTTTAGGCCATATAAATGAGAAGCGTATTTCCAAACTCCATAAAGATGGATTCTTGGACTCTTTTGATTATGAATCATTTGAGACATGTGAATCTTGTTTATTAGGAAAGATGACAAAAACTCCATTCACAGGAAAAGGTGAAAGGGCTAGTGATCTTTTGGGCCTCATACATACTGATGTATGTGGACCACTAAACACATCAGCTAGAGGAGGTTTTCAGTACTTCATCATATTTACTAATGATTATAGTAGATATGGATTCGTGTATCTTATGAAACACAAATCGGAATCTTTTGAAAAGTTCAAAGAATTCAAGAATGAAGTACAAAACCAACTAGGTAAGAATATTAAGACCCTTCGATCAGATCGAGGTGGTGAATATTTGAGTCTAGAATTTGATGATCATCTGAAAGGGTGTGGGATCCTATCCCAACTCACCCCTCCTGGAACACCGCAATGGAGTGGTGTTTCTGAAAGGAGAAACCGAACCTTATTTGACATGGTCCGGTTTATGATGAGTCATGCGGATCTTCCAAATTCTTTCTGGGGACATGCTCTATTAACTGCAGTTTTTACACTTAACCGTGTTCTATCCAAAACTGTGGAAAAGACACCATATGAGATATGGACTGGCAAGAAACCCAGTATGTCTTTCATGAAGATTTGGGGCTGTGAAGTATATGTGAAACGACAGATTTCCACTAAGCTTGAGCCCAAATCTGATAAATGCTTCTTTGTGGGGTATCCTAAAGAAAGCAAGGGACACTACTTTTACAATCCTTCTGAGGGCAAAGTGTTTGTCGCTCGAACTGGTGTATTCCTAGAAAGGGAATTCGTTTCCAAAGGAATCAGTGGGAGGAAAGTAGAACTTGAAGAAATTCGAGTATCACAGAGTAGCGACACACCTATGGAGGAACAAGAGCAGCCTACACAAGATGTTGTGATAGAACAGCCTGCTCAAGTAACACAAGACCAGCGTAGGTCAAGCAGGATACGTCACCAACCCGAGAGATATGGATTTCTCATGACTCAACAGGGTGATGTATTTCTCATGGATCAAGATGAGCCTGTGACTTACCAGGAGGCCATTACTGGCCCTGAATCTGAGAAGTGGCTTGAGGCCATGAAATCTGAGATGGACTCCATGTACACTAACCAGGTATGGACCTTGGTAGAGCCACCTGAAGGAGTTACTCCCATAGGGTGCAAGTGGGTCTTCAAAAAGAAGACTGACATGGATGGTAAGGTTCATACCTATAAGGCACGACTGGTTGCTAAGGGTTTCAAGCAAATTCATGGTGTAGACTATGATGAAACTTTTTCACCAGTTGCAATGCTTAAATCTGTTCGGATTTTACTTGTCATCGCTGCATACCATGACTATGAAATATGGCAAATGGATGTCAAGACTGCTTTCCTTAATGGAAATCTCCTTGAGGACGTGTACATGACACAACCTGAAGGTTTTGACACTCCAGATGATGCCAAGAAAGTATGCAAGTTGCAGCGATCAATCTATGGATTGAAGCAAGCTTCCAGAAGTTGGAATCTTCGTTTTGATGAAACTATGAGACATTTTGGATTCATAAAAAATGAAGATGAACCTTGTGTTTACAAGAAGGTTAGTGGGAGCATAGTTGTATTCCTGGTGTTATATGTGGATGACATATTACTCATCGGAAACGACGTCCCTACTTTGCAACAAGTTAAGACTTGGTTAGGGAATTGCTTTTCTATGAAAGATTTGGGTGAAGCTACCTACATATTAGGAATCAGGATCTATAGAGATAGATCGCAAAGATTGCTTGGCCTGAGTCAGAGTACATACATAGACAAAGTCTTGAGATGCTTTAATATGCATGATTCCAAGAAAGGATTCCTGCCTATGACACATGGCGTATGCCTATCAAAAGCACAATCCCCTTCTACTCAGGAATAGAGGGATCGCATGAATAAGATTCCATATGCATTTGTAATTGGATCTATCATGTATGCCATGTTATGTACCCGACCGGATGTCTCGTATGCCTTGAGCACAACGAGCAGGTACCAGTCTGATCCCGGTGATGGCCATTGGGTTGTTGTCAAGAACATCCTTAAGTACTTGAGAAGAACTACGGATTCATTCTTGGTATATGGAGGTCAGGAAGAGCTCGCTGTAATAGGTTACACCGATGCTAGCTTCCAGACAGATAAAGATGATTCTAAATCGCAATCTGGTTATGTGTTTTGCCTAAATGGTGGCGCTGTGAGCTAGAAAAGTTCAAAGCAGGAAACAGCCGCTGATTCTACTATAGAGGCCGAGTATATTGCCGCTTCCAATGCAGCAAAGGAGGCTATTTGGATCAAGAAGTTCATTACTGAACTTGGTACAGTTCCTAGCATTGTGGACCCCATTGATCTCTATTGTGATAACAATGGTGCCATTGCATAAGCTAAGGAACCTAGATCCCACCAGCGATCCAAACACATACTTAGGGGCTTCCATCTCATTCGAGAGATTATCGATAGAGGAGATGTAAAGATATGCAGAGTACCAACACTTGACAATGTTGCTGACCCACTTACAAAGCCTCTTACCCAACAGAAGCATGATGGTCATACTAGATCTATGGGTATTAGGTACATGCCTAATTGGCTCTAGTGCTAGTGGGAGATTGTTAGTGTAAGCCCTAGAGGCCAATGTAGTTCCTTTCGAACTTATAATTTGTATCATGTTATTTATCTATTATATGAGGCATTTCAGTTATTATGTTTGTTTCAACGTAATAAAGTCCTTGAGTAAAAGTTCAATTTTAATAGAACATCGAGTAGATGACTCGGTTGCGAGATACTATAGAACTTACTCTTAAATATCCATAGTCGAGTATTATTATCAATAAGGGCAATAATAATACATTAAGACTATTATGTGGGTGGACTGATAACCTTATCTCACAGGTTATAGATATGAGATATCAAGTCACCGCATAGGTACACATTAGGGTAATTGTGTACTGGATTGACCCCCCATGAGAATACTACATAGTGCGTTATGTAAGTGTCATAAGTTGTTCTCATGGTGATAGTGGTGTATTCCACTATGGTCCCTAGATGAGGAGTTGAGTGTTTTGTTGCCGTCAAACATTGTCTGTAACAAGACAATTATAAAATCGGTTAACTGGGCACTCCACGAGTCATGCAGAGGGACATGAGTGACCTAGATGGGATTTGCCCCTCCTACATAGCAGGAGTAATATTTGTGGGCCCCTTGATAGAGTATCACGGTAAAATGCATGGCCATGCTGAAATAAGTCAATATGAGATATTGATCTTATTTGTTGTTACTTAGTCTACTTGGGTATCAAGGAATATAATGTTGAACTATACAAGGGTGACACACACTATGCCTTGTGTTCAATATAGATATAAGAGCAAAAGGGTAATTATACACATGATCATTATCACGGAAAGGTTACGTCATAACACTGACATTCTCGTTACTTGGGTAGCAGTGATGTGTTGCTAGACACTGCTCTCTGTTTATAATATTAAATAGTGATTTTATATTATTGCCAACATTATGGGAACCGACAGGGTCACACACATAAGAACAGATTGATGAGAGATTAAATATAAATGAGTAAGACTTGTTTTATTCAGCGGTACGCTCTTATGATGCACTATCGTAAGTCAAGAGCAATGCACCACATGGTAAGCTATGGTGCACCGCTAGGTCAGTCCTAAGTGGTTCTATAAATAGAACACTTAAGCTAAAAGTTCAGACAAGGAATTAACCCTAGCCGTACTGAGAGACCTTGGGTGCGTTCGTGATTGTCGGCTCCGTTCATCAGCTAGCACAGTAGACGGTGGCCGCTCCCATTTGAAATCTGTTCGTGTGGACTGCGTAGAGGCGTTGCCATTAGTACGACGCTCGTGCTCGACTCCAGTTCTCATCTACAACGGTCTGCGCTACAAGAGGTAACCAACGTAATCCCTGAATCATGACCATTCGCAACGATCCATGGAAGGAAAATTTGTTTTTTTTCTGCTGCGTTTTATCTTTAATTATTGCGCGATTTCCCTACAGGCACCTGCCACATCTGCAGAAAAGGTAGTCTCTGACATATCCTGAAGTCTCCAGAAAAGCTAGCTATAGGAAGATTTGGAACCCTGAAATAGATGGCGATGGAGCCCGTATAGATCACTACCTGACGCACATGGTCAATCTCCCACCCCATGCCGTCGAAATCATGGTACTGAATCTCAAAATCACCCCACACGGGGATACGAGGGGGAACGAGCATCGACGGGTGCATCAGCATAAACTGCTCCATCGGGTGCTACTGCGGTTGCATCCTCCTCTTCAACAAAGTCTAACATACAATAATACATATACACACAAGCATACAAACATAGGGAGGTAAGAATAACACAGTCATCAAAAAGCGGGAAATGCATAAGTAGAATGAATGATTTGACTATCCGAACAAACCAGCACATATAAATAAATATGACCTAGCTACCCACTTCCACTTATCCTATATCTTTTAATGAATCAATGTGTTGTGCGTTTCGGCATCTTTTCTTTCTATTGTCATCGTACTCCCCATTTCCGTTAGGAATACTTATTGGCGAACCCCCTTTCCGTTAGGTTGTCGTCCCTTTTTTCCGTTAGGGACTCCCATCTCCTTTTTCCGATAGAGCACGGGGCGACACTAGCCTAGTCCACGAGGTATTCCCCTTTTTCGTTAGGAATCCTCCTCCCCCTTTTCCGATAGGGACGTCTGTTTCCCCCTTTTCCGATAGAGAACGGAGTGGATCAAACATATTAGGCGAGATATCCCCCATTTTCGTAAGGAATTCTCTCCACATCACATTCTTGTCAAGAACGGAGTGTTACTAATGCAATATCATATGCATGCATCCAACACCTCATAATCAAATGCCTCACATCGTATTATGCACACATTCCCTAAATATCCCACAATCAGGTTCATGCATGTCAAAAGGCTATACTTAATCATTTAAGCATGCTAGGACAATAAGCAATACATTTCCACATAATACACACTTAATCATGTTACCCTAAGCATGTTACTACTCACATAGAGCACGTATGTTACATCTCACAATTAAGAATATTATCATGTAATCACATTTAATAATAAAATAATCTTATGTTAATTAATGGGTCTACCACGCCTATCCTTAGATGCGGCACACCGTAACCCCTATCCTTAGGTGTTACTAACATCAACCCCTAGTAGGGTGTATGTACCCTACACATGCCAAACAGTCATATCTACTATACAAAACTCAATAAAAGTGCATTTTCCCCCCCATAACAAGTTCGAACAGCAACAGACGAGCTAACACTGATGGATTGAAGAACGGATGAACAAGATAGCTTTGGATGAGGTCCCAAAGCTTGGAACCTTCAAAGATGGTGGAAACCTGGTTTAAGGGGTGCTCTGATCGTGATTTGAGGATAAGAAATGAAAGAAACGGATTTAGTGGAGTGAATTGGCTTAAATAGGTAGATTAGGTGTCCCTGGCGCGCTCCAAGCACGCCCAGCGCGTGCTCTACGCGTAGCCTTTCAGGCTGTTCTGTTCCCGTACGCCCCAAGCGCGCTCCAAGAGCGTCTCGCGCGCACTACTTCATGCTGAAGCAACCTTGCATGTGTGCCATGTGTCAGGACCAACGATCGGTCCAATCACAGCGTGCCACGTGGCGCAGAAGGACAGGAGACGCTGGTGCACCATACACCAGCGTGCGCCACGCACACTCCAAGCACACTTCACGCGCACTTGCACTATTTTGTCCGTTTTCGCACGATTTCTTCCATTCCGACGATCGTGAGATCCAAAACTTGATACCCTAACACTTAAACATGATTCCTAACATAAGAGGACATCAAATGGACTTAAGAACAAAGGTTCTAAGTCTCATATACTCGTCCGAAAGCTCTCACTCGCTCAAAGGTACGAACACACAAAACCCTAAACTCAACTCCGATCGTTCTCAAAGTTTACCAAGCTACTAAGACTCATACCAAAACATTATCAAACACTATTCCAATCTCAAATAACATATTAAACCTCAACACCTGCTCCCTCAGAAGCACAAAAAGCGAGCACACAGCCAAAAGGTCAAACACACAGTCAAAATACACAAATCCCTACCTAGGGCACACAAATACACTTAGTCACACATAAACACACATTAAGCAAGATTAGAAAAATGAGGATGTTATATTAACACCCCCTTAAAAGAGATTTCGTCCCCAAAATCACGCACCTGAAAATAAATGAGGGTACTGCTGATGAATCTCACTCTCACGCTCCCAAGTCTTGTCACCTGTCACCTCATCCCACAGAACCTTAACCAAAGGAATAGTTTTACCACGAAGTTCCTTCATCCTCCTATCTAAAATTCGTCCAGGCAACGCTTCATACTCTAAGTTCTCTTTCAATTGTATTGACTCGGGTTCAAGTATATGTGATGGATCGGAAAAATATTTGCGAAGTTGTGAAACATGAAAAACATCGTGAAGTCTGGAAAGATTAGGCGGTAAGGCTATATGATAAGCTACTGGGCCAATCTTACGGAGAATTTGAAAAGGTCCAATGAATCTAGGGGTTAGCTTTCTAGATTTGATGGCTCTGCTAATTCCAGTTCTAGGTGTCACTCTCAGAAAAACATGGTCTCCTTCCTGGAATTCTAAAGGTCTCCTCCTTTTGTCGCTATAACTCTTTTGCCTATCCTGTGATGCTTTCATCTTCTCTCTAATCCTCCTGACTTATTCCATGTTTTGATGTACCAACTCTGATCCTAATACTGTGTATCTCCTGTCTCAAACCAACACAAAGGGGTCCTACACTTCCTTCTATAAAGTGCCTCAAAAGGTGCTATACCTGTCGTCATAGGTAAACTCTACTAAAGGCAAGAATTCATCCCAACTTCCTACATGCTCCAACACAAAAGCTCTCAACAAATCTTCTAGGGATTGGATCGTTCATTTTGACTGGCCATCCGTTTGAGGATGATAAGCTGAACTCAATCTTAATTTAGTTCCTAAAGCTCGTTGCAATTCATTCCAGAACCTTGAGGTAAATCTAGGATCTCTATCATTGATGATGCTCGAAGGAACACCATGCAACCTAACAACCTCCTTGATGTATATCTGAGCCAATCTCTCCAAAGGATACTTCTCTCCGATTGGAATAAAATGAGCACGCTTGGTCAACCGATCAATAATTACTCAAATTGCATCAAACTTCTTAGGCGTCCTTGGTAAACTCACTACGAAATCCATTGCTATCCCATCCCGCTTCCACACGGGAATATCCAATGATTGCAACAATCCTGTCGGCATCCTATGTTGAATCTTCGCCTTCTGACACACTAGACAAGACATGAAGAAGTTTGCTATGTCTTTCTTCATACCAGGCCACCAACCTGATACATCTTAGTAGTGCCCGGATGAAAACTAAGCTTGCTATTATGGGCTTCTTCTAGAATTATTCTCCGTAGTTCCGAGTCATGCGGAACACAAACTCGGTCTCCAAACCTCATCACTCCATCTTTCTTGATACTAAACTCCGAAGTCTCACCGTCCTTCATGGAATCTTTAATCTTGATCAGCTGTTCATCAAGCCCTTACTTCGCCTTCAACTCTTGCAGAAATTGATTGGTCACCACTATTTGTCCTAAGCATAACTTGTCCTTAAACAACTGCATTCCCAAATTCAGATCTCTGAATTGTTCCACCAACTCCAACTCCTTCACCATCAAAGCTGACACATGTAGGGATCTCCTACTTAAAGCATCAGCCACAACATTAGCTTTTCCTGGATGATATCACCGTTCAAACTCATAATCCTTAATAAACTCCATCCACCTCCGTTGTCTCATATTCAGCTCCTTCTGGTCAAACATGTATTTCAGGCTCTTATGATCACTGAATACCGTGAACTTAGCTCCGTAAAGGTAATGTCTCCAAATCTTCAATGCAAAAAATATAGCTGCAAGTTCAAGGTCATGGGTAGGGTAGTTCCTTTCGTGAATCCTTAATTGTCTTGATGCGTAGGCCACTACACTACCTCCTTGTGTAAGAACACATCCTAACCCTTGATATGATGCATCGCAGTACACTTCAAATTCTCCTGAGGGATCGGGTAAAACTAACACAGGTGATGTGGTCAGCCTCTTTTTTAGCTCTTGGAAACTCTCTTCACACTTATCCGACCATACAAAAGGGTTCTCCTTCCTCGTCAACTGGGTCATAGGTAAGGCTATCTTCGAGAATCCTTCAATGAACCTTCTGTAGTATCCAGCCAAACTCAAAAAGCTCCTAATCTCACTCACCAACTTTGGTCTTTCCCACTTGGTCACAGCTTCCACCTTCGAGGGATCTATAGCAATTTCATCCCTATTAATCACATGCCCAAGAAATTGCTCCTCTTCCAGCCAGAATTCACACTTTGACAGTTTAGCATAAAGCTGTCTGTCCTTTAAAATCCGAAGTACAGTTCTCAGATGCTCCACATCCTCTTCTTTCGTACGCGAATAAATCAGTATGTCATCAATGAAGACGACTACAAATTTATCTAAGAATGGTCTAAAGATCCGATTCATATAATCCATGAACACTGCAGAAGCATTAGTCACACCAAATGGCATAACCAGATACTCATAATATCCAAATCTAGATCTAAAGGAGGTCTTAAGAATATCTTCTTTCTTGACCCTAATCTGATGATAACCAGATCTCAGATCAATTTTGGAAAATATTGTCGCTCCCTTCACTTGATCCATCAAATCATCTATTATAGGCAAATGATACTTGTTCTTATCGTGACCCGATTAAGTTGCCTATAATCAATACACATCCTTGCAGATCCATCCTTCTTCTTCATAAATAACACTGGTGCTCCCCACGGTGAAAAACCGGGTCTAATGAATCCTTTCTTGATTAAATCGTCTAACTGGGATTTCAACTCTGCTAGTTCTGCTGAGGACATTCTATAGGGTGCTATGGATATAGGTCCAGTTCCAGGGATAAGGTCTATTGCAAATTCTATCTCTCTTTTCAGGGGTAATCCTGGAATGTCATCAGGAAACACTTCTGGGAATTCTCTTACTACCGGTAAAGAGTCAATGCTAGGAGTATCCTTAGCTTCCATTGAAAATAACATCATATACTTCGGAGAGTTATCACTAGCGACAAATTGACTATCATTGCCAGATACCATACTGGGTTGTTCAGGAAAGGTAAGGGTCTTACGGGAACAGTCGAGTAACACATGGTTGGCTGCAAGCCAGTCCATTCCTAAGATAACATCTAGGTCTTGCATCAGTAGGCAAACAAGGTCTACTAAGAAATTTCTATTCTCTATGGTGACTTGACATTTAAGGCAATCTGATGAAGTAGTCAGGGGATCACTAGTAGCAGTAGAAACTACCAATTTACGACGTAAAGAAGAAACAGGCAATTTCAAATGATCCACACATGTAAGTGAAATGAAAGAATGTGTAGACCCAGAGTCAAACAATATAAATAAGAGTTTAATAGAGACCAAGCATATACCTTGTATCAGATCAGGCAATTGAAAGGATTCAGCTCCCCTCACGGTAAATACTTTCCCCAAAGTTTGAAGTCTGTCTGTACCGGCTCCATCTCCTCGTCCTATACCACCACGTCCTGCACCACTTCGTCTTGTACCATTTCCATTTCCTCTTCCTCCACGTCCTCCCTCAACAGGTCTGTTTGTAGCTCTCTGTCCACCCCAACAATCTTTCGCTAAGTGACGCATCCATCCACACTGATAACACTGTTTTGACTATCCTCTACCAGCTGGCACTGTACAATCCTTGATAAGATGCAGACCTCCACACCTATAACATCCCTGAGCTCTCACTATAGCTCCATCACCTTCAGTAGCATCAGGCTGTGTCGGTCTAGAATAGGGTCCGGCTCTGCCCCTCTGAAACCTACCTCCTCCATGTCTACCACCTCCTCTATGCGCATCGCCTCTCGCACCACCTCCACTCCTGATAGGACCACCACTCCTCTGCTGATCTCTCTCTCTATCCATACTCTCCAGCTCCATACACTCTTCTAATAAATCTGGAAACCTTGTCAACTTCAAAGAACTCACAGTCTGTTGTATCTCGTACTTCAGTCTACCCTGAAACATCTGGCACATCCACAGCTCGCTAGGATGCAAGCGATAGAACTCTGAATACTTCAGTAAGGCCTCAAACTGTGTAGCATAATCACCTATAGTCATATTTCCCTGTTTCAAACTCTTAAACTCCTTTTCCTTCTCCTTGCAGTTCAACCTTGAAAAAAACTTCTCCAGAAAACTCTCTTTAAACAACTCCCAGTTCACTACACTTCCTGCTCTTCCAACAACATTTTCTTACCTCTTCACCAAGACTCAGCATTGCCAATCAACATAAAAGAAGAAAAAGATACCTTTCTCTCCTCACGGGTATTCATAGCCACGAAGATCTTCTCAATCTCCTGAATCCACTTCTCAGCTCTTTCGGGGTTAAACTCTCCGTTAAACTTTGGAGGATTTGCCTTCAGAAAAACTGTCATCCCATTGTCATCACTCCTCTCTTCCCTCCTAGTATGAGCAGCCTGCTGAAACTGGGCATTCTATTGTGCCTGTTGAAGCATAGCATTGGCCAACTCCCTAACAGATCGAAGGGTCTCATCAGAATCATGACCTCCTCCAACTCTCAAGGTCTCTCCATTCCTTGCTTCATTCACTCTCGCACGCGTACCTCTGTCACGACGAGCCATGAAGTCCTGAAAAAGAAATCATTAGCTCGAGGTCCATAAGATATATAAAGATTCATAGAAATATATGTCGTATATCTTATGAATTGATAACTGGTCACCTTTATTTAAGGCAATAAAGATAACGCGGACACTTTACCCAACTTCTAAAGATAGTTGTATTCGGTGGGAATACGACTAGACTCAGCCAGAATTAACATCCTAAATGACCTCACAGTCCGGTTAGGGCCGAACTGCTCTGATACCACAAATGTAACACTCCGAAGTCCTAATAATTAGCCTAACTCGCGTAATCAACGAGTATAAAAATACGAAGGAATTAAAATCGCAACACGAATAAGACTACGACGCACTACGGTGAAGTAATACTAAGTATGTCACATGTAGGTATATAGATAAGTACATACTATCAGAGTGCAAAGTGCATAGTGTAGATAGTAATGATACAATCATCCCAAAAGAAGTAAACCTGTGAGGCTAACCTGCTGCCTCAACTAAACAAAACAACAAAACACAAACATAACATATGCATCAAGACTCGCTATGATGGCTAACAGGTCGCACCGGCATCGGCTGAGGAGGCATCGGTGGATAACCTCCATAGCCAAAACCTGGTAGAAACCCTGGCGCATCTACTGAAAAGGTAGTCTTTGACATATCCTGAAGTCTCCAGAAAAGCTAGCTATAGGAAGACCTGGAACCCTGAAATAGATGGAGATGGTATCCGTATAGATCACTGCCTGACGCACATGGTCAATCTCCCACCCCATGCCGTCGAAATCATGGTACTGAATCTCAAAACCACCCCACACGGGGATCCGAGGGGGAAGGAGCATCGACGGGTGCATCAGTATAAACTGCTCCATCGGGTGCTGCTGCGGTTGCATCCTCTTCTTCAACAAAGTCTAACATAAAATAATACATATACACACAAGCATACAAACACAAGGAGGTAAGAATAACACAGTCATGAAAAAGCGGGAAATGCATTAGTAGAATAAATGATTTGATAATCCGAACAAACCAACACATATAAATAAAAATGACCTAGCTACCCACTTCCACTTATCCCATGTCTCTCAATGAATCAATGTGTTGTGCGCTTCGGCATCTTTTCTTTCTATTGTCACTGTACTCCCCATTTCCGTTAGGAATACTTATTGGCGAACCCCCTTTCCGTTAGGCTGTCGTCCCCTTTTTCCGTTAGGGACTCCCATGTCCCTTTTCTGATAGAGCACGAGGCGATACTAGCCTAGTCCATCAGGTATTCCCCTTTTTCGTTAGGAATCCTCCTCACCCGTTTCCGATAGGGACGTCTGTTTCCCCCTTTTCCGATAGGGAACAGAATGGATCAAACCTATTAGGCAAGATATCCCCCATTTCTGTTAGGGATTCTCTCCACATCATATTCTTGTCAAGAACGGAGTGGTTACTAATGCAATATCATATGCATGTATCCAACACCTCATAATCAAATGCCTCACATCGTATTATGCACACATTCCCTAAATATCCCACAATCAGGTTCATGTATGTCAACAGGCTATACTTAATCATTTAAGCATGCTAAGACAACAGGTAATACATTTTCACATAATACACATTTAATCATGTTACCCTAAGCATGTTACTACTTACATAGAGCACATATGTTATATCTCACAGTTAAGCATATTATCAGGTAATCACATTTAATAATAAAATAATCTTATGTTAGTTAATGGGTCTATCAGGCCTATCCTTAGATGCGGCACACCATAACCCCTATCCTTAGGTGTTACTGACATCAACCCCTAGTAGGGTGTAGGTACCCTACACATGCCAAACAGTCATATCTATTATACAAAACCCAATAAAAGTGCATTCTTTCCCCCCATAACAAGTTCGAACAGCAACAGACGAGCTAACACTGATGGATTGAAGAACGGATGAATAAGATAGCTTTGGATGAGGTCCCAAAGCTTGGAACCTTCAAAGATGGTGGAAACCTGGTTTAAGGGGTGCTCTGATCGTGATTTCAGGAGAAGAAATGAAATAAACGGATTTAGTGGAGTGAAATGGCTTAAATAGGTAGATTAGGTGTCCCTGGCACGCTCCAAGCGCGCCCCGCGCGCACTCCCCACGCAGCCTTTCAGACTGTTTTGTTCCTGTGCGCCCCAAGCGCGCTCCAAGCGCGTCCAGCGCGCACTACTTCACGCTGAAGCAACCTTGCATGCGTGCCACGTGTCAAGACCAATGATCGGTCCAATCACAGCGTGCCACGTGGCGCAGAAGGACAGGAGACGCTGGTGCACCATACACCAGCGTGCGCCACGCGCACTCCAAGCAGACTTCACGCGCACTTGCACTGTTTTGTCCGTTTTTGCGCGATTTCTTTCATTCCGACGACCATGCGATCCAAAACTTGATACCCTAACACTTAAACATGATTCCTAACATAAGAGGACATCAAATGGACTTAAGAACAAAGGTTCTAAGTCTCATATACTTGTCCGCAAGCTCTCACTCGCTCAAAGATACGAACACACAAAACTCTAAACTCAACTCCGATCGTTCTCAAACTTTACCAGGCTTCTTCTAAGACTCATACCGAAACATTATCAAACACTATTCCAATCTCAAATAACATATTAAACCTCAACACCTGCTCCCTCACAAGCACAAAAAGCGAGCACATAGCCAAAAATTCAAACACATAGTCAAAATACACAAATCCCTACCTAGGGCACACAAATACACTTAGTCACACATAAACACACAGTAAGCAAGATTAGAAAAATGAGGATGTTACATGTACCGCTCAGGGTTTGGGCAGATGTTATTGGCGGCAAGAAGAAGGGTCGCCTATGTAACACCCCGTTTCCGGAGCTGTGACACTCTAATCCCCGTTTCGAAAATCGTTAAATAAAATAAATCAAATAAAAAAAAGATCAACAGATAACTCGATGAATAAATCAATTTCAGATATCATTCAGTTTGCAAGTATTTAGTAATAACAAGCATAGTAAGTATTTTTCTTTCAAAGGTCTTATTTGAAATTGTGGAAAAAAAAAAAAAACCAAACGACATACGAACCCCCAAAGAAAAGAAAACCTGTGTCACATAGCCTCAGAGCTTTACTTAACCCAGCTTACACAACAGCAACGAAATACATAAAAGATTCGACGTCTCACTAAGAAAATGTTCGAAATAAAACTGTAAAAATTCTCCATAAGAGGCCTTCACCACTAGCTACGTGTCCTGGTATTAGTAGTGTCTGCAATCGAACATGGAAGAACAAGAGACAAACAACCATAGAGGGGTGAGTACGTTGAAATCGAGTTATAGTGATATTTAGAGAGAAAAAGGTGAACAAATAAATAATATATTTATATACGTATACAGATATATATATATATATATATATGTATTTTCACACCACACTATAACAATCAATTCACATAAAGTAGCAACAACATCTCGTATCATCCACGAGTACACGCAGAAAATTTCATTATTCCTCATAATCACATAATTATCAAAAGAAAATAATGCAGATGCCAACGACACTACTTCTTATGCATGTGGTACCATCTACTACTCTGGGAAGTCTCCTAGGAGTACATATTTGGTTTATTAGAGATCACCTCGCGGGTGTTTTACTCTATTACCGCATACTCTCAACTAGGGATGATAATGTCCTATGACTGTCGGGTAGCTAAGTCGATAAGTGGTCCCACCCAAGGCGCGACACTCAAACTATTAGGGAACACAAATTCGCTTCTCACCCTCTAGGCCGAGGTATTGCCACGCTTGAGCTCACTCATATTGGCCTCCACCTTTCATTTCAATAGTGCTTCCCCCCATCCTGTTACAAGGGTTGTATGACAAACAAACACACAAGGTCGGGTTTCCTCCGAACGTCATAGTTCAATTTTTCATCGACAACCCATCATGGCCCATATGGCTAGGATCATCTCACAAGGAATGACTCAAGTCCCATTATGGCTACTAATAGCTAGGTGACTTGCACAAAAGGTCATTTATCCTTTCAAGGTTATTGCCACAAGTGTGGACTTTTCACAACCATCATCACAAAATAATAAACGGATCAAAGAATAAATCATAAGAAATCCACGACTTGTCTTAAGAATAATTATTTCTTGATCATGTAATTAAAATCTGTAGCAACGCAACAAACACCGCAACAACGCAGCAACAACAACAAAAATCGTACAAAAACAGAAACTGCACAGTACAACGTAAATTCTGCAGCAGAAAATTCTGCAGCAACAGAAACAGGAACTGCACTAAAAAAAAACTACCGCAGCCAACGAAAATTCTGCAGAAAACAGAAGCAACAACAACAGAATTTTTCGCAGCAATTTAAACAGCAGAAATAACAGGATTTTCGCAGTAATTTAAACAGCAACAAAAACAGCAACAAAAACTGCAACAAAACTGCAACAAAACAGAAACAGCAACAAAACAGAGACAGCAGCAAAAACAGAAACAGCAGCAAAAACAGTAACAGCAGCGAAAAACAGAAACAGCAGCGAAACCGAAAACAGCAGCGCTACTTTGCTGTCTTAAAAACGTTTTAAGCCTATTTTTGTTCATTTCTAAATATTTAGGAACATCACAATTAAGACTAACACTTAGGGAAAAATCTTAATTAGTATTTAGGAGTAATTCTTAAAGCTCTAACCCGGTTCTCGAATTTCAAAATAGTTACGGCAACATTATTACAAGGAAAATAATACGAATTAAAATATGAACGCAACAAGTTAAATTATTCTAAAATTTTCCATTAACAATATCCATAAAACAGCATCTATTTTAATCATTTAGATAGTCTCAAGCGCAATTCACCCATTTCAACATTGAAGTTCATCTCCAAATTAACGAACATATCAATTTGGTGCTCTAATAATTCAACCACGTCCTAGGCATCAAAACAGAAATTTTTCTAAACTTAAAACATATATGAACAACCATGGCAGCCGCATAATTTATTCAAACCATAGTTATAGTGTCTATAAGCATGTAAACCAGAATTTTTTTTCGATTAATTATCAAACAACGGGGTTCAAGGACAACCCCTTCACCTATTCCCTCAAATATCCCCAATTTCAATAATCTCCCCCCTTACCTTTAATGTAGAATTTGCAACCTTTAGAGAGGGTGGGTGTCCTTGGCTTCCTTCTTGGTCCCGCTAACAAGGATAAGGGTAGAAGATGGGATTAAAGGTTTGCTTCTCAAAAACTTAAAATGAGGGACAACGAGAGAGCTTCCTAGGAACCTTACCAAACAAGAGAGATGCTTATGATTCCTTTCATGGTCCTAGAGTTGACACTTGGGTGGCTCCTCCATTCTCAACCCTTTGCTCCTTCAATGGTGGGAGGGTGTTTGGTGATGAGAGTGTTTGTGAAGGAGGGAAAGAGAGAAAGCGTATGAGAGGGTGAGAGGGAGATAAGAGGCGCCACTTTTTGGTGGAGGCAAGAATGAGAGCTTGTCTTACTCCTTAGGTTTTCTCTAGCTAGGTTTTTAGGTAAGTGGATCACTTAAGCACTAATCCTCTAGGCCCAATAACAACATAACAATTCTAAACTATCTTAAATCATTTCTTAATAGCCGATGGCACATAGACTAAGGCCTAAGAGCATTAATCAGTAACAAATTCAAAGTCACACAAGGTATCACATCATCACTTATTTAATTGAGGCATTGCACATAAGCATCTAATTAAATAATTATAGAAATTAAGGAAAAACAACTAGAATCATTTCTAGACTCCTGTAATTATATTCACACATATAACACATAATTAAAATTTAATTAACACATAATAAATAAAAATGAGAATGAGATAGTCTATGAGAATGAGGGGCGACAAGAAAGAACGGTGTACCACAGAAATCAAGTAAAACTCATTTTTATATACCTTTAAAACCTTTTAACCCATCAAACTCATTTTTAACACTTCTTTAAGTCAAAATATTTTTTTTTCAAATAATTGACCTTTCAAATACTAACATTTTATAAAGGTAAAATGATTAAATAACAAATTACTAATATTTTCTAAAAATACAAATAAATACAACTTTAACAATTTTCAACAATTTAAACACACCTAGGAAAATCAGAATAACTACATTTACAAATCGTCATAATTAATGAAATAAATACATTTAAAAATATAAAATGTACGAGAAATGCGGGGTGTTACAGGAGCGCTACTGTGCAACCCAATCTAATGCTGAAAACATTTAATGCTTGTATACTTTCAGTTAAAGAGTACTCTTATGTATTTCGCAATGGAAAAATAGGAGTAATTTTTTTTCATTTTCTTTCCTTTGAAACCTTTTTCAAAATGAGACATAGAATACTACAGTTTTCTAAATGATGCCAATTCAGACTTTTGCAAATATCAGAGTATAATGCATCACAAAATAATACTTCACATAACATAATCATTTCGCACTAAGGTGAGGTTTTCTGAAAAGAGTAATTACAAAACAACAAATACAAAACCCTAAGCTAAGCTGGTCAACAACTATAACTCTTACTGAGAAACAGCTCAGCAAGACCAAACACGAAGTACTCAGAGGAATCTTCCTCCACTGGCTCAATCTTCAATGCTCCTAAAAGCTAAGTCAGCAATGTACCGAACTCCATCTGGAAGTGACATCCATAAGGACATCCAATCCAATAACAAAGGCAAGGGTAAATCCTTTGTCCACGAAGTTTATCATAGGCTATGTCGCATGCAAACAATATATACATATATAATACAACAACATGCTTTTATATACATATATCGTACTTAATAGACCGCACACAATCAAGATGGTATATCAAGCATTGCATGTGAGCAACCAAAACAACCAACAGATCAACAATCAAGTCACTACAATATCAAACTATTGCATGTGAGCAGGCAAATCTATCAACAGATAAGTGATCAAGTCATCACAATATCCAATTCATCAAACAATTCATCACATATCATAAATGTGGTTAGCTATGCATGTCAATGTAGTATGACCAGTTGTGTATACACCTGCAGCCTTAATAGGTCAGCAGTATGACGGGGACTACTTTCCCAACGTCCGAACAAAATAGCCTCTGCTTAGGCTTGCCACTACTTTGGCTGGACACTACTTTGGCTTGCCTCTACTTAGGCAATGCAATGTCAACTCGCCTTTTGAAGTCTGTACGACCAATCAAACGCTACGAGTGACATGACAACTCGTCTTTTGAAGTCTTTAAGACCAATCAAACGCTTCGAGTGTCGATGCTCAATGGTTAATACGCATCCAAACAAATTCAACAATATGGCATGCTCACTGTAGTGAACGCCCGAATGATATCCAACAAATTCAACAATATGGCATGTTCACCGTAGTGAACGCCCGAGTGATATCCAACAAATTCAACAGTATGGCATGTTCACCGTAGTGAACGCCCGAGTGATATCCAACAAATTCTACAATGTGGCGTGCTCACCGTAGTGAGTGCCCGAGTAATGCTTTAATTAATCAATGCGGATCGACGAACCCTCACTCACTCAACTTAGTGGGTGTCCAGATCTCAATTAACTAAGAGTTCAACATAGGACACAAGGTCCGGGTGTTCAATTACGGAACGCTAGTCCCAATCTTAGATCAGAACTCTAGGCACGTAACGCGGAACACTAGGCTCAACTTTTAGGTTAAGATACTAGGCACACCATACGGAACACTAGGTCCAATCCTTAATCAAGAAAATGCGCACGCAAGCAGGGCATTAAGTCCTAGCACAGGACACATGGCCCACATGCTCAATAGGAACACTAGGTTCCCTATGTTTTATTCTTTCGAAATCCTGAATCATGAAATCTCTTTCTCAGTTCTTGTATCACTCCTATATATCTGAAAATACTTTTTAGTTCTAGGTCGTTGAAATCCTAGTTGTGCTAAATAACACACTGGAAGAATTCCTAGGAAAGAGAGGTGGTGCGAACACTCTTAATTACCAAGTCTTTCCTAGCCAGAATTTTCCCAGGCGCATTATTTAACGCAACTGCTGCAAATTGGACTATTTATTTCAAGTTCTTTTCTCCACTATTATTCTATTGAAATTTCCTTGCAAGCTTTGGCTAGTTGTACTAAAACCCTTACGCTTACTTTTAAATCAAAATGCCCTTAACAATTTGTTTACGAAATCATAATTCGGCTTATGGAATCGCATCAGATTTAACGATGTAAATCGTCAACCAATAGCAGTCGATCAACGCATTGTTAATTAATCCATTATCAACAATAATATATTTTTCATATTCCAATTCAATGCCAAGTTCCAATGAAATCCAAAGTGATTCAAGGAAAATAATACAACTCATAATGCCACGCAGGTCCAAGAACATATCATCAATTTCAAGTCCAATTAAATCAATCAAGTATGATTTAAGCAACACAATACAATTCAGTCTTGCCACACAGGGCCAAATCAATACACAGCAGTTTCATGCTACAACATCTCAACAGCACATAGTAATACTACAAGTACTACCATACAATCAATCAACGATCAAGCAAACAACACACAAGGCGAAAAGCCCAAACTCATTATGTAAGAATTTCCCTTACCTTGAGCGCTTTAACTATCCAAGCAAGGTAAATTCGAACTATCGTCAAGTCGTACCTCGCGCGTATCCTAACAACACAAGTTTCAATCAATTAAAACCAAAACTCAAGCCCTAATACCCCTAGGGTAGCCACGGCTCTAAGGTTCCTAAGGCCTAAGAATTACTCACTTAATCCCATTTGGTTCACACCTAGTCACATATCATGAAACAAGTTCAAACTATGCAAGTTTTCAAACTTTTGTAAAAGCTACACACTTAGAAAATACTAAAACCCAAAACTTACCAATTGGAATAGTGTTTTACCAAATGAATAGTGTTTTGCCAACTTTGAACCATTTTTCAAAGCACTAAAACATGTCACAAAATTCTAGAATTAAATTCATTACAAGTTTAAAACAATTCTTAAGACATAACCCAAAACTATTTCCAAAATCATGCTTCTTTGAATTGTTTTGCTAAATCAAATCATCAATCACTTTTACAACTATTTTCAAGCATAAATGCAAGTCAAGAACAAGTTACAAAACATCCTTGAAGGCCACGGTTTCAAAGCTTCCAATACAACTCCAAATTTTCAAACCTTTTAACATCAAAATCTTACAAACTTTGCTTAATCAAAACTTCTTATCAAAACCAAACTTCTTTACCACTTTAATACAATTAAAAACAAGTTAGAACCCACCCAAAATTTGATCATAAGCCACTGTTTTGGAAGCCCCAAAACAGCCCCAAATTATTTTGTTTTCAAACAATTTTTCAAAGCTTTACACATATAAGTTCACTACATTCAATTCCTTTAACAATAAACCAACTTCTTCAACACTTACAACACTTGAAAACACTTTGAAATCAATTTAAAACATCATCAAAACTATATTAGTGGCCACGGTTTTGGTCACCCAAAAACAACCCAAAATTTTCAATTTTTCATTTCCAAAACAAAGCATTTCACCATCCTTAATTTCTTGAACCTTAAACTCACTCCCTCAACACTTAAAACCCTTTAAAATTAAATCAAAACATCCTCAAAATGATACCAAATGGCCACGGTTCCAGCCCCCAAAATTAACCAAATCAATTTCTCAAAACTTAGTAAAATATACATATATGATTAGTTTCCAACATACTACTTAAAACCCACCAAAGAACTAACTCCAAAACAACAAAATCAAGCCAAGAACAAGCCCTAGACAGCCCCTAAGATTCGGCCATGTCTCAAGGTTAGGGTTCCCCAAATTTTAAACATCATTAACAAAGCTAATCATGGAAGGAAACAAAGGGCTTTATGGCTAATCATGCATATCTAGTAAAATCTAACACTTTTGCCCAAAAATAAATCCTAAAACCAACCAAACCCGTTCATGAAAATCAAGAGAGGAAAAGGAATGGGTATGAAGCTTACCAAGAAGTTTGCAGGTGATGGATCAAGGATTAAGAAGAAAGGACGGAAGATTGAAGCTTAAACATCACTTTCCTTCAAGAATCAAAACTAAAATCATGAGAAACAACACAAATACCATGAAAACTCATCCATGGCAGCCATGGAGAAAGGAAAAGGGATTAGCATCCTTACCAAGAAGATTAGAGGTGATAGAACAAGGATTGAGAAGGAAGGAAGTAAAGGTGAAAGCTTTAACGCCAAAATCCTTCAAAACCAACACTTTCTCTTTCAAAATGTTTTTCTCAAGTTCTCCAACAATGGAGAATGAAATGGTTCTGATCTTGGGCAAGGGAGAAGGCCACGAAAATAATGAGGACAAGGTGGGAATAAAATTGTTCATTTAAGTTGAATCCTAACCAAACTAGTTACAAACTAACTAAACTAACTTAACAAACTAGATACCCATTACCTCCTGAGCCAATCAAAAGCCTCCATTCAAAATTGTAGGCTACAAGCACATGGCTGGTCTCCCATTGGTCCATGTGTGGCAGCCATTTGCTCAAAATATCTCAGGGTTTCGCTACGACGCGTTTTTGCTCAACCGGGTGCACGACGTTACGCGTATATTAGGTTTTTAATACTAAAAACTCCCAAAAATAATTCTAATTATAACCCCACACCCAAAAATTACAAATGTTCCTCGCGGCATGAGAAAAGTACCAATGTTTCTCGTTTTCTCGAAATGCGAACCAAAACGTTGCGATTAGACAGTTTCTGGCCATAGAAAATACACTAAATATTTTCTGATGCCCAAAACTTCTAGAAACATTACAATAAATCCTAAATATTGGAAAATGCTAAGATCTCAAATTTTATAAAATTTGGATCACGTTTGGGCATGTTTCAGTTAGAAACACACACAATAGCCTAGTTACGGCAGAATTCGATAGAATTCTCGCAAATAATAAAAGCGTAAATTAGTGAGGATCACTAATTTTCATTTCTCTTATTAACTAGATATTATTCAAACAATAAAATTATCAAAACAAAATCTTTAAAATAATATTCATATTAAATATGACATAAAAATGCATAATTAATCCAGTAATTAGACAATAAAAATCCAAACTATGACTTAACAATATTATTAAATCCTGAAAATTATTTCTCTTTCAATAAAATAATTTTCTTTAATCAAACAATAATCTTTCACATTTTTCGGGATTAATTCATATTAAAAACAGTATACGTCTACACTGTCTCTTAATCTGAATTAATTTTTAAAACAGTAAATTATTTACAATAAATCTTGGCAGTTCTTCGTACTTTTAACAAACCATTGAGGTGATCAATCTCCATGATTTATTTTCAAGTAGCTGGAACTATAAAATAATTTTCATAAAAATTGGGATGTTACATTACCACCCTCCTTAAAAAAATTTCGTCCCCGAAAATTAACTTATAAACCGAAACAAAATCAAAATTATGAAAAGTCGTAACTTAATACTAAAAACATATCATAAATTTTGAATTTTGAAATTTCATACAACATAATAATTATTACACTCAAACAATCAAATACAACGCATACATTTTATTCATATATCCTTACTAAAGTAAGGCACTACATTATCAACTTAAATGTCTACAAAACACAGTACTACGCGTCCATGTTGAAGAAATCCTCGTGAATGACGTTTTATTCCAAACCACGATCTCTACTCCATCACGATCACGAACACGATCACGAGCACGGTCACGAACACGGTTACGAACACGTACAGTCACGAACACGGTTCCGAATACGTACAGTCACGAACACGGTCACGAAGGCCATTGGCCACATGCTAACCCCAACAAGACATTGCCAACATGAAAGCACTCACGGAACCTAAAATCTTCTATGAACCCATAGTCTGTAGACAAAACGAGAAAGAAGAATTTGCACGATCACCAAACACAAAATCACTGACAACATCAACCAGCATAAACGCCAAGGAATTGCAAAAGGATCTTCCCCCAAAGTCATCCTAAAGCTCACGGTTTGCAAGAAAAACAAGAAGGAGAAGATGAAAGCTTGGTTTCTCGCACTTCTCACCACCACGCGATTGGGCACAAGTTAGAATAAGGATGAAGGGAAAACGGAGATTTTATAGCAAAATGGTTTAGGATTCACAAGGGAATAAAAAGGAAGAAAGCCAAGGTTCTCCCCATCAACACCAAAACACTAAAGGAAACTTTCTCCCCTCAATTATTTAGAAGGAATCGGCGAGAGGAAGGAAGAAAAATGACCCCCCACCTAAAGTTCCACTTAGCTATCCATGTGTGGGAAGACAAAGAAAAAGGTGGGATAGAATTTTGCAACAAAGTCTAACCGATAATCATCACGTACTATATTCCCTCCACTAACTCTCACATACTCCAAATTGCTCTCTTAACTTACCCCCACGGTCTCGGCGTCGCTCTAATTCGCTGTGTCAGGGTAGTCGCGTAATCAGTTGCTCGATTGGCGACAAATCACGTAAATTAAATTATCAAGAGAAATTTAATTCAACGCGCTCTAAAATATTCGCGTATAAGAAATACGCTCACAAAATAATCACATAAATAATTTCACGAATAATCACAATAACATATATCATAATACCAAAAGATAATAAAGATTTGGATTTTGGAATCTAGTATAATAATAAAATATGTCACAGAGTTAAAACACTTATGTGGTCTATATTTAGAACTACGCGCACACCATAATACATATAATACGATAATTATAGCGTCACCTACGGATAATCTCTCTCGTAAATCTCGGTCCGCTCAAAACTCCTTGTGTCGCGTTTCCTGCGATGAAGTCTTCAGATGATGAGTTCTCTGCTCTACTTGGGGTGTAGACACGTCCCTTAGTGGTTGGTCTTGTAGTTTCAACATTGTTGACAGTAGACTCAGCTTACGGTACTTTGCAGTCTCTGGACAGATATCCCAATTCCTTGCAGTTAAAGCATAATCTTTCCTTGGTTGGTTACCGTTAACATTGTGCTCCTCATCTTCACCGTGGAAGTAGTGCGTCTTCGGCCATCGATGCTTGTGATTCCATCTTCTGTCTATCAGGTAGACATATCCTTCAGTAGTTGGGCACGCAACCTTTGCAGTATCTGCAGTTGATCCATCTTTGGTAATTGATAGTCCTTAGAAATATGTCCTGACTTCTTGTAGTGAATCCCTCAAACTACAAGAAGTCAGGACATATTTCTAAGGACTATCAAATTACTCCTAGTTGGAAATGAAAAAGTATGACTATTTTTTTTATATTTTCGGCGTCGGTACGCCCGCATTTTCTTGTAGTGAATCCCTCAAACCTACACAAGCCTTAACCCACACCAAAACCCTAACCTTACCCAAACCCCAATCCAATGCATCCTCAAACACCTCCCTCACCTCACATATAGCCATACTTCACTCTCACCCTTTCTATCAATTATTCAAAATCACTCCCACCAAACCCAGAACCTATAAAATCAAAGTTACATCCACTTCCTCTTCCTTATCTACTTCATCATCAACCACCTCCACATCAGATACCACTTATTTTGGTGCTTCCAGAACCATGCTAAAGCCTGAAAGACCAGTGCCTATCAGAGAAGAGGAATACCACTCAATCTATGACCATCATTCTCTTTGGCATTTGAAGACATTCACCTCCGGAGTAGCCAGGTTGGAAATTCCACCTTTCAGGTACAATGACATTGTAAAAATGTCTTTTGGTGGAAGGCTCAGGCCCCCTCCTAAAAGAGGAGTACTACCTCTATCCTTTGATCTTCCACTCAACTTGCCTCAAAATGAACCGCTCACTCTGGAAGAGTGTGGCAGATGGATAACTGATGAAGAGACAGCTTTCATGAACCACTGCCTGGAGATGAAAAGGAATGAAATGGTTTTTCTCAACAAGGATCCCTCTCTGGCATCTGTTAGAATTGTTCCAGACAGGCAAAGATGGCTTCCTTGGTTGATCCCTGAGAACAGGAAAGACAAAGTTCCTCAGAGACTCCCTAAAACAATGACTCTGAAGGAGTTTGAAGAAGCCCCCAGGAAGTATAACACCACTTTCTTCCCCCTCGCAGATGTCAAAGAGCTATCTAAAAGTCATGCCATGGAAGTGTATCACACTCGGCTCACAATGGACTCCAGAGATACTAGTTCTTCTGGTTGTTGTGATGAGAAAAGGCTACTTTTGAAAATGTTGGTTCCATCAAGAGAGTATGGGACACTAATCTCTCAATTCTACACTTTGATGATATGCTTCAAGGTTTTGTGATCAGGCCTCCCAATGCTTTGAAAAGAAAATTAGAATGGGAAGCAATCAATGAAGAACTTAGAGCTAATTTTGATTGGAAAAAGATGGCATTGAATTGGAAAGACCAGGCTCATCTAGATGGTTTGATACCAATTGTTCAAACCCTTGAAGACAAGGAAGATTTGAGAAGAAGATATATGTTTGAAAATGAGATCTTCAGCACCTGCTTTGTAGAAGCAGAAGCTGACTTGAAATGGTATGCATCAGAAGCTGAACTTCTCAAATTTGATGAATTTGTTGATGCTCTGTTGAAGAAAAGAGAAGTTGGGTTCTTAACCTTGGTTGAACCTGAAGAATTAGAGTACAGAAGACTCAAGGAGTTGGAATTTGAGAAGGAGAAGCTGGGAAGATTAATCAAATGGTGTCTACCAAATGATGATTTCTTCTTGAAAGCTAAAGAGAAAAAGGAAAAGAGATTGAAGCTGTCACAAGGGGTTCTCATGGAACATATTAAGCAGTCTACTAGGCGATGGCAAAGGGTTATCACTTGATACAGACCTGAAGAGCACGTTGAACAAGCTGAATGGATTCCAGAACCTGCTCCTCCTGCTGATAATGATGAACCTGTCATCATTTCAAGTGCTCAATTTAAGACCTCCATGGCTGCAACTCAATCAGTGGCAAGGCTGGAGAATACTGTTAACTTCCCCATGGAATGCCTTAACTAATTGCTACCTCCTCCACCTTAGACCTTCCATTTGTTTTAAAGCTTTTGTACTTTTATTCTGATACACTTAATTTTTGTTGTTGTTGTTGTTGTTGTTGTTGTTGTTGTTGTTGTTGTTATTTCTGCGTTTATCCAAATGAATTGAGTCTTATCTTCACATTTTTCTTATTATTCTATTTTGACTATGATGTGTTTTACACTTTTTTTGTTTGATGACAAAAGGGGGAGTAAAAGTAAAGGTGTGATGAATGCGTCTCAGTATCAAGCATCATGCATTGCATAGCATTATTCATCATGTTTTGGTACACTTAGTATGATTTATAGCTCTGATACTCATTGTATGTTGCTCAACATCTGATAATTGGTCCTATGATCTCAGCATCCGCCATCCAATACTTACATATGAAAATGCTCTGATACATGTAAGTACAGTTTTTAAAATACTATGCTCTGATACTTAAAAATACTTGAAAATAATTTTGGCTATTGACCTCAGGGGGAGACCCTTGAAAATATTTTTGAAAATAAATTGTTCATCAACCTTGGATATTTGTCATCATCAAAAAAGGGGAGATTGTTGGAACCTAAATAATTGAGAAGTTTAGACCCTCATTAATTTTGATGATAACAAAGTATCTATGTGAGAACAAATTAACTTCTGATAAGTCTTGAAGTGTGTAGGTATTAAAATCATTCTTATTTTATAACTCACTCAGGCAAGAAGAAGAAAGTCACAAGAAGTTGAATACTTTTTTATGTGTCTGCATCCGGTTCACTCCAGTGTCTTGCACTTACACTAGCAGCGAGCGTCCGATATTGCTATGTTAAGACACGTGGAATACTAATTTGCAGCGAGCGTCTTATGGATTCTGAGCGAGCATCCGGTCTTATTAATGAAGCACGTGATGGTCACGTTTATGCTCTTTTACCTCAACTTTCCTGGAACAGAATTCAAATTTGATTTTTTGCGCTCAAATTGATGTACGAGGAATCAAAGATGACACCTTTGGGACAAGACAAAATTCGTACAAAGCAAATGATTAAAAAACAGATAGTACATAACAGAAAAGTGTACTATTCTGAAATTCTCTGAAAAGAAAGATAAGGACATGTATTTTCAAATTACCTCACTCAAAGATTTGGAGCTGTTATTCTCTGCAACGGTATTATTCTCAAGAACCTCTATAAATACCTCAAGCTCTCCATTGAAGAAGGTTGTTAGAAACTACATACTGCTAAAGTTATTACTCAAGTGAGCAACCAAGTTTCTGTGCCAAGTTTCTGAGAACCAAAATTGAACTTCAGCGTCTTATATTCTTTCTTTTAGAAAGCTATTGTTTTTTAGCTTAAGTTTTTCATCCTCTCTTGTTGAGAGTTATTTGATTGTATTCAAAATTTCTTTGTAAACTTGTATCGCCTTGTAACAGGCTTGTTTCCTCAAAGGCTCGAACGTACTGGGTCGTTTTGAGAAGTTAAGAGTATTGTCAAGTTTGTGACAGTAGAATACTCTTAAGGAATTTGTAATCAGGTTGATTATAGTGAAAATCCTTCAGGAACGAAGGGACTAGATGTAGCTACCAGTTTGGTGGTGAACTAGTATAAATCTCTCTGTCTCTTTCCTTACTGCTTTATATTTATCTTTGTCTTGCGAAGAAAAAACAAGTTTTCATAAACTTTGTTTTAGTGTTCTGTTCATCCCCAGCTTTCGGTAACAACTGTTTTTCAAAGCAAAGTGTTTTAAAGTGTTTTTAACTTAAAGTTTGCGAAAAGTTTTCAACATAATTCAACCCCCTTATTGTGTTCATGTTCAGCAAGGTCTCCAACACCATATAGGCGACCCTTCTTCTTGCCGCCAACAACATCTGCCCAAACTTTGAGCGGTGCAAATGGATCCTCAGGCTCTGAGACGGGGAACATGATGATGTTTGAGATCTAACCTGAGACATCCTCGCCTCAAACTCCTCCTGTCATGCATAAGCAAATAAGTCAAATTTTTTTTTGTAAGAAAACAATATAAACATTATTAAAAAAATATTCATTATATTTTATAATTACCTGGGTCCGCCTCGACCGATCATCAACAAAATCACTAGTACTCCTCCTAATATGAGTTGCACGATGGAGCTGATGCAATTGTACCTCTCTATCCAACCTCTTCGACTGTAATTAATTAATAAAAAAACAAATAAATAATAATAAATAATAATAATAATAATAATAATATAACACGTACAAGTCGAGTTGTGTGCTGCGCCTGACTGATGGAACCTCCAATGTGCAAGCTCCCACCCTTCTCAGAGGCTCTGTTCTTCTTGGCCTTCTCGCGGATCAAGTTGAACTCAGGGGAGTTCTAGTACTCTACCAGCCTCTCCCAGATATGATCCCCTATCTAGTGGGGCTGTCCCTTGAGGCGGGCATCTCTAAGCATATCAGGGAGGCGGTGGGAGGCCTTCATATGAAAGTTCTTCTCGATCCGCTCCTTTTCCTCAGTCCGCCAAGCACATCTCTCATGTATCAATATAAGACATTATTAAACATAATTGAAATTTATGAAATAAAATAAATAAAATGCAATAAAATAAAAATTGCAACTTACTCCGAAAGATTTGAACATATGATCTCGCTCCTTCTCAACCATCATCCCCCAGGTGGGCCAATACACCGAATAATTCTCCTCAATTGTTGTTGTGATAGCTTTTACAGCTGGCTTTGAGGGAAGGAACCTGAACAATAAAAACATGTCAAACAAAAAAAATATATACATGTAAATTATTAATAACTCGACAAAAAAAATGTAAATATTTACCCTTTACCAGCCGGGCTGATAATCACTTGACCATCATGCAGCATCTCAAGATCCTCAACCTCCTGCTGGTCAACCTCGTCCTGCTCAACCTTGGTCTGATCAGGCGTATAGCTCATACTATAGTCATCCTCAGACTGATGAGCACCGGGCATCGTCTCAAGCATAACTTGAGAGCTGGAAGTGTCATGTGTCTGCTGGAACCCCAGGTTGGGGATCATGTAAATGGCAGGCAAAGGGGGTGTCGGTGCAGAAGGTGCTGGGGGCTGTGTAGGTGCCGAACATGTCGAAGGTTGTGTAGGCGTAGATGTAGATGGACGTTGTGTAGATAACAATATCGAAAACCCAGTAGGGTCACGCCTAATAATGTTCGGCCTCCGACAACCGGGGGGTCGATGGAGATGGTCTTCCCCTTCCCTTTACCACTAGTGGGTGGTATGGGGGGGTCGAATCCTGATCCTGATGTCAGTGGTGGATCCACCTTCACCAGATTGGGGGCAATTTCCCCCACGACATAATTGTTTTTTAGTTTAATATGCTTAATAATTTTTATTTTGCCCCCATAAAAAATTAGGTGTTACCCTCATAAGACACATTTTTTTTAAGTAAATGAAAAAAGTTATAAGAAATAAAAGAGATAATAAATTGATACTAATTTCATCTGTTTATCCTTCTAATTTTTACCACTTTTCAAACACTAGGTGACAAAACACATTAAATTTCAAAAAAAAAATATCGTTCAAGATAGAGAAAGAGATTAAGAGACTCAAAGAGCAGAGACAATTTCTTGATGATTTTCTATCAACCATTAGATTGAGATACAAAAAAGTGATACCGGGAAAGCATAGGAGAGATGAATGGTTAAATGATTATTTTTTTTTAAAAAATGCTTAAATGATTGTGTTGTTACATACATAGAGATATATTTTTTATAGTTTTGACAATAAAAAAACATATAACATTTTTAAAATATGAAAATACATAAAACACAATTGTAATTTGTAAAAACTTAAGTATTTTAGTTTTTTAGTCATAAACATTATGTATTTTGTAAAAAATTATAATATTTTTTTATATGAAAATATTATAACTATTTCTTGCCCCCGCGAAAGAAAATTTCTGGATCTGTCACTGCCAGATGTCATATATGTATATAGAGCAATTCAACAATAACAGTCATGAAATATTATTTTTAAACATAACAATATTAAAAATAAATTCCATAAAAATAAACAACAGGTTATGAAAATAACTGACAAATTAAAATATATTGTGAGACAATTCTCTAATTGTAAAAAATTAAACAATTTCATTCTGACCATTCTGCCCACTCTACTTCGGCATCGTCTTCAGATCTTGATGGTTCTACCACTTCTTCATTTAATTCCTCATATCCATCTACTTCTTCATATGTGATTGGATTGTCACTTAGTCGAGAAATATGTTCCACTTCATTTACTACATTGACATGAGACATCTCATCCACTTGATAAGCCACTTCTTCCTGTGGATCTTCTACTTCAATGCGACCCCCTTGGTTTTGTCTTTATTGCGACACACCAACCTTGTTTGTCCCTTCGAGTTGATGGATAAGGGACATGTAACATCCCAATTTTTAAGAAAAGTGATTTTAGCAATAAAATCCTGAATACTCGAAAAATAAGTCATAGAGATTGATCACCTCAATGGTTTACTGAGAGTACGAAAAATTATTTTGAGTTATTTTCAATAATTTATTTATTATAAATAATTATTATTCATGATGTCAATTCGAATTAATTGACAGCATAGACGTATGCTGCTTTTAAAGAAAATTAATCAATTATACTTATTATAAGTTTTTTGTGTGACGCGGTAACGCGTATTTTTGTTGACTAAGAAATTGATTGAATTAAATTAAGATGAAATTAAATTTAAGAATTAATATTTAATATTAATTCATGGTTCAAAAATCGTCGAAAAACTCTAACAAAGTTTCGTCGCGTTTTGAATCACCGGGTAAATTTTATCCGCATTAAAATTTAAAACGAACTCCGATTTCGATGAAAATCGAATCGTAACTTGTTGTGATTATTTTTGAGTGTTTTAGATTGTTTTTAATATTTATGATAATATTTTATCACGCGATGAATTAATTTCTCGATAAACTAATTTTCGTGAATTAATCGGCAGAAAATTAATCGGTAACGCGGTTAATCGACACCTTGTTTTAGCAATCCTTAGACTCTAGGATTAGAGGGTAATCATGAGAGATGTGTGATTAGATGGGATAGATTAGATGAGGTGATTAGCATCTTTTAAAGTTGATAGGTGTCACACTTTGTGTGATTAGTTTTTGACACTTTATTAGACTAGTTTTTAGCCTAGTGTTTTAATGATTCAAATAAATTTGTGATCCTCTTCCTTTTACTCAAGACCAGCGTGACTACCTCCCCTATTTACTCCTATTTTAAATTTTTCACTTACCATATTTATTTAGTTGATTTTAAGTGAAGTATTAACAGTTATAAATAATTGTTTGATTAAATAATAATCCCTTCCCTTATGAACAGCCCCCACGACCTCCCCTCTCTCTAACCCTCACATTTCACTCATCTTCTTCACTCTTGAGAGAGAAAGAGCTTAGGGCTCATCCATGGGGTCCTTTCTCTTTACTTCTTCAAGTAGTTTCACATCCATCCTTCCAAGTTTCTTGCGATAGTTTCTACTCCTCTTCACCATCACCTATTTCTTCACTTGAGTAAGTTGAGAGCAACATTCTTCTATCCTTACTCAGCCCCAAATCGTGACCTCCATGGCCACTTCCTTCTTGCACCATTTCAACTTCAATCCTTCGCCTAACTTGTTTCTAACTTCTTCATTGTCTTGATTGCCTCTTCCACACCTTGCAAGAAAGGAGAAAAACAGAATTTCTCTCCCCCTCCTTCTTTGCACAAAACAGCGCCTCCCTCCCTCTCTTGCTAGTGGTAGTTTTCTTCCTTTTAATTCTTGATTCATGCTTATTTTGGTATTGTTGTGTGTTGATTATGATTGAATGAAGGAGATGAGCATGTAAGTCCCTATTCTTGAAAACCCTAGGCGCAAGTCAAAGGGGGAAAGAGGGGTAATGTGATCTTGAGGTCCAATCTAGCAATTAGTTGTTTAATTGAGCCTAATTTGTGTTGTTGTTGTTATTTGGGGTAGTAGTTTGAAACTACCATGTCAAACTAGTTGTTTTATGGTTTAAACCTATTCTTTAAAAAGGGGAAATGTAGGTTTTAATTATTGAATCATGTATTGAGTTGATAATAACATGCCTTGATTGATTTAATTGCTATTGGAATTGTTATGGATGCTTAAGTAGGAGAATTAGTAAGTTAATTGTGAAAAATTGATTCTTGAAGGACTAAAATGGCATGTGGAAATGGATTAAGTTGTTCTCTAATTTTTAGCATTCTATGGCCATGATGAAAATGTTTTGGAAATCAAAAGAATTGGAAAGTCTCTTTGGAACTTTTACTTTGGAATTGTTTTTGTAAATGAGTTAAGAAACTTAGTAAATTTGGTTTTGAACATGACTTGCAATTTGAAAAGAAATTGTGCATTTCTTGTAAGCTTGAGTTAGTAACTAATTTTGTGGGAAACACTTACATGGGAATGTGATAATAGGGATTTGAAAATGTTTAGTTATAGTTTGATGATTGTTGCCTTTAAATGTAACTGAAAATGACTAGTAATACGTTTTGAAAAATGGTTGAGTCATGTCCTGGATATACCTTAATGTATTGATACCTTGGTGTATAACTAAATGACTTAGAAATGGTTTATTATTTTAAAAGGAAGTTTTGTCAAATGTTTTAGAAAAAAAGGGATAGGGACGTGAGCCCTAGGTGGGGAAAAAGGGAAAGAAAAATGGTTTTGCATACTTATCTTGACTTGGGTTAGTAGGTTGGTTGCATTAAAATTGGTTTGATTAAAATGGTTTGAATCAAAGGAAAATTGGAAAGGTTTTCTTGGAAACTTGGTTTTTGGAAGTCTTGGAAATGGTTTTAGAACATGTTTGATTTGAGTTCTTTATGTGTGTTAATTGCTACATGATGTTAATTGAGTTTTGGAAAAAAAATGTATGGAATGGTTACTTGCTTGAAAGTGGTTTTGCAAACTTAGCCTTGATTGTGACTTGATTTTGAAAAAGAAAAATTGGTTGCACGTTCTTGTAACATATTAGTATTTTAAACTAAGTTTCTAAGTGAAGTTGTTGTTTAGGTAAGGGGTTGAGTTGAGAACCTAGGGATTGTAGAACTAAGTTTTTAGAATTTCGCTAAGTTTGCTTTGTGTAATAGGCTCAAGTGACCCAAGACCGTGCAACATAGAATCAAGGAATACGTGGATACGCGCAGCTTGAAGTTCGGTAAGGGCGCTTCACATTCTAGAGTTATTGTTTGTGTATTTATGCGTAAGGGCGCTTCACATTCTAGAGTTATTGTTTGTGTATTTATGCGTAAGGGCAACTTTTAGATACGATAGGAATTTAATTTCAAGTATTTAAACGAAGAAGTCTGAGAACCTCAGGGTTCGAAGTGAGGGTCTTGTACCCCTTCGTTTTACTTTTTTTTGAGATGCCGATTATTTAGTGGGCTTGTCTGTAAGTGGTTGGCAGCTGTCCCCAACCCCCCACACTTGTTTGTTCCTCTCTGTCAACTCCATCGAGTTGCAGAGGGATGGATTCTATGATTTGATTGTCAACTGTTGTTGTTGAGCTGTGCAATTATTTAATATGCGGTTGAATAATGCTATGAATTGCTTATGCTGCTTGTATTGTTGAATTGCGTTTCAATATGCGAATTGCTGATGCTGCTTATATTGTTGAATTGTGTTTCACTATATTAAGCTTTCTATAAATTATTTGATATGCGGTCGAATAATTATGCGAATTGCTCTTTGAATATCGTATGCGGCGAATTGTTCATCGAGTCTGAGAGCTTAGTCGAGTCGTCGAGACGTTTTTGAGCTGTGAGCCGGACAACTGAGGGTGCTAGGTCCCCTTCGTTCATGGTGGATTAGCTAAGCATCGCAGCGTTAAGGAACCGGAGCTGAATGTCCTAGGGAGAGCGAAGATCCCAAAGCTACGGCTGGTATTCAGTGGATGGATCGGCGTCTGCTTTTCGGAAAAATTGTCGAGTCGAGAGAAAATGAGTCGTAATTATTCGATCTGCTCACCATATCCCGTATCTACACAACTGCTTAAAGCACCTGTGCAATTATCGCCAACCCCTAAATCAACCCGAGGCAACTCTTCCCCATGTTTAGTCCAAATCCAGTAATTAGGCCTAAATCCAACTGAATACAGGTGATGCATGACCTCACCTGGGCTCTTAATCCTTCTACAATCGTAAGTAAGGCACAAACATCTAATCCCTCTATTAGTTATGAAATCTTCATGTGTCATTGCGGCTTCGACAAAACCATCAACCCTAATGAAAAAAGATTGTGTCAAACCCCTTCTCTCCGGATACAACCTATCATACATCCAACTACGATTCGAAGGAAAAAAATTCTATCTTCTGCATGTTAAAAAAAATGACAATTTCAGCAGCATGACGTTCTTAGAACCGCTCTCTTTCTTTAAATGGTATGGCCCTATCCTATTCGAGGAAAAGCTTTTTCAAAACTCGTATAATAGTCTTTCCTTAATTCTCATCTCTTATACTTGACAAAATTTCGGCAGCATTTCCCATTGGTCTCTGAGTACACCAAATGATCACAGTTATGAATACCACGATCAAGTATGCACCCAGAGAACAAAAGGAAATGAATCGAACCGAAATTTTATCAAATATAAAGATACGAGAATTAAGCAATAACTATTATACGAGTAAAGAAAAAAAAATTACGTAAACTGTTCCACTTGGACAATTCAAGGTTCAATATACAATGAACACGTGGTACCCTAAAAGAGTACATACACTCAATAATATATTGAACCTCAAACGGGAAGCCAAGGCTTTTCTCCGATATTAATTACAGGCATAGAAATAAAACAATAAGCTAATTAAAATATATTTAATGAAATTTAATATCAGTTTTTCTCCAATATTTAAAATATTTAATATATTATTTAACATCAGTTTTTATCTGATATGGGTTGTTGGCTGAGAAAGAAAGAGAGAGTGCGAGAGAGACCACGACGGTGCAAGGGGAGGTGGCGCGGTGGAACAGTGGAGAGGTGGAGAGTGGCGCGGCAGTGCTACCGAAAAAGAGAGGAGCAGTGTGGCGCGATGGGGGAAGGGGGAGGGGCACAGTGGTCGCATTGTGGAGACGAGACGCGGTGGTGGCACGGTGGAGGCGAGGCGTAGTGGTGGCACGATGGTGGCATGGCGGTGGAATAGGAGAGGGGACAGATAAAAAAGATGGAATGGGGAATAAGGGTTCGTGACGGGCTTCTATACGAAGCTTACCGACATCCTCATTTACTGTACCGACTACCTATTCCCGTCGGTAAATTACGCGGCGTTACCGACGAACACGTTTACAAATACCGGCGGTCTGGGCCAGTCGGTAATCTCGACGGTCAATTGACCGATGAGGTTACCGATGGCCCCAGCCCGTCGGTATTGGAAATTGCGTCGAGGATGAGATGCCACCCATTTTTACTGACGGGTTAGGCCGTTGGAAATGCGCACCGACGGGCTAGGCCGTCGGAAAACCTTCGCAGAGTCGTTGGTCCCATTTACGGATGGTCATGGTTGTCGAAAATTCCATTTTTTGCCGACGGGATGGTGACCGTCGGTAATAGGTCGTCGGTATGGCCGATTTTTCTGGTAGTGATACAACAATTCCGATATCAAATTCATCAATACATCGAGAACATTATTGATGTACCGCCTAATAGCAATTGTGGATATCGCAACATTGTTGCTTTACTTAGTATGGGTGAGGATTCTTGGCCTTTAATCCGTCAGGATTTAATTACAGAGCTTCAACAAAACCGTGACGACTATGTCGGTGTGCTTTATGGCAATGACAACGTGGATGAACTAATTCGATCACTATATGTTAATAAGGTGGCCAGATGCAGGCCTGAAAAGTGGATGACCATACCAGATGCATGATATATCATTGCTAACAAGTATAAAGTGGTCGTGATATGTTTAGACTCAAGGGGAAGTTATACAATTTTTCCTCTTAGGCATGCACCACTAAGAGATCGTAATACCCACCGCGTCCTTTGCATTAAGTATATACATAGTATGCGACATTTTGTACAGGTACGACATTTATGTGTCCTATTTATTTTTGTAACATTTAATTGGCTTTCATAGATGATAATATTAATTTTGTTAAAAAATGACATGAATCTAGGTATATTTCAAGAATAAGGCTCCAATACCTCCTTCAGATCGACTATGCGAAACTTTTAGAAGCGACAAAGCTAGTGAATGGGAGATTGTATATGCATGTCGTATACAAGATTGGAAGTTGATACTTTTACCAACAAGAACAAAATCTTATGTAAATGTTGATTGAGTCTTAATCTTGTATAAACACTTCATAATTTGTTATGGAATTTTTATGTAGTATTTCCATATATTTTTCAATGGGTAGATAGGTTACATGTGGAAAATGCAACAGTCAAATCAACCTCCATGTAAAATCAATCGAAAACTGTTTAAGAGGGATCCTGAAACATGTTGATGGAATCACCCGTCAACAAGAATCTGGAATTTTCAAATTTTTTAACTACCAGATTCTTGTTGACGGGGTATTCCGTCAACATGTTTCTGGATTATACATTGTTTAAAAACCAATATTCCAATTAGGAAACTTCTTGTGGAACCTTCCACAACAAATACCCGGTGATTCTCAATTCATATTCAGGATTTTAAACGTCCGGATTCTTGTTGACGGGGGATTCCGGCAACAAGTTTCCGGTAACAGTAAATTCGCAGAAAAAATAACGCAGACTAGCAGCGAAATGTGACCTAACATGAGGAAGAAGAAGGTCATTGCGAGCGAAATGGAGACGAAGGAAGAGGGACGTGAGCGAGAGAGTGAGAGACAGAGGGAGGTGGCGGAGAGACCGATGGAAGATGGACGGAGAGAGGTGACAGAAACAACGATGGAAATGAGAGAGAAATGGGAGGGGAGCGGTTTGGAAAAAAATAAGGCTAATTTAGTCTTTTTAGGGAGAGAGGGGGTGTGAAAATTAAAAAGGGGACGCCCAAAAAACATGGGCCGCTTTCATAAAGCCAATCAAATGGCATGGATCGAGCCACTACGATGCCCGCCCCAAATCCATTTTCCCTCCCTAGCTCGTTTTCTCGGAAAAGAAAAAGAGGGAAATTTTTTAGGACGGAGTCGAAATTGCAGTTAAACTTAAAACCCCTCGTCACTCCCTTTTCTTTTTCTTTTATTTCTCCACAATAATTTTCCTTTCATTCTTCCTTTCCATTCGTTCTCAATTTTGAATCCCGCCCAATCTCTCACCTTACCAATTCTCTTCTTCTCGTTCTTGGGGCTCAATCGTTTCGTTTCCGCCATGTTTATCGCGCCCTAATTCTCCTTGAAACTCGCTCGCCGCAACTCCTATCGATAACCGTTCCGATGGCGGCGAAGGAGAAGGCTCATCTCGACGGCGGCGTCGGTGATTCGTCAAGGGTTCCGTCATCGTTCGTGAAGAAAGGCGACCGGCAAATGTTCACGGTGGAGCTCCGGCCGGGAGAGACCACCATAGTGTCGTGGAAGAAGCTGTTGAAGGACGCCAACAAGGTCAACAATGGATCCGCTTCCGCACCCGAGCAACTTCCCTACGCGAACCCTGCGCTCGAGTCCAGAATCGCTCCCGTGAGCCTCTTTTTTCCATTTACATTTCAATTCTTGCTTTTCTTTGCAGATTCAATTTCCGAATTTTGAGTGTGTACGTGAGGTTTTTGTATATATAGATTGGTAGTAACTAGTAAACCTTTTTAGCTGAATAGCATTGCTCACACTGAAAATTATTTGAAATGGGTTTTGTGCCAAACTTGAGTTGCTACTCGAACCGCTACAGTTTGACTGGTTGTGCCCATTTGAATTAATATGTGTTCCTCCTTTAATTTTGGAGGACTTGATGGAACTTGTTCTGTGCATTTAAAGTGATAGAAGAGTAACAAGAGCTAATGTTATGTACCATGTTCTTTACTTCTAAATGCATTCTTGTATGTTGTAAATTTATTAGCTGAATTTTCTTTTGAGATTAGTAGATAGCAGAGTTATTAATTGTGTACATTAGTGACCCAATAGCAGTGTCGTGGCTGGTAGCCCCACTCTAAAACTCAGGTTGCGGAGTGTTTGTATGTCGCGCCTACTGCATTGTGATTTGCAGCTTGCATCCATTCTTGGACGTTTGCACTGCTACTGGATTACGGAGAGTAAAGCCCCATTTTTGCCCCTATTTTCTCACTTTTCCAGCCATATCTTTTTCATATTTTGTCATTTCCCTTTCATATTTGGCATCAGAAAATCAGAAGCCCTCCTCCCCATTCATTTCCAACCACCATTCATGTTTGAAGCAAGCCTTTGTTTGTCTTTCCCACCCTCACGATTTCGATCCTGCAGATTGCTTGCAGTATTTTTGGCCATTCCTGACAGTTTCGGGCAGCCCCACCGGTCGCTGGCATCCCCTGCTACTCAACCTTAACCATGCACTTTCGTGCTGGTTGCTGGCAATTGGATTCCCCTGCTCACCGACTGTTCTTGCAGCTCTGTTCTTTTTCCTTTTCTCACCCTCTGTTCTGCTACCCAATCCTGCAATCCAGGATTGATAACTGTGGTAGATAGATCTGATCTAGGATTTTTTAATATGAGAAACATTTGAGATGTGGTAGTCTCTGTAGTCAAAAGCGCTCGTAGCGGCTGCAATAGCAGAAGAGCGTGGCGTAGCGGCGGCTCAGCGCTACGCAAAACGGCGCAATGAAGCCTATTTGAGTTGTGGCTGTGCCGCTGCTCGTTGCGGTCGTTTTGCAGTCGGGGGCGTTACAACGCTGTTCACTCAGCGAAATCCTAATACGAGAGTAAAAAGGAAAAAAAAAATGAAGAAGAGGGAAGAAAGAAGGACACCGGAGATGGGAGAAGATGAATAAAGAGATGTAGAAGATGATTCGTGCCGCACTGTAGATATAAACGTTGTAAACTAAAGAATTAGGTTTTAGTTTTAAATGGGCTTGGCCCAATAACAAGTAAGTGTGGTGAAAAATATAAAATACCTTGAGCAGGATTCGAACCCTTGAAAGGAAAGGTGTTTAAAATCGCAAAAACCACTCAGCCACATGAAAAGTTTTATATTTTTTATGCGTATACATCTATGTATAAGTATTTGCATTGGAGGTCAAACCGTTACACGCTACATCACTATAGCGTTTTGGGGGTCGGCCGCTATGCTAGTTAGCTAATATGTACACGTAAATAAGCCACAGTTCACCAGTAAATGGCACCTACTTCATTTTCTCCCGATACAATAAATGTTGTTGTTTTGAATTTACTCTCGTAACTCGTAATTATGTGATTAATGATGTGAATCTTTTTTTTTTTTTTTTATAACATGAAATATATGGCGTCAAGGAAATCTAGGCTTTGATTGACCCCAACTTGTTTTATGGTCCAGTATTTTATTAGATTTGTCATCCGGGTATTTGTGAACCATCATAGATTTTGACTTATTGTCTTTGAAATTGTATATGGTTTAGTTCTTCACTATTTTTCACGATCCTCACTTGTCATTTTTTAGGGACAAACTGAGATTAATGAACAAGATGCTCCTCAGACAAACCGGTTCAGTGCTGTAATAGAGAAGATTGAGCGCCTTTACATGGTATGTGTATGTTGCTTATTGAGATTGTTACTCAATGACCTGTACAATCATAAATTAGTTTCTACTATAAATTCATATAGTGTTGTCAAATAGCACTCGTAGCGGCGCTATAGCACTATAGCGTAGCGGATTTTGAGGTCTTCGCTATGAAAACCGCGACGCGATTTGAGTTTCATTACAATGGCTATAGCGGCCGCCATTCCCATTTCCACCGTATTAGACATAGTTGAAATAGGGGAAACTTAGGGTTTTTTTTTTCGTTTTAGAAAAACACCAAAGAGTCAGCATGTGCACTGCACATGACTCTTTTAAAATATAAAATGTGATGAATAAGTCCAGTAGGCAAACCCTTTTCTTTATTAAAAAAACACCAAAGAGTATTTTGTCATTTCAGTATTTTGTTTAGAACAATTGAGCTTGAGTTAATATTTATAAAATTTATGTTTATTTTTATGCAACTTATTTATTTTTGTATACAACACACACACACACACACACACACACACACACATATATATATAATTGGTTTATATCACCCGCTATTTGACTTCCGCTATTTGCCCGCAACGCTATCCGCTATTTCACATAGCGGATTTTTGGCTTTCCGCTATTTTCGGTGATTCGCGATTGACAACACTATATAAATGTGCATTTAAGTGTTATATTAAAATTAAAATTTTCTAGGTAGCTCCCATGTTGGGAATAATGGGATAATGAATCATTTTCAGGGTAAGGATAGTAGTGATGAGGAGGATCAACTTGATGTTCCTGATGATCAGTATGATACAGAAGATTCTTTCATCGATGATGCTGAGCTGGTTGGTGTATTTGCATATTGTTTTTGTCTTTTTTTTTTTTTAGATGATCTTCCCCCATATATGTGTGTGTGTGTGTGTATATATATATATATATGTATGTATGTATGTAATGTATATTGGTTTTCAATTGTCGTTTTTGCAGGATGAATATTTTGAGGTTGATAATTCTGCAATCAAACATGATGGATTCTTTGTAAATAGGGGGAAATTGGAACGCATGTAAGTGTTTTGATTAAATATTTGCCTAGAGTATTCTTTCCCTTTATAAACCACTTAATTTATCAAGCCTTTGCACATTTTTCTTTTCTGGCTTATGAGTGAAGTACAGAAGTCAATGGACCTATATTGCCAGTTGCCACAATGAGTGATTCTCTTCACTGGTCATTTATGTGTGCTTTTGGTGTTACATGAAAATGAAAGGAGATTGTTTATCACTCATGGTCATCTTGTGAATTTGTGAGTTGTGACAACAGCTAATACTAGACTTTCTGTATGAAACTTTTTATGTTTATGCTAGTAATGTTGAGAATTTATATTTGTTGAGTGCAACTGCAATCCAACAGCCATATAAAGGAAGGTAGAATTCCATATGTCTTCTTTATGTGCAGATGCTAAGACAAAATGTATATTAAATGTTGGCAAAATGCTAACCAGTTTTAAGGAACTAGTTTAGAAATCAGAAGTAGAAAATTTTTATCGAAAAATGTAGCATTAATTGTAGTCAATGCATTACATGTTTTGCTTTCCAATAAATGTTTGTAAGGATATTGGTCGGCAGGACCATCGAATGTTTTCTCGTCATCTTTTAGGGTTTTGAAGTACTAGCTCACGAGGCTGCAGGGTGAAGCAACTGGCTAAATGCATGACTAGAAAATGAGCTTAAGTTATGGCAGCTTGAGTGAATCTAAAATTTTGTGGAGTGGTTCTTACTTCTTATGCACTGTTTAACTATTTCTGTAAAATGTTTGGTTCAGCCTTTGAAAATTACTACTTTATCGCAATATTAAATTTAGTGTCTAAGTTAGTGCTGTTAAATTTAGGTAATAGTAATTTTGTTTTATCTCCTGCCTAAAAGGGTAAAATATCTGCATTTTTATGCAATTCATTAACTTGTATATAGATTAAACAAAATAATCTAAAGCTGGCCTCTCTACGGGGTCATTAAGGAGATCTCTTACATTCATATTTGAATTCCTCAGATGACTAGAATCATAAAGACCACCCAAACATAAAATTTGATGTCAGCATATCTATAGCCTATTTTAAATAACATTTTATTTTTATTTTCTTGCCCTTTTGTATCCAAACTCTGCCTTCTTTAATGAAATACTTTTATAAACAAAGAAATATATACTTGGTCTATTGTTCTAAACCTGTTCTATTGTATTTACTTTTAAATTCTTTAGTTGGTTCAGAGCATTCATCCTCTAGTTGTTACAATATTTTTTGAGAGTTTTCCAAATAACATGAATGTCGATATGTCTTTACTAATATCTGAGTATAGTGGAGCTTTCATGCTTCTGACAGTATTTTTAACATTAATTCTATGGCTTATGGTTGAATATTCGGTGACACTTGTCTACAAATGTTTTACCAAGTCTGAATTTATTAATTGAAGATTACAGTAAATAAACGATTCTTACATATTCTTGATTATTCTTATTGATTTTCTCTTTCTATATTACAAGAAATGTACCTCCGGTATTACCTAATCAGCCAGCAAAGAAAAGGCGCCGAAAAGATATATTGAAGAATCCTGGTGAAAACATTGATGGTCATGTATTACATAAAAATGTAAAATTGGGCAAGACAGCTGCTGGAAAGATTGCTTCTTTACCTCTGAAGAATACAGTTAATTCCTCACACAATTTGGCTGTATCTGGTGAACATTATGAAGACCTGAAATCTCAGAATCCATTGGATGTCCCTGGAATTAGTTCAAAAAAGAAAACAGCTGACGCTAGACCAATTTCAGATCCTCCTGTCTGTTTGAAAGTATCAAATGATGTTCCTTCCGTGGTAGAAGCAAAAGATGCAGATAAACAGAAGATAGGTGTATTTCAATCTAAGAATTCAATTGATAAATATAAAGATGCAAGTGCAGTGCTTAATACTTCTCATCAGAAGTGCCAAGAAAAAAGTGTGAATGCACATTCCAAATCCCAACCTGGAAGAACGCCAAATAGTGTTGATGATTTAGAAAATACAGGTCGATTAAAAGATAAAAATGGCATCCGCAAAATACCAGATCTTAACTTGTCTGGGGAAAAATCTGCAATGCAAGCACCAGTAAGTTTACTTCTTTTGCTTTTCTGTTGTCTTTACTCTTTATTTTAATTTCAATATCATAAATAAATAATTTAACAAAACAAGTAATGCCGAATTTAGCAGCACTTGCGTCATTTCATTTTTGCTACTCAGCATTGAATTAAAGGGTTCTACCCTATGAAGCCCATATTTATACTCAAATATTGATAAAGCGACAGTGTTTGTACATCCGATACCGATATGCATACATATTGTACAACCTTGTTATACTCAAATATTATACTCAAATATTGATACTGATATGCATACATATTCTTGTACAACCTTGTTCTCCATCATTTTATGAGAGGAATTGGAGTACATATTCTTTTATTTTTCCTTTATAGAGAAACATAATGGATCAAAAGAGGCAGAGGACATGATTTATGTGCATTCCAACCTTCAACTTTTATATAGGAATGATAAAGGAAAAGGATAAACTAAAGGAGAGACAAGGTCGTGGGACATTAGTGGAGATGTACATCATCCACTTGGTGATGGTGCTGGATTTCTTGAATTGGTAGTTATTTCTTGATGAAAACAGACTCAGAAGCTATGCTTTTTTGAATGATGGGATTGGGAACGGGGAGATGAAAATAATACAGTTAGTATTAGATAGTAATTAGTAGCCAGTAGGCAATCGCATAGTGCCAGCACTTCTTTTGATTAGGGCTAATGATTTTTCTTGTGACATTCTAACATTGGTTGGGGAAAGTGTAATTTTTTGTGACACATTTATTGGGGAAAGAATATTTTTTGATTATTTCTAGGGAAAGATGTGTCTATGTTTTTTTGTTATGATGGTTATATATCGATGAGAAATATCAATATATCTTTACAAATATTATGCATTGACATAAAACACGTATTTTTTTTATAGATTTGTTTTAATGTATCTAGTCCGAATCATATATTAATATTTTAAGAATTCTCATTATCTCATATCCTTGTAACTTGTATCCATGTCATATCGTACCTCGTGATATAAAGCATCTGGACTTAATAGTTTCTATCACTCAAGCCATAGTTACCCCATGGAGCATGATGGAACTGCCCATAAAATAAGAACTTTCTTTTTGCATCAATTAACAGATTAATCTTACGTTGAAACATGCCATGCTGTGTGCTAGACAAAGTATGTGCGACATTTCACAAAAATATTAGTAAGAAGTGCTTTGCTGACTCCCTTTTTTGCATGAAGAACACCACTTCTCGTGAATTCTTTGTTGTGTAGCTTCATTGCATGAATCTTCTCCCTTGACTTGTTATCTAGGTTGTTGTCAGACATTCTTTTTCGTTCAAAATAACAGCTATTTAGTCTATGGGTGATTTCTCTTTAAGAGGGATTTAATGGGAGATTTTGTCGAACTATACTATCCTTGTAAATTTGTAATGTATGTTTGGTTAAATAACATTTCTAATTGCTTTGCCTACTGATGATGAAGTTGTGACATTGTTGTGCTTAACATATACTGTATTAGTAATGCATTTGGTTGAATCTTTTGCAGAAATCTAAAAACATACTCAAAAAAGATGGTTCTAGTGTTAGGCCAAAAACTACAATGCTTGAGAAAGCCATTCGAGAGTTAGAGAAGATGGTTGCAGAATGTAAGTTTGGAAATTGTTCTGAAGTTTACATCTCTCTATATATAGGCAATGTTGAAAGCTCATTGCTAATTCATGTTTTCCTTTCTTCAAATATTATTACAGCAAGGCCACCAACTATGGAAAACCAGGAGGTTGATACCACATCCCAGGCTATTAAACGGAGATTGCCTAGAGAAATAAAGCTAAAACTTGCTAAAGTTGCTAGATTAGCGGTACTACTGGCTAATTATGCTTTTCTGACTTGCTTCTAGATATATACACAATTTTATATTTTTTATTGAGGCATTTAAACATTGTATATTAACTTATGTTTTTTGTTGCAGCAGGCAAGCCAAGGGAAAGTATCAAAGGAGTTAATTAATCGTCTTATGAGTATTCTTGGGCACCTGATTCAGCTCAGAACACTAAAGGTATTACAGCCCGTTTTAGTATAACCCTTTAGTATCTATTGTTTCAGTTTTCAATCAATTAGTTATGCTTTGAATACATTCCTGACCTAAATAATTTGTTGTTTAAGTGACTTGCATTTTGTGACCTTTGGAAACATTGATTATCTTTTTTTTCCCCCCTTTTTCTTTTCCCTTTTCTTTGTGCTCTTCAATATGATGTGACTAAGGTAGCATTTGCCATATGATATGGACAGAATGGAAGGAAACAAGTCTTTGGCTCCTTTTCTTTAGTTGAATCAAAATATACCATTTTTTGTCGTGAGTCCCGTTTTGTTCCGTTTTTAAAATGTTTCAAACATAGAATAGAAACCATATGTTCTGTCCCATTCTATCTAGTCTACCAGAGGCTATCTATAAGTCTATGAGATTCTTATATCTAAATGATAGCTTGCCAATGTTTATTTAAATAAAAACGATTTTCTATTGAGAAATTGTTTTAGATTTTGGAGACTCTAGAGCCATGGTCGGTCTTCCAGAATTGATTCTAATGGTAACTGATTATGTTTGTGAACACCCAATGTTGGTCCTAAATTACTTTTTAATATGCAATTTTAATTTTGGTCACAACGATGTTTGCAGAGTCTTTCAAGCTCAGTTATTTTATGAAAAATAAGGTTCTTTACTCTCGGCCCCACGAATTCAATTTTAATTTGTGACACTCTAATTTTCTAAAAGTATCACTATATTACACTTCAAAAGTTATTCTACTTTATAAAAGTCAAACAAACTCAAATTTTGAAAGCCGTTCTTTTAAATCCAACCCAAAAAAAAAAAAAGCAATGTCCAATCTTAAAATTTTCACTTCTTAATTGTTGTGTAGGCATATTTACTTTCCCTTAATGCTTGAAATTACCTGTCTTGTCATCGTCTAATGTAATATCTTGTTGCTGCAGAGAAACTTAAAAATCATGATCAGTATGGGTTTATCCGCAAAGCAGGAGAAAGATGATAGGTTTCAACAAATAAAGAAGGAAGTTGTTGAGATGATTAAGACGCAGGCCCCATCTATCGAATCCAAGGTTTATTTTAGTTGACCTGCTATTTCATTCAATATCAAATATTGGTAAACTGGCTTCAGTTTGTTATATTTTTGCCAATTCAATACTCCATGTTGCTTGTCTTATCTGGTTCATCATTACATTCTTTTTGTTCCCCCCATTATATTACAATCAATGGAATACTTGCCTTCTTTCTTTCTTATGGATGCTTCTCATATTGGATTCAACACAATTTTGAGTTAGCTTTGAAATCCTAATTTTGGCATGTTGAATATTGGATCATTTTACCTGGAAAGGGATTTCATTAGTTGTGACACTGAATCACGTTGTCTTTCTATATCTTATATTTGTGCTGTATCTTGATTACAGATTCAGGTAACTATGCTTTTGAATTTTGATTAACCAATATTTGCTTTTTTAATTTTGGGTGCTTTTTCTTGTTTGCATGGCATTTTAGCAACAACAGCAAGCTGGAGCATCTGGAGATCAAGAATCCGGTCCTGATGGAAAAGCAATAACTCAAAGGAATTTTAGTATGGACGCTACATTGGAAGACAAGATTTGTGATCTCTATGACCTTTTTGTTGATGTACAGAAGATTGAGACTTAAATACTTATCCTGAAGATCCTGTTTGGTTTGAAAATGCTTGTTCTTAATGAATCTTTTTTGCAATTGTTCCAGGGGTTGGATGAAAATTCAGGTCCGCAAATCAGAAAGTTGTATGCTGAGGTGGATCAATTTTTTCAAGTTTTATGTGGAATTGCATTGTAAATTTATGCTACTCACGATCACAAACTAAATTTGGTTTTCATCTCTTGACCTGCTTCCTCTAAATTTGATTTGGTTTATTCTATTTTCTGTCCGCCTTATATGTTAAAATTACATATTTGAATATAAAATAACAGCCAGTGTGCTACTTAATATCCCTTATCTTCAAGACACAGAGGAAAGGGTTCTCGATTGATTTTTGACTTTTGGAACTTTTTATTTCGAGCCCTCATAAATATTTCTCTTCTTTCAGTAGTCTGTGTTACATCATGTGTGTCTGTGTATTTGCATGTGTGTTTGCATGTGCAGTTTCTCGTGTCCAAATATTAGCAACATAGTTTTTTTTTTTTCCCTAACTTTTTAAGTTCTGTGTATTCAGCTAGCAGACCTATGGCCAAATGGTTGCATGGATAACCATGGGATCAAACGTGCAATTTGCAGGGCAAAAGAGAGGCGCAGAGCACTACACAGTAGACTTAAGGTATGCCTTTGGCATTAATAATAACTTTCTATTTGGTGAAGTGATGTTACAAAATCTCTTTAAAATAAAATTGTAGAACAATCTTCCCTTGTTCTCATTGCTTTATAATTTTTAGTGTTTCATGAACATAGATTGTGGTCTAGCCTGCAAATACACACGATTGGGCTATAATTGTTTTTCCATATCCTAACTTATAATTGGCATAGGAACACTTCATTTCAGTATGTTAGTTGGTGCTTTAAATTTTCTAAAGATTATTATGAATAATGAACTGAAGAAAATATTGTCAAAATATTAAGTTATTGGAACTGTTATATTCTGGATGTCATTAAGTCGTATGTACCGTATCTTCTGGCATTTTCTCTGCTCTCTCGCTCTCCATCTTAGAGTCTATTTGGTAAGGCTAATAGGCTATCTTATAGATTATTTGCTTGTTCATCTTGGCCATTGATGTTGTCTGAAGAATGGGAGAACTTGCTCTTGGTCTTTGTATGTGCAAATGATGACAAGCAGATTTGATATTGTCAGGATGATGTTTCAAGTTTGTTTCTATTTAATTGGTTTACTCATTGTTAGGATCAGGAAAAAATGAAGAGGAAAAAGTTATTGACAACTAGGCATGAGGAGAATGTTCAATTTGATGCTAGTTCGATTACATCGCAACAGAACATGCGAGAGCGATTAGCTCCAGAATCTAGGAGTCATACTTCATTGAATAAGGCAGTTTCTAATACAGTTACAGCTGTGCGGGCTCTCCATCCTTCTGTGAATGGTCCAAAAGAAGAAAAAGCCAAGGGAAGTTCAAGCTGTTCCCCGGATGATGTCAGGGTTACAGATGGTGTCTTAATAAAGAAGAAGGTAAAGAGAAAGACAGAATATGAGTTGGAAGGAACTCAGTTTCGCCCTGAGAAGCTGGCTTCTTTGCAGGGAGGAGAAAGGCCTAGGTCCCTAAAGCAGTCTGCAGGTGTTCCCCCCAAATCAAACCTTCAGCCAACATCTCTATCTGGTCTTGAACAGTCAAGCTAACGTGATATCAACTAGGATGTTTACACAATAGAATTTCTGTGTATTTCTGTTTTTGTTTTTTTTTTTTTTACCCAATCCCCCTCCCCCTAAATCCTCCCCTCGCCAAATTAAATTGTATCCTACTGATTATCACCATTTTTGTAATTAGATGTCCTTGCAAGGCTCCTTCAAGTATAGATAGCTTTGTTGATTGTTATGATTATGGGCAACCCGTGTCTGACCTTCACTGCGTGCTTCTCCAAGGTGGTGGCGGTGCTTCTGCAGTCAGTATGCAATTTTGATTTAATTATTATTAGAATTAGAATAACGAGTTTTCGTGAATGGGGATTGAGTATAACAATTACTTGATTTTCTCGTTGGGTACATATCATTTGTTAGTGTCCTTAGTAAATAGAAATTGAAGACACTAAAGCAGAAATAATATTTTGAATTATTTTAGTAATAGGTATATTTTCTTACAAATGAAGCTATTCAATAGTTTATTTTTTTTACGAATGAAGCTATTCAATATTTTATATTTTTACAATTCAATAGTTTATATATAGGGAATTATTTAAAACCATTTGGTGTTGAAACGAATATCGAAAAAATATATTTACAAAATGTGTCTGGTAATATATTTACAAATGGCATAAATCCAATTCCCTCAATTTTTTTTTAATAAAAATGACATGCAAAAGCATCACAATAGTATAAGGAATCTCAACTATGTTGGCACCCTAAAAGCTACCTATTATTTGTGGCATCCCAAAATTTAATTCCCTCATAAATTTGCCTTCAGTAAGTTCATTGCCAGACTATTTATAATGTCTAGAAATATATTTCCGGATATAATTTTAGTACACTCCGAAAATATGTTTTCGGACATAGTTTTAAGGTGGCCCTTAATATGGACCCAAAAAAAAGGGTCCAAAGGTGGACCCATGACTTTTTCCGGCTACAACCAATGACCAACTTTTGTTTTCTCACTTTCATCGGTCGTTGCATATCCTTTTCAACAACTCCACCATAGTTTTTTCGTCCAGTGAATCTACCCACCTTTCTCGCATCCAGACTCATAACTCATAACAGCCACTACCAGAAACACCAAGTACGAGTGACCCAACAATAAACTCTTCCCCTTTTTAGCCACACCGAAATTTCATCAATTATTGACTAAAACTAGTTATGCCTCAAGTAATAACTGCCACATTCTTCTCTACGCATCGAGGGGCGCTCGAAGGATCCATGCGCCATGATCCCTCAAAGGGTCATCGCGAGGACGCATTTGCTGTTTCTTGCAACAGAGGCTCGTGGTGGAGATCGAGAGATGGTCGGCGTGATGGTCGTGGGTGCAACCACGAAGGTGGCCACCGGAGTAGACTAGAGGGGTTCAAGTCGCTTTTAACAATAGATGATGGAAAAGAATTTGTGACTAGTTTATGATTAATCTCAAAATCACCATATACGGATGGATTTAAACACCAAATGATTTTTTTTTTTGGATATTCGTTTCAACACCAAATGAATTTTAACACCACGATGGTGGTTTGCTGCAACTTCCCAGTGCAAAGATTGAACTTGAATAAGTGGGTGGCTGGGTGGGTTATTACCCTTTTTTTCGAATTATTAATTCAAAATAAGGCATTATTCTAGACCAATTGAATCCATTAACGAGGATCTGGGGAGTGGAAACTGGAAATGAATCAAAATTCGGTAAATTGCAGGAATTCTAGATTACTGTGTGCGGTTCGGTGTAGTGATGAGGACCCAACTCCTCATGGCCATGTATGGCAAAGACTTCGCAGCCTCATGATCACACTCAGAGGGAGTCAAAATAAGTTGTTATTGTCATTGTGAAACAGAGGAAGAAATGAAAAAAGATAACAGGGAACGAGAAGATGACAAGTGACAGGTGTAATTGTTGGTTACTGGTTGTAGCCTGTAAAAGTCATGGGTCCACCTTTGGACCTTTTTTCTTTTGGGTCCATATTAGGGGCCACTTAGTTTTAATGCTCTCCGGAAATATAATTTTGGAGGTTACTAATTTTTCTCAAAAAAATTGTCTATCGAGTTTATAGGAGTTTTAATCCCAGTGTTGATGCAAAAAATTCTGCTTCGTTTCCTCCATTTCTGTTTGCTTCCCTTTGCATGTTATGAGCCATAAAGTATTCCAAGTTTCAAAGCTTGTTTCAAGACTTGTCTCCCACATATGGCACAAAAGTCAACAAAACAAGAGTGACTTTATTTTATGGGTCACAGAAGATGCATGACAAATATGATTCAATAGAGAGAAAAACAAGGAGAAAATAGGTGGGGACATCGCAAACATATTAACCGCAAATTATATAGCAATAGTTAACCAACCATTGCATACTTGTTTCCGTGAAATGATAAAAAAATGGTAACCTCCAGAATTGTATTTTCAGACAGCACTAAAACTGTGTCTGGAAATATATTTTCGGAGTATTAAAATTTTGTCCAGAGACAGTGAATATAGTTTTAAAAAATGTCTTTTAAGTGATTTCCTGAAAATATATTTTTGGAGAGGGTAAAATGGTAAAAAAATAGAAAAAGGGCTAGGGTGTATGCTAGCAATTCTGGGTTTTATTTAATAATTCCCTTATGTGTGTGTGTGTGGAGTGAGAGAATTATTAACATAACTACACTCTATAAGGGGGTTGATTTTTGCACACCCATTTTTTGTTATACACCTCCTTTGCTCTAATTTTTGTTTCCCCAAATTACTCTTATCTAGAAGTTTACTTTCGGAACATATATTTGTGTTTATAATTTATATTACCTTTTGGAAGTTACCTTTTGGACTATTTATACATTCCAGAAGTTTAACCCCAGAATGTATAACATATATGTGTTTTGAAAGACATATGAATGCGTTTAACCTTTTGGATGTCAATTTTCGAAACATAGTTTATACATCTCAGATTTAAACTTTTGAATGTATAAATAGTTTAGAAGTTAAGTTAACTTCTCGAAGCAAATAAAAAACAACTTTCGGATTCTAATTTCCATGTTTAAGAACTCCAAAAAAAAAACATGTTTGTGTACTCTACGATATTGTATCTCTTTTTTTGTTACAACCGAGAAAAAGGAAAAACAAGGAAAACCAACTAGCTCCTAACAAAACTCACTCCAGAGGCATCAGCCACAAGGAGGTGAGACAAGGCAACTGGCGCTTCATGAAGGACCATCAAGTTCACATCTGAGTGTGCACCCACTTTAGCTAATTAGTCAGCACACATATTGCTTTCTCTAAGAGTGTGTTGCACAATGAAATTCCAATCTTTCTTAACGAATTGACGAATAATCTGGACTTCATTCGCATACCTGTGACAGACATGTACTCCCTCTATAACTAATTTCACTGTAAGTAATGCATTAGAACAACATACCATATTCCTGAACCCAAGCAAATTCCATGGTTAAGAGCCATAATTTCCGCATATAAGATGTTTGATTCTCCCACAGAGCCATAAAACCCTTGTATAAACTCCCCTAAATGATTCCTTATCAAACCTCCAAATCCTACCTTGCTTGGGTTTGAAAGCGTGCTACCATTAACATTTAGACTGACAGCAGCTTCCACAGGTCTGCACCAAGCAACTTCGCGCGTGATGCTGATAAGCTTACCGTGGCTATCACAACCAAAGGCAGCAGATGTACTCTTAGTTAAGGAATAAATCTTTGTCGAGCAAGCTTGCAGAGAGATATTCACCTTGTCAAAAATCAAACCATTCCTAGCACACCAAATAACCCACATAGCTATAGGCACAATGATACCAGTTTTTGAGGAAGTTTTCCTTGCACCGGCTCAAGGGATCAGAGCACTCCCTAGAAGGCAGGATATGACTTATACCACAAGTTCTTCAAGTATCAACATCCACACTACAATTGAAAAGACAATGGTTAATAGATTCAGAAACAATATCACACATCGGACATAGAGGCATAACTGAAATTCCTCTCTTATGTAGAATCTTCCTGGTAGGGATAGCAACATGCAACAACTGGCAAACAAAAAATTGGATGTTGGCAGGGAGCCTAAGCTTCCAAATCCAACTCCAGCATACCACTTGAGTAGGGGCTAAGATTTTTTTTTTTTTTTTAAGAAGCCAGTCATAGGTCCCTTTAGCAGTATACTCACCTGAAGTGCAGTGTTTCCAAACCCAGGTGTCATGTAGGTCAACCTCCAGGCAAGGCTTGATTTTTTCAATAGCTTGAAGAATACATGAGGCAAGGGAACTGTATAAGTTATTAAGTTGCCATGAACCATCCAACCAAATGTCCTTAATTGTACAAGCAGTATCATGGATGTCCACAAAGGGTACCATGCTGTTAATTTTCTCTTTGAATAACCACGGGTCATACCATACACTTGAAGCACCATTTCCTAACTTCAAAACAAAACCATCTTTAAGCATATCCTCTGCTTTCAAAATAGAATTCCAAACATTGAATCCTCTTCTAGTTGAAGTAAAAACATCACCTCCTTTTAAATATCTATCAGCTATGATTTGAACCCACAATTTATTAGGAGAGTGAAGAATATCCCAAACAAGTTTTCCAAGCAAGGCTATGTTCTGATTTTTGGAAATGTGCACACCCAAACCACGATGTCTTTTTTTCCTTGTAACCTTGTTCCATCCCACCACATGCATCCCTTTATCCATAGAACCTCTCCAAATGAAACTTCTAATAGATTTGTCAACATGATCACAAACATATTGAAGGAAGCAATTTGCTTGCATACCATAAGCTGGGAGAGAAGACAAAACATTGTTTGCAAGGGTCATCCTTCCTGGTTTATTCAAAATTCTGCTTTTCCAAGATGCAAGTCTAGTTGCTATTCTATTATACACCTCAGCATAGTCCTTTTTCTTGGCTCGGCCATGCAACAGACTGAAACCAAGGTACCTATCCAATCGATCCATACAATTTATTTGAGTAATCTCTTTAATCTTCTCTTCTTATTTTCCGGTCACTCCCTTAGCAAAATTTGGATTTCACCAAACTAACTTTCAAACTTGAGAGATCACAGAAATCATCCAAAACTCCAGTAATAACTCGAGCTTGTGATACCTTCGCCTTAGCAAACAACAAAACATCGTCTGCAAAGAAAAGATGGGATATCTTTGGGCCATTCTTAGTTATTTGGAAAGGCTGCCATATATGATCGTCCATTTGCTTCGAAATAAGCGCTCCAAGCCTCTCAATACACAACACAAAAAGGTAAAGAGATAGGGGGTCACCCTGCCTCAGGCCTCTCCTGGGTGTGAAAGATTCAATCTTACTTCCATTCTAAAGAATAGAGTTAGAAGAAGAAGAGATACCATACATTATTAAGGAAATAATGACAGAAGGGAAGCTGAATTCCTCAAGAGTATCTTTGAGAAAGGTCCAATAAACTCGGTCATAAGCTTTTTTGAAATGCGCATGTAGTAAAACACCTGCTGAAGGATGATAACATTATCTTTGGTGCTCCTACCTGGTATGAAACTATTCTGCAAAGGACTAATTAGCTCATCAAAAAAGGGTCTAAGCTTATTCACTAAGATTTTTTATATAAGCTTGTAAGTTACATTACATAAGCTTATGGGTCTAAAATATTTGAAAGTTTTTTATTTATCAGCTTTAGGCAACAAAACAATGAGAGATTCACAAACCTTAGGATCAAATATACTAGTGATAAAAGCTTGACTGACGAACCTCCAGAGGTCGTCTCCCGCATTGTAACACCCCGTATTTTCGTACCTCGTGTACTTTTAAATTTTTGTTCATGTTATGGATTATTATGATTTATAGATTTAATAATTTTGCCACCTTTTGCGTGTTTGAATTATTTAAAAATGTTGATTTGACATTTAAATGTAATTTTAGAAAATATTGATAATTTGTTATTTAATTATTATAACTTTTATAAAATATTAGTATTTGAAATATTATTATTTTTGGGATTTTATTTTGGGTATAAGAAGTATTAAAATGTATTTGTAGGGTTAAAAGAGTTAAAAATATATAAATGTATTTTTTTAAGTTTTGCTACGTACACCCTCCTTCCTTCTAGTTGCAGCGCCCTTCTAATTGCTACTCGCACCTCATATCTCTTATACACCCCCTATTAGATGGCCCAGCCGACATTCCCTCCCTCTTCTTCCCTAATTGCAGGAACATAATTCCTCTCCCAAGCAGCGCCGCAGTTGCTTCTTCCTTCATTCCACCTGCGATTTCTCTTTTTGAAGAACAGAGACTGTGTGAGCTCATCCTCCTCGCTCTGCACCTGCATCTCCTCCCCTAATTGCTTGTCTCCCTATTCGCGTGTTTTCCTCACTTATTTGTTCGCCCAAATTCGTGACTTATCTTCACCTTTCTGCAACAGAAATTACCGCAGTAGGCAACCTCCGACCGCCGTGTTCCCTTTCCCCAACCACAAGCTCAACCGCGCAAGGTTGTTCCCTCGTTCGCTGTCGCCTTCTATGCGTGAAATGCGTGAAATCCCAGCAAACCTCCATCCCACTCTTGCGTTATCCCCGTCCTCGCAAATCTGGCGCCGTTACAAACCGCAGGCGCAACGCTGGTGTCCTTTGCGGACTGGCCTCTCTTGGCCTTGGGTTCCCATCTCGACTCAACACCGAAAAACCATATATTCTAGCAGATTTGCAACAGAGGCTGCCTTGGCCTCACCGGAAATGGCTTTCAGCCACCATGGGATTACTCTGTCTCGCTGGAAATGGTTTCTAGCCACCACGGTTGGGCCTTCTTGGGCCAAGTCTTCTCCCCTACCCGTGTTTTGGTTTCAGATCTGTACGGTTTGAGTTCCTGGGGTCGTGATTCCAAAATGTCGTCACGATGTTGACGTCACTGCTCGTCATTCACCATTATATCATAACATGGACCGAATATGTCACTGAAGTCAGCGCCATTTTTGATCACTTTCGTCACCACCGTTCTCCCCATAGGTATTTGGTGAGTATTTTGCCTTTCAGAAGTTCGATTTATTTCATTTACAAAGAAATAAGGTTTTAAACTGTTTTAAATTGCGGTTTTGAATGACAATTAAATTATCTGGCACCGGTTTGTTGTGTTGTGATGTTGGCTCTTATGAGGAGTTGTCGGCTGCGATCATTAACAAGGAAGGAGAAGTGTATTTCGATACGAGAACTGCAGGCCTACTGCTGAGTCGATTTCGGACAATCGGAAGAGGATTCTATGCTAAATGATCCTCAAAGCTTGACTAAGGTGAGTGTTTCCTTTGTTTGGGGTACCCTGTGACCCCAACTTGTCCTTATGTGTTTTGTGCTATCACCATTGTGCGAGCAATGGTGTGATCGTGATTATGTCTTTGTTATGTGAGTGCTGAGTACATGTTCATTGTAGGAACAATGGAACCAAGCTGAATAGTATGAGTATGTGTATGCTTGAAGGTACTTGACTGAGTTTACATGTGGAAATAATTGATTACTTTGTGATGAATGTAGGTTCAAATATATATATATATATATATATATATATATATATATATATATATATATATATATATATATATATTAGTTATGATGTGATGATACTCTGCTTATATACCTTGATATTGATTGTGTTGGATTGGATGTTGCGACCTTTGAGGCTGCGATAATTGTTGTATTTGAATTATGCAGAAATTATGAAGAATTGATATGTTGTTTTCTAGCTTAGTGCTACTTAGTTTTGCCATTTGAATTGATTGTTTTGATTGGTTTTGGATTAAAGGGAACCTGCGTCGACGTCTTGACGTAGTGGTACCTTAGGATTTACACATAGGTGGTTCTTGGCGTGATTAGTTATGATTATGGTTTAATCACTAGATTGGATTGTCATTTAGGCGATTGTCGGCGCATCGAGGATTAGTGTCTTTTGGGTGGTGAGCAAAGCGATTTCATGGGGAACAGTTCGGAGACGGCCATGAGGAGCTCTGCTCGGCCTTGAGGGTAGTTACCAGTAGGGGGTCTTACGTAAAGGCAGGGCACTGCTGGGGCGTCTCATTTATATATTGGATCACCCTGACTAGACTCAGTCTGTATCTCTGGATGATGAGGGCACTCTCATCCGCTCACCCGGAGTGGAAAAGGATCCTGAAGATTTCGATGAAGTAGAATTTAGGTTCGCATTAGCTGGTTGCCAATGTAGGACCGTTGACCAATTAGCGTTCGTTGTTAAGATTGACTTGGCTTCGTGCTTGAATTATGTGCTTTTGAAATGGATTTGACCTTGTACTTTTATGAATAGAATATTGGTTGCTATTAATTTAATGTGGTTTGTATTACGTGTTAAATGACTCTAGTTGTTGTATAGCCTCATTATGCCTGTTGCATGAACACTTGTCTCTTTTGCTTGTCTTGCCTATTAATTGCTTAGAGATGCGTGTGTGTGTGAAATACTTCTGAGATTTTTATCTCATTTCTTTCCTTTTATTTTTCTGATTAATTAGCTTAGAGATTTGAAGATGTCTTTTGAGTTTAATTTGAACACTTGGAAATAATATTTGTAAATAAATTGGAGAATTGAATTGTAATATGTATGTTGTAGTGGTGTTGGTATTTTAATATTGAAGGCTTGGACTCCACGTGTAATTATTTGTAGCGGAATAAACTTCTTGGGAAATGTTTTAAATGCATGAGTTATAGTCAAATGTTGCTCCTTTTTCTTTCTTGTGAAAGGAAATGTTTCTGAAACATAGCTCTTTAAATTAGTAATAGCTTTCATGTCATGAGGATTTTATTTATATAAATAATGGAGATAGTATGCAAGAAGAGGTGGTACTAAATCTTTTGACTTATATAAAAGTGAAGAACGATTTTAATTACTCATCAAAAGAATTCGTTTTGAAAAGAAAACCCGACTTATTTTACCAAACGTTTTGAAATCTTATCGTCTCATAATAATATAAGCGTTAGATAATTAAGGTGTTACACGCATCTTCCCAAAAAAGTTTGAAAGGCTTCATACTCATCAAGGCCTCATAGACTTCCACCTTAGACACTGGTTTAGAGAGCTTACTCACGGCCTCCTTATTTATGCCACCCACTTAAGCTTCAAAAACTCTTCGACTACCATTATGGGTTGTACAAAAGAGCTCTTTGAAATAAATTAGAGCTTCCCCATGCATGACTTCAGGATTAGTGCACCATTCCCCTGAAGGTAATTTGATTCCATGAATCTTGTTTCTCTTACGATGAATGATAGTTTACGTATGAAAGAAAGTCGTATTTCTACTCCCCAACTTTATCCACTGCTCACGAGACTTCTAAAACCACAAGGTTTCCTCTGGAATAAGATGTACTCATATTCCTTGAGCAATTCCTTTTGGAGTCGAATAAGATTTCCTAAATCAATGTCTTCAAGAGCTTTTTGAATCCATCTTAATCTGGCTTCAATCACCCTTTTCCTAGTAAAGATGTTGCAAACACTTCTTTGTTAAATGAGATAGAATCCTAAGCTACATTCACAATCCCACTATAATCTCTCTTCCAAGCTTCTTTCACTAACAGAGGGTAATCCTTATGCGTGAACCAAGAAGCCTAAAACCTGAAAGGGACATGGAGTTGTTGCATCTCATAAGTAAGGGTCTATGATCAGACTGTCTACTCATTAAATGCTCCACTGAAGCTTTTGGAAAATCCATGCGCCAATTGTGATCATAAAGCCCTCTATTAATATTTTTAGACACCAGTCCCCCCTCTACAGTTGCCCTGCCAGGTGAATTTAGAGCCAAAACCATCCATATCCAGGAGAACACACTTATCCATGTTCTTAGCAAAGAAATCTGCCTTGTAATTATAGGCAATCATTAAAACCTCTTACTGGAAAACTAAACAAATAAAGGCCTCATATTATATAACATCCCCTCAAACTCATGATGCATCAATAGGGTGCATAGAGAATTTGTTAGTTAAGAAACCAAACGTTGAGTAGAATGCAATTTTGTGAACAAATTAGCAACTTGAATGGAAGAGGAGACAAAAGGTAAACTGATGGTGCCATGTTGAATGGAGGAGGACGATCAACAATGGCAGACGGTTCTTCGGAAGACGTGGGGACAAGAGGAACATCTGGAGCTGTAGAAGTACTAGTGTCAACCCTGCAACTCTCAACATTAGAGTCATTGGGATTATCAATATTCATGGCAAAAGGATCAAAACGAGTGAGATCAGACCTTGTAAGGCTGTGAGAAGCAGAAGGAATAGAATAAAAAGATATTTGTTTTTCTTGCTCATCGGGATGGTCAGAAGGGCTATAGTTGTTATGACCCTGCAAGTCAAAAACTTTATGGGGTCCATCACCGGTTCCTACCAAAGGTGGTTCTAGATATTATGTATCGTTCATTGATGATTACACTCGTTATTGTTGGGTTTATCTTATGAAACATCGTTCTGATTTCCTCGGTATTGACAATATATTTCGTGCTTTTGTCAAAACTCAACATAATGTTGTCATTAAGTGTTTTCGATGTGATCTAGATGGTAAATATACTTCTAATAAATGATATGATAGCATGTTAACAATGCATAAAGAAGAGAAGATGAGAAGAGAAGAGGCACACTATGGTTCCAAAATAAGGAATGCAATACAAAGTCTCAAGGATTACGAAGCACAAAAGTAAATATATATACAAGAGACAAAAAGACTAAACTACCCTTAAGTAAATACAGGCCTAATATTATTTAACATTACAAAGCACAAAAGTGTATATATATATATATATGAGGAGGGATCAAATTACACCGGTGTAATACTTGGGTAATGTTACACCGTTCAATAACTTTGTAACGGATACCTGTATTACAAAAATCATCGTTGGATTGAAAGATACTATTACATAGATCATATCTACAAAAAATTATATTAATCTAAAATCATTTGATATGTCATTGAGATACATTAAGATTAACGTCTTATGCACTTTTATTAAACAACGTTAATCTTGATGCATCTCAATAACATATCAAATGATTTTAGATTAATGTAAATTTTTGTAGATATGATCTATGTAATAGTATATTTCAATCCAACGATGATTTATAATCTGGCATCCGCTACAAAGTTATTGAAGCGATGTAACGATCTTGAAGTATTCTGGCCGATATATTGATACTTCCCATATATATATAAGAGACAAAAAGACTAAACTACCCTTAAGTAAATAAAGGCCTAATATTATCTAACACCAATATCATCACCTTTTACCCATCATATGGATCCCAGTCATGTGGTCTATTTGGACAATTCTGAGACCAATAGTCGAACTGTGCTAGCAGAAGTAGAAGAAATGGTCCGTAATATGATAGGGATAAAGACTGTGGGGTCTCAATCTAGAGTTATTGCCTCTTTAATCTTTGACCATGCGTGGGAAACATTGTTTGGTTGGAAAGTAGTATCTAGATCTTAGTTGTAACGCTCAACACATTTCAAATATAAGTAAATGTTCAATATTAGATAACATACCTATAAATGTTCAATTTATCTCCAATTTACCACATACATCACAATTAACTAAAAAAATTATTTTATCAATGTGAGGTTTGATGACAAGATAATTTATTCTAATCTATTATCTATTTAAAAAGTTAACTATAGTAATTACACATGTCCAGTAAAAAAAAATATAATTACACATGACGAAAACTCATTCACCTTCTAAAAACAGTTTTCCCACTTTTTTTTTCGTTTTTTGGGATGTGGTGCATCCGTGAATCATATGTATCTCCGACTAGTTAGAACAAAAATTAGTCACTTAGATCAAGTGTGTTGTATGTCATGGAAAATAAGCCCACCGACTGAGAAGTTAACTAGTTAAGCTTCACCATACTTAAAAAAAAAAAATTGGGATTATGGTAAATAAATAGAGTGAGATTTGAAGGGCGAGAAAGACGGGGCTCTAGTTTGCCATTGCCGCTATCAAACGCTTTACCCTTTTGTTAATGTGTCGCTTTGGTGTTGCAGATCACATTATAAATGGCCATAATAATTTTATTGTCAGGTACTGCCTCTAAATATAAACTATGATTCTTAGTAGGATAGGTTGCTTCCCTTACATTAGGCGTTTGACCATCGTCTAAGGGATTGTTTGGTCAATAAGTTGCCGAAAATTTTATATATGTTGAGGTTTTGGGAGCGGTCACAAGCCATGCCCAAGCGTGTTTGAAGGCCCAAATTAAGCCATAAGAACATAAACTACACCATTATATTTAATGAAGTACATAAGATATAGAGACCTGACACCCTTTATTTAATTTTTTTCTTTAAGTGTAAGGGCTACATAAATGGAACGAGTAGTAATTTCTTGCTCAGCAATACTATGTTCTCTGATACTCTCCCGGTTGCGTAAACTTGCCTACCCCAATGCAATTACAACCCAACCTAATTAAGAGGTTATCGTGATTGTCCATATGGCGGCATACACGACTAATTAATTGGAAAATGACATATCTTGGTTAGCAAATTTCAAACCATTTTTTTTCCAATGGAATGGAAAAGGGGATATATTATTATTTTAGTGGTACTAATGACCATGTTATAACTGTCCCCGAAAATTTATCAATTTCTTAGAAAAGTAGGTCGCGTACAGTAATTGATTAATTTTTTTTTTCCAAAGTAAACGAAAAAGAGTAGGAAAGAGCTAACTGAGAGTAATAAAATGACATCTTGCAGCATAGTGAGCATACCCCACAAGTGGGTTAACCTAAAAATAAGATAAAGCTAATGGTGGGTCCAAATATTTCGCAAACAGCTTCCAACATAAGATCATGGTTACACATCCTGCTGAAAATGAAACATGGAAAACCGAAAAGAAAGGGAAATATATCTAGTGGGGATTGGATGTGTCTTCCTAACCCATGTTACGGCACATGGATATAGGCCCTGGTGAGACCACAAATATCCACTTCCACTTGGATTTTGATCCCCTCATCTAATCTCTAATTTGTTATTGTTAGTTTTTAGTTATTAAATCCATATTTTGTACGTACAGGCTCTTATATATAAGTCAGGATCTGTTGTGTAGGGTGTCAGCTTAATATAATTACATCTTTAAGAACTCTTTGTAGAATGTGAATTTAATCAATCTAACTGTTGAATTAAAAGTTCACACTAAGTAGATCAAGTCTATAAAATTTTACATAATTCAAAATTTTTTTGATACTGTTTGCGTGAACAAATCAGCCGAGAGATCGGCTAATATTCAGCTGACAAATTGATTCCTGTCAAGCGATTACACCGAGAACAGAACTCTAATTCTCATGGGTTCCCCTACTACTCCAAAAAGCACTGGTATTGGTGAATCTACGCTAAGCTAAGACTAAGAGACATAAAATCGGCTAAACGAAAGCTGTAAAATTGAGAGAAAAATAGATGTTTGATTCATTGGTCGTGTCTTTACAATTTCTCAGCAAGGTATATATATACAAAAGAAAACAAAATTATAACCGCCACTATTGGCCACTAAAGCGCTCCCACTCGCTAGTAGCTGACAACAAGCGGTCATGCGTCCCTCAACTGTCATGTTTATGGACTTCATGGAGTAACTACCTTATCCTCATTGAAAAAGCGGTGCCACGTCTCAATTACGCTGAGGGCCCTCAAGAGCTAACTTTAAACCTTTTTAGCGCCAAAGTCCCATGATATTTATCTCAAACTCTTGGGCAAGTCCTACCGTTCCCTTGTTCGGTAGCTTTCAATCAGTCGATAGCCTTGTAACATTCAAGCACCTGTTTCTAAACTTTTTAACAATCGGCTGACCTTATGGTGCTCCTTGAGTCTTCAACAATTCTAAGTTATGTCCTCAGCTCAATAGGAGCACCATCGGCTATAACTATGATCGGCTAGATCATGTATCGGCTATTGCCCTAATCGGCTTACTTTTTGCTATTTTTTGGTGATAACAATTGCCCCTACATCATTTCAGCTGTAAATGCTGAATTAATGTATCGAATAAGGTTCGAATCTCTAAACTATCAATCGTTAATGACGTCAACGATTTTAATGCTAGCCATAATGACTCTAACGGCTAGTTTATCTTCACCTAATGACTGCGCTGCCACTCGATAATGATTCAACAAACTTTATCGCTAGCCACGCGCGCATTCTTCTTTAAATAACCACCCTAGCCGTTCGAGTAATCACTTTGCCTTCAAACTTGTTCAAACTTTAAACCCTAATTCCTGCTTCTCCACTTCCTTTTTTTGCAACAATGTCTTCTGCATCCGATTCCCAAAACCGCGAGCACAGCTATGGTGGAGATGATTCTTTGGAAGCGTCTTCCCCATCAACCGATTTATATTCCCCTCCTCAAGAAAGGGCCCGATTAGCTGATGGGATCATACCAGGCCTCTACCCAATTCAGGACTCGCTCACATTGAGGCCTTCTATTGACCTTCAAATTAGAGAACTGTTCCTCCAGGAATACTTGTCCCCGGACCTATATGGTTTACCAATCATTTGTCATTGGTTTACCATTAAGAAGTGTCCAATCGAGATCAGGACTTGGCCACGTACCACTGCAGACTACTTAGGTTGGCACACAAGGGTGGCCACGGCGAAGAGCGAGGAATGGAAAAGGATGGGTCTTTATGACACCATTATGATCTCGGCTAAAGATCTTACCCTTAACATTGGCTTGATCTTTGGCTTCCTCAGCTACTGGTCTATTACTTCTAACACCTTTGTCTTTCCCTGGGGGATGTGCACTCTAACTTTGCTTGATGTGGCTGCTATCACTGGCCTACCCTTGGTTGGTCAAGAGGCCATATCTCTATATGACACCCCCAGTTCCAACCTGAACATTGTTCATGATCGGAACAACTCTAGCTACTCAGCCTTTGTCTCGGCTAACCAGAAGGGAAGAAACGTCCCCGTTTCTGATGCTGAGCATTGCGCTTTCCTCCTCTACTGGTTCAACAAATATTTCGTTTGCTCCAATTTTGTTGCTGTGATTCAGGAGCTTCAGCTATATGTGGCCCAAGCCATATTAGGACGACATGTGGCTTGGGGATCACTCTTCGTCTCTTACCTTTATCGGACTCTGTTCACCATGCTGGATCGGTTGAGACAGGGTGCTGATTTGAAGAACACCTCAGGACCTCTCTGGTTCCTACAACTTTGGATAGCCCTTTATTTTCTTGACTTCATTGACCCCTCCTTCAACATTAATACTCTATCTGCTGGTGCGACAACGCTAGCCAAGCCCCTTCGGCTAACCCCCCTTAAGCAAGTGGCTGCCTTTGATGTAGTGGAGAAACTACACAACATAACCCGTATCTCCCAAGATTGGCAGCCGATCTTTGAGAGAAGGGTCGACTCGAGTTGGATTTTCAACACGGCTTGCCCCAATCTTCCCGCGGCAGCGCACGGGGACATGGTGCTCAACTGGAGTAGGGTTTTAGCTGCCACGGATTTGCTTGGGGGTTTGAACCCTAATTCCAGAAACAACAAGACCATAGCTGAATTCTACACTCCCAACTATATTGCTCGCCAATTTGGGCTGTTGCAACATGTGCCATGGCCCTATCTCAGCAAGGTTCCTCTATTGGGATGGGACACTCTCTCGGCTGAAGAGGTGAAGACTCTGGCAGCCTACAACCTGAAAAGCTGAATAGTTTCCAGTGGGCCTCATTTGCTCCCTCGGCTGGGGAGACTTCTGCTTTTGCCAATTGGTGGCCTTCTGCTAAGGCCAAAATGTTCCAAGATTCCCTGGCGAAGTATTCTATGAGGGTTTTTGAGCTACATGATAGCAGTGCTGATGACTTTCCCTCTAAGGAAGAGACCAACCCAATCATTGTTCCTCCCTTGAAGGTCGTGAGTCCGAAACCGGTGCGCAGGACCAAGTCATTGGCTACCATGAAAGTGAGTATCCCCTTTTTGACTCTCTTCGTACTTCCTCTTTCACGTTTGCATTAATATCGGCTAACCATTTGTACTTTGGCAGCCAAACCTTCGTCTGGGGTCATTAATTTGTATGAATCTCCACCCCAACAAGAAGAGGTCAAGGGTGGGGAGTCGCATTGAAGAACCCTCTTCTGTGACTTGAGCTCCCAAGAAATACAAACAAGTACCCACTGACAAGGGGAAGCCGGTTAAAGTAAGTCATTTTACCTCGACTGTTTTCTTGATTTGTTCATTAGGATCCTGATTCTCAATCTTTTTCTTATTCTTGAAACAACATCCTCCTACCCCCAAGTCCACACCTCACAGGGCTACTTCTTCGCAGCCTTCAAGGCCTCAGGGTCCTCCCTCGGCTAATTCTCCACCCGAGGCGACTCCTCAAAGGACCTCTGCCTCACAAGTAGCCGAGGCTCAGAGCTCAGCATAGGTTTCTTGTCTTTTCGAACTTCCTTTGCTTTGATCATTCATTCCTGTTGGGTTGATTCTTACCCCTTTTTTTGTGCTTTACATTGCAGTCGGCTAGAGATGAATCGCTTGTTGCCCATTGTACTCCCCCTCGTCGGTAGGACTCAAGCCATTCAAGTCTCAGGAGGTTCTTGTGCGATATTTTGCCTCGGTGACCGCTGCGAGAGGGTTTCTTCGCGCCTCAGTCATTTAGAGAAGTTGAGCATAACTTTAATGGGAGAAATCCTAATTAAGAAGGAGCAGATAGCTGATTTGAGGGCCTCTTTGTTCAAGTTGTCTGATTCTCCAGACATACCCTCTGTCAGCCGAGAGCTATACCAACAAATAGCTCTTCAAATTAATGATGTCTCTGCTCTCTATCAGTTGTCTAAGGAGAATCATGAGCATCTTTGCAAAGGGATTTATAGCAGCTTGCAAGAGCTTGAGCCAGAAGACCTCTTTCCTGTCTACTTATCAAGCTGTTGACAAGGGAAGGTAGGCAGACATGGCCAAGAGGAATGAGCTTAAAGAAAGGTTGACTCGGCTGAACCTATAGTTAGCCCACATCCAGAATGAAATCAAGAGGTAACGCCTCAAGTAGAGCAGTTGGATATTAAACTGGAAGCCCATGCTAAAAGGCGCCTCAACCTCTACGTTCAGGCCACCTCCCTTACGGTGAAATTTCTATCCTTAGCTCCCAAAGGCTAGCTTGGAAGGATTTGCGAAATGGAAGAGATGGAATTCTTGAGGCCAATCGGACACGGGATTGACTGCGCCTTATCTTTGAACCCGAGGAAAAGAAGGGCCTCGATGCCTTGGTGAGGTGGCCACTACCAGATAGGAAGGTCGGCTAGTGCCACTTTGGAAGGTACATCTCTTGTTGCAATGGAAACCAAGGCTTTGGTTTCTGGTGAATAACCGAACCTCCCCCATCAGGGCGAAGCCATGGTCGTTGACATGGCCAGAGATTGCAAGAGCGTGCCGGTTGATGAGGCTCGAGTTGGATCGGTGAAACAGCCGATCAAAGGTGCGGCCGATCTGAGAGGCATCAGATCCTAAGGAAGCATCTGGTCCAAAGGAGGTAGCCGATCCCGAGGAGGTGGCCAGGCTCAGCCGAGCGGCCGTTTCAAAGAAAATGCGACCCGACGGCCTAGTCTGCCTTAGCATTTTCTTTTCATTGCTTTTGGTTTATTTTATTTTTTAGCTAGATAGCCAGCTTGTGGCTATACGTTTGAACGAGTTTGACAAATAGTAGGGTAGTATTTCTTTAAATACTTGTCGTTTATCCTTTTGTTTAATTCTTCGCTTGCATGTTTACTAGCCGATATGCATTTCCTGCAAATGCTTGACTAATAATGAATGGGCCTTTCCAATTTGGGGTCCATTTCCCAAATTTGGGGTCCTTCATCCCTATTGGTAAAATAGTCTTTCAAACTAGGTCACCTTGACAAATTTCTTCAATTTAACATGTTTGTTATGAAACCTTTAGCCATTTTGCGCTTGCTCGCTTCAATTCTTTCTAAGGCCATCAGCCGATCTTCATCCAACTGATCCAACTCCATGAACATAGCTTGTTGATACTCTTCCAAACTTAGGGAATTATGTTTTTCCACTCTTAATGAAGTAACATTAATTTCCAAGGGCAAAATGCATCCTGGCCGTATGTCAGCCGATATGGAGTTGTCCCAGTGGCCGTTGACTTAGAATTCCTAATGGCCCATAAGGTTTCATCCAGAGTCTGGTGCCATTTCCTAGTCTTGGTATCCAAGTTCTTCTAAATTAGGTCAATAATAAGCTTGTTGATTGCCTCGGCTTGCCCATTAGCCTGTGCATAATATGGGATTGAATGAATCAACTTGATCCCAAATTGCTGAGCAAAGGCAACCACTTTTTCTCCCGTGAACATGGTCTCTTGATCCATAGTGATGGTTTCTACAATCCCAAACCTGTATATAATCTGGTGTTGGATGAATCGAATGACATCATCTTGCTGCACTTTGACCATCGGCTGAGCCTCCATCCACTTGGTGAAGTAATTGGTTGCCACAATAATGAAATTGTGTCCCTTGGAAAATGGTGAATGGATCTTACCGATTAACTCCATAGCCCAACCCCTGAATGGCCAAGGTTTTACCACTGGATGCATCAATTCGGCAGACACTCTTTGGATTGGGCCATGCAGCTGACACTCCTTGCATCCTTTGGTATATTGAAAGCAATCGGCTGTGATGGTAGGCCAATAATATCCATGGCGATAAATCAACCATTTCATGACTGGCCCAGCCCTATATGAGCTGCATATGCCTTCATGAATCTCATCCATGACCCTTAGGGCTTCATTTTTATCTATGCACTTCAATAATATCCCATTCATGCTTCTTTTGTATAATTCGTCATTAATAAGCACGTACCTTAGAGCCCTTTTCTTAACTTTAGGGTCAGTGCATCTAGAGGGATCTTGCAGGTATTCAATCAGCTCATTTCTCCATGAGTCGATTTGGTCCACAGCCATCACCTCGGCTGGTGGCTCGTCATAGTCCAAAGTCAACAAAGAGTCTTTGTATCCGTAGGCTTCTTGAGCTAAATCATTGGCCTTAATATTGATCTCTCTTGGAATGTATCACACCTTTGCATATGTAAAATAGTGCAGCAATCTGCTAGCTGTTTCATAACGGGCCAACATATTTGGGTTATTGTACTTATATTCCTTTGTTAACTGTTTAATCACCAATTGAAAATCCCCCTTCACGTGAACATAATCAGCTTTCATAGAGGTCAACAGTTTCAAACCTATGATTAAGGCATCATACCCAGCTTGGTTATTAGTTAAACCTGGGTCTAGCCGATATATAAACCTCCAAACCTTCCCATCTGGGTTGGTGATTATCACTCGACTCGACTCCATTACGGGTTTTGGACCCATCAAAAGTCAAAACCCAAGGCAACATGTCTATACGTGATTGGAGATACCCGAGGTCCTCCACCTACACAGGGATGTTACGCTAAGAAATCGGCTAATGCACGACCCTTATGACCCTAAGTGGGGCGTATTTTAGAGTAAAGCGGTGGTGAATGGCCCACTTCATCGATCGACCACGTAAGACAAGCCTATTAAGCAAATATCTAACAATATCAATTTTGCATAAACTAGTATTTCATGTGGCATAAAATAATATTCAAGTTTTGTACAAGTATGAAACAATGACAAGCATAACTTCTCTAGAGGATTATATCTAATCTCAGCATCATTAAGCATTCAGCTAAGATAGTACCTTTTGCCGCTTTCGGTTCGCCTTGACATCCTATGCTAGCAGGCGTAGATAGACTCTTCGGCCATTTGCAATGTAGAGTTTGAGGCTTTCTGGCATGGGAGGCACCAAAACAGGTGGACTAGCTAAGGCCTTCTTTATTTGATCAAAGGTCTCTTGTTGTTCAGGACCCCACACCTAACTCCTCTGCATTCTTGAGCTTCAGCAAAGAGGAGAAAACCTTCATCTTTCCAGCCGAATTAGCTATGAACCTCCTTAAGAAGTTGATCTTGCCTAACAAACTCTGCAATTCCTTTTTGTTCTTGGGTGGTCTAGCCTCCATCACTGCCTTGGCCTTATTTTGGTCTATCTCAATACCCCTTTGATGTACTAAGAAACCAAGAAAGTTGCCAGTCGATACACCAAACATGCACTTAGCAGGATTCATCTTTAAGTTATGGACTCTCATTCTCTGCAAAGCTTGTTCTAGATCGGCAAAATGGGCTTTGAAGTCCTTGGACTTCACCACCACATCATCTATGTAGACTTCCATAGTCTTGCCGACTAGATCATGAAAGATACATTCATGGCTCTCTGGTATGTGGATCCAACATTTTTCAACCCGAATGGCATCACTAACCACTCATAAATTCCCAATGCCCCTGGGCACTTGAAGGCAGTGTTATACGTATCTTCCTCGGCCACAAATATCTGGTTATAACCAGAGTACCCATCCATGAAGGTCAAAATCCCATGGGTGGCAGCTGCATCAACTAACATGTCTGCCACTGGCATTACATATTCGTCCTTTGGAATGGCTAAATTCAAGTCTCTGTAATCAATGCAGACTCGAATTTTGCCATTCTTCTTCATGACAGGTACTACGTTTGCTAACCAATCCACATACCTAGTTGTTCTGATGAAGCTAGCTTTTAGCAAATGCTCGATTTCTGCTTTGATCTATAGCATCAGCTGATGATTGTATCTTTTGGGTAGCTGTTTATGTGGTTTAAAACCATCCTTTATCGGCAACCTGTGCTCCACTAACTCACGTGCTAGCCCAGACATCTCATGATAATCCTATGCAAAGAAGTCCTTATATTTCTCTAAGAGGGCTACTACATCCCTTTTATCCTCCCCCCTTAGCAATCCGCTGACTTGCATTAGCTGAGGCTCCTTAGGTGTCCCTAAGTTGATGTTTTCCAAGGGATCTTGGGATTCAAAGCTTGGTAGAGTCCTCTGGATGGGTGACTCAAACTCTATCGGTAACCCCGTGGTCTCGGCTGCCAGAGCATGGTCATTGCCTTTGTGATTTTCCACTTGCAAGGAATCGACTATCTGAGATTCAACCCTGAAAACTTCTAACCGATCCCACAGGTTTTGTATCACTTGGGTGTCTTTAATCATTAAACTTTTCCATGGTTAATGGCTCGTCTAATTGCTTGACTTCAAATCCTTGGGGATTCAAGTTGCAGGATTCCCATGATCCTTCCTCATACTCCTCAGTAACAACAATAGGAGCAACACAAGGAGAATAAATATAAAGCCTCTAAAGTTTGTACCTCAGCTGGGAATGGGTTGTCATCGGCCGAGACTATCTCTATCTTGTCTCCTTCCCAGAAATCAACTTCTGATGCATGGTGGATGGTAGGCACTGACTGGTGTGAATCCAGTCTCTTCCAAATAGGACTGGTATGATGGTTTACCATCAATCACAAAGAAGGCTGACTTGACACTTTTGGGGTCAGCGTGATCCTCATTCTACAAGGATCCACAAGAGGCGATGGAGGCTTCTCCCATAAAGCTAGCCATTTTCATGTTAGCTGGGCTCAGATCTTCTTCAAACTTGTTTAAACTCCTCAAGGTAGCAACATGCATCACATTCAACACTGCCCCATTGTCAACAAACACTCGACTGAAAGCCTTGCCATTGATATAAGCTCTCAAGTACAAGGGTTTCAAGTGTTTCACCATGTCCTCAGCTGGCTTACCAAAGATAGTATTCAAAGCATCTTTTGCCATGTTATCGGCTAGAGTTGCCCATTCTGCCTCTTTCACGCAAACATCTCCTTCTAAGTGTTCAATCTGTGGATAACCAACCCATAATTCACTTGGAATTAAACTGACTACTTCAATGGCTGCCATCAAGCCATCTGCCTCTTCATTGAAGATGTAATCCAATATGGAGTTCTCTAGATAGTCAGTTTCTGCATTCAGCTCATCTTCATCATTCAAACTTTGTGTGAATACGACAATCTGTTGTCCTTATTTGTCAGGTTGCTCCATGTCAACAGCCGCAACCATACTTGTCATTTGGGCCTTCTTAGTTGGCCCAGTCTCAACTTTGTCGAGCCCTTGCCCATAAGGTCCAAAAGCTCTGTTAATAGCTTCTGCTACTTTTGCTTATGGAATCTCATTTTTATCAGCTGCTTTGGCATCAGCTATCATTTGCAATGTTTGTTTCATTTTC